>JAIUJO010000064.1:810521-1233662 GCA_023846275.1 Vanilla planifolia | reverse complement strand
AGAAGGAAAGTCATGCAATAGAGAACCACTTTATCCATGCACCAGTAGCCCCGTACTAGAAATTTTAAAAAGGGATACACTTTATTGGCGTCACTAGTAGTGTGTAAAGCATGTTATAATGTGCACAAAGTTTGCAGGCCACATGAACAAATGGAAAGGATGATTCCTTGCATGGAAACTCTTTAATGGATATTACACCAACCAACTTCTTCTTAATGATGTACCACACTGTGCTTCACATTTCTTCTTGCTGGTTACATGTTGCAAACATTTTGTTGAGGGGAAAGGCTAGTTTCTCAATAGGCATCACCTTGTCCATGTACTAGGAGAACAAATCTCTAAAAATAACAAAAGATGTTACACTGTCTCAATAGTCACTCACATTGGATGATAAAGGAAGCACACATTTTGGTTGTCACTCATGTTGTAACAAGTTCAATGCTATGTTGCTTGCATAGCTATAGCAATGCAAAGTTAGGACAGCAACCAAGCTTCCAAAAACCCTAGCACATATTACACGATCCAACTTCTACTTCTTCATGGACCACAACGTGTTGTCCATTGTCCATTATAGATTAAACATTGCCATAATTTGGTCAATGAAGAAGATAAGTCTCCCAAAAAGGCATTGCTTTATCCAAGGAATAGTGGCCAATAGTGATAAAAATCTAAATGAAAATTACACTTTGTGAGCACCAACTACTACACATAGGATACTATTAGACATGCATAAAATGACTGGCATATGCTGCTAAATTGTTCAACATCCAATGCTATTTACAATGTGAGGCTTGGAATTCAACCCAACATGTATACATCCTAACATATATTGTGTCATCCAATTTCAACTTTGCTTTAAGATGCACTATGCCAGACATTGTTACTTGAGGATTACATATTGTGATTATTTGTGAATGAGGTAGTCATGTTTGCCAACAGTACATTAGCTTTTCGAAGCCCTAGAAGTATACAAAGCTAAAAATTCTAAAAATTGTTATTGTTTGTTGGCCTTACAAGTAGCATACAATGGAGCCCTTGGTGTCATATACTTGTTATCATCCATGAGAAGTAGTTATTGCCAGATGCATGAGTAATACACTACTATGTGCTTGCACTAGTGTTATAGTGCACCAAGGGCTCTCTTGTGTGAACAGATGGGGACACAACCAAGCATGCACAAACATTAGTGCATATTGCACCATCTAAATTTTGCTTCATCGTGGGTCACACTGCCTCACAAATTGCCCATTATGGATATTATGCTATGATAATTTTATTAATAATGATGGCAAGACTCCTAAAAAGGCATCACCTTATCCATGCACTTGTAGCAAGTAATGCAAAAAATAAAAACAAATATTACAATTTGCAAGCATTATCGACTATGCATGTAGTTGTAACAGCACGTAGCTATGATTGTAGCATAGTATACAATATCATTGGAGCATATGGCACCATCCAACTTCTACTTCATCATGGGATTCGCTGTGTCACACAATGACTCTTATGGATTGCATATTATGAAAATTATTCAAGGAAGAAGGCAAGTCTTTGAATAGAGCATCATCTCAAATTCTAAAATGATGTTAAATAAAAACATCCCCCAAAGATCAGCATCTGTAATTCCTGAGTCAACATCAGTTATAGTTAAGACAAGGACTATAGATGCCATACTATTATAATACCATAGACAAGTTCCCCAATTTAGCAACCTACATTCATGCCTAAGCAAACACAAGCTATGAATAAGAAAAAAGTGACACTTTTTTATTCCCACAAAGAATCATTAAAGACACCTATTTAATAAAGAATACGAGAAAAAGAGAAACATTTTGAAAAGGAAACTTATGGGATGGATCTAATACTACATAGGATTAGATCTTAGTGGATTATGAAAATTTCTTAAGAAGGAAAACTACAGTACTTCCCATATTAAATCATCCAACTTCCATTATGAGCAATGTGAGGGATTTAAACTTTGCACCTAAGGAAGTCTCCAAAGGGTGCAACATGAATCATATAATATCGTACCACGAATTATTTGAAGTATCGCTATAAGTATCACAACAAGCACCATAATAAGTACATGATATGGAGCAAGCTAAGCAAGCAATCAAGTGATTATGTGGTGTTCTAAAACTTTTGTGATGTCTATGTCTCTTAGGGGATGAATCTACTATGAAAAGGTTGGATCCCTATAGATCATGACATTGAGGCTACTTTGCTACTTACAATACCCCATCACAAATTTAAGTCAATTATAAAGATTATGTATTCATACTTAACTATCATTTATTACAGTACCTGTGTTGTCCAACTTTCATTGACACTAATCAAGGCTATGGTTGTGTGTCATTGGCATGCAAAGCTTATTTTATTAGACAATAGGTGAACAACATGGCTAAATATTATATCATAACATGAATTATGAGTGAAGGGAATTTAGTCAAAATCTTGGAAAGAGTAGCTTTGCATCATAGCCTTTTCATCTAAGCATGATGATCAATTATGCATATCAATGGTTCCACTTATACTATGTTGAATTATTATTGCAAGACATTCATTAGTATGGTAAAACTAACTTATCACATGAAAATGTAAAACCAACTCAATTCCTTATTAGTGGTTGAATTATCCAACACTTGGTGAATTCTACTTCACAATGAAAGGAAGAGCCAACATCAAAAGATAAAAAGGTATTGCTCCATGAATGCCTAGTTACAAAAAGCTAGCTACCCCTATAGGAACATTTTTGATGCCTTTAGCTTAAAATTTGAAACCCTAATGGATAAATAGAAAAAACTTTAATAATTTACATTTGTGCTGGAATTCAAAGTAAAAGGAGTTTTTATCATTTTATTCAAGATGAGATTTTTATTCTCATTGAATTCATATTTAAACATTTACATTACCTTTTAATAGATGTGCTACCCTAACTAAAGTCTCTGTATTGTAATGTCTTCTACCCAGATAGATACACCAAGGTAAGACATGTAGCTAAAAGGAAGGTTCAGGCTCAACCTTCATTCTATGAAATAAGTAAAATGACTTTAGAAGTAGTGGAATTTCATTTCTATTGGCATATTGACTCCATATTATGGTACACCTCCCAAGTCATTTCAGAAAGTCTCATTAAAGTGCAACTCAATAAGATATTCTTGCTTCATTGATTTTGTTAGCCCATTCTCTTTGATAATGTTTGTTTAGAAATTAGAAAAGGACTATGGGAATCATGTTTGTCCATTCATGCATGTCATTATTTAGACAAGGAGCCATTTATTTAGCTTAAGAGAGACATAGTTACTTCTTTTAAAAACCCATGCTTTGTTTAATTTCATCACATTGACATTCATAGCACTAGGTAGATATAACATTATGTGAGAATACTCAATGGCTATTACAATGCCTTGTTTTAATTAAATAGTATGATTCCTAATGTCCATACCAATTATCAGTTGATTGTTCAATTCCTAGAGAAGGCCCCTCATAGGGTTTCCTCTGAATATGTATCACAACTAGCATGCATCAACCAGTTTTTACTGCACAAGTAGCTCTAATAGTAGATTGGCACTCATTCTAAGCCCTTATAGCTAATCCTTTTCCCAAAGTAATTGTTCTATTTTTTCCACTTCCCTAGCCTACAATACTCCAACAACTAGAGGTTGTTCATCTTGGGGACCTAATTTGGTTGTGTGTATGATCAGATCTTGAATTAACCTAACCATTTGAATTTTCAAGGGTCATCAAGGGTGCATGAGATAATGCTTAACATGTGGTGCTCTTCCAATTACTTGGCCTACCTCTTACTGAAGCATTTCCTAGGTTGGCAAGTTGTTCAGAAGAAAAACATAAACCTTCCTGAGGCCTCCATTGATGTATCTAGACCACTTGATTTTGCATTGAATACGAAATTTTTCCTTAAGAATTTTAGCTTGAGTCCCTTTGAAAATCATTCCAAAAGGCACCATACAATGGGTTCCCCCATCTTCTAGGATTGGCTAGCTGAAGTGTATGTAACATTACACATGAAACTTTTTCTTCCATCAGACTTGAAAGTTCTCATTTATATGTTTGACACTAACATTAAGAAACACACTAGAGGATGCTCCACAAGGGCTCACACCCTACACATTGCTACCACTATTGCCCTCTCTTACTCATTGGGTGATGTGTTGCACCAATGACTTGATGTGGGTCATATGCTTAAGTGTCATCAATGTTTGGTGCTAGTTGATTTGATAAGTGAGTGTTTAAAAAAATTCTTAGTTGATTTGGACTTCCAAGACCACATCGTACTATCTTAATTAATTAACATAATTAATTAGGTAAATCACTCCATCAACTAAGAATGATCATGCGTCACCTCAAATAGAATCAAGGACAAGCTCTCAATATGTCAATCTTAGCTATGTGTTGACTTGGTAATCTTTCCCAAATTGAGCAAACTTAAGTTGTAGGCTCAACTCCCACTGGTGCCCAATCTTCAATTCATTGATGTTAAAACCTTAAAAATGTACTCCCCTAGAAAAGATGATTAAACTTATAGACTTTTAGAATTGCATAGTCCTCCAATTACACCATGAATTGTAGGTAGATGAAGATGTAGTTAAATGAAATTATAAATAGACAAAATTATTGGTGGATGCACTAACAATTAGATAGAGGTGTAAGCAAATGGAATTGCTAAAAGACTTATATGAGCCATGTTCTGTACTGCCAGTGAACTTGTAATGGGTATAGTATCAACTTTTCTCTGAGTACTCCAAAAGGTTTTTTGATCAATAGTTGGCACAATGTCTAGAAAGATTATGAAAAAAATAAAAGGCATGAGAAAATCATCCCTAATAAAGCTAATAAGTAAAGATGCTCTAATTTCAACAAGTGACAATTTTGAGGATCGTAACATTGTCCTTGTGGTTATGGTCTAGCACACTATGGCTATGCTACTGAAGGGAATGCAAGAAATAATTTAAAGGATTCGCTAGACCTATTTGAGTCAAATGAGTACTCTTGTGAAGTGAATTCTTATAAGGATGATGAGGGAAATTGTTTAACAAGTTGGATGTATTAACTACAAATTTAAATATTGTAATAGAGAGATGAAAGACTTCAAAAAAGCTACACAAATAAGATAATGAAGTGAAGTTGAAAATTGCATACTATATCAAAGGACAATGTTATATGTCCCAATAATTATTAAGTAATTGATTTATGAAGGTGCATCCAAAGTGTTTTTTATAATGCTAAAGTGGAAATGGAGGAAAATTATTTGAATAGTAACATGCTAGCATGTAGTGTGGTTAAGGTGAGTTTTAGAGAAGCTTTTATAGGATGGAGAGTGAATAATGGTAATAAAATTTCCATTTGAGATTCATTTGGCAATTACATAGAGAGACTTGCAAACGTTGATGTGAAGTTGATAGCATAAAGTAATATGACATTCTTAATAAAAGATCCAATTCATCTTTCAAATGAAATTAGTAATCATTGAGTTCATTACCACCAATATGATCAAGTTGGTAGAGTGTATGGTGGTCATTAACTATTTAATGGATTGCCACAGTACTCCAATGTAGAAGGAGGGATTTTAGTTGATTTTGGGTTATATACATCGCAAAGGGCTACTTTTGATCGCACTTTGAGTCAATTATAGATAGGGACTCTATGTGCTTAGGAGGTCCTTAACAAGTTATAGACCTTTCATTGGGATTAGATATGTTAAAACCTAGACTTAGGCCAAATACTTTAATCGTTATGTGTGAGACAACATTGGTTAGTTTTTTAGCATTCCCTCTAATGTATTGGGGCACAAAACATTTTACACATTGCCATGGCTATAGAAGAGTCTATTCAAATTTATGGTTGGATGAATAACATGTAAACAACATCCTTTATAAGTGTTTGTGTAAGACATGACCTATCCAAGCCTCTTAGAGTGGGTTTATGGCTAAATGGACCATTCTGTTGATTTTTCTAAAGGTTTTAGTATTAGGGACTTCCCTCTAACTACTTCCATTGTGGCAATTTTAGACACGCATTTGGGATAAGGACATTTAATGAGTTGGTTCATAGGGCTACTTAGTAGAGAGTCATTGTCCTATTAAGTTAGGGCTTGAGTATGACAAATATGTAGGGACAAGTGCAATTCATGTGGATATAGAAGATGATTATCATAAGCAACAAGGTTTGGACCTGGGATTATTGTGCAACCTAGAATTAAGAATGTGGTTATAGTGGCACAGTAGAGGAGGAATGTAAATAACTGAGATATGAGCAGACAGAAGATTAGTAAGCAAGACAAAAAGAGGATAAGGGGAAATACCCCATGAAAAGTATGTGTTGATGGCCCTAATGGCTCTTCATAGATTAAGGTGTTTATTGTAGGAGGGTAGGAGGATGTCTTTGGTATTCCTAATCCATCGAGTATTAGGACATCACCTAGAGTCTACAAAAGTTGGAAATGCCCCATGAAAAGAATGTGCAGATGTTAATGAAATAAAAATGAATAAAGGTAAGGGATTCTCCTTGTAAAGTTTAAAAATAAAAAAAAGATTGGTGCTATCGTAGGGAAAATTTGAAATTGGTAGAATAAAGTGTAGTGGCACCTTGATTCCTAGAACTTCTAAGGAAATGCAGATGGCTTTTGTGTTACTAGATATATTTGGAAACTATAACTAGAATTCTTTAAGGCTACACTTTAATATTAATGTAGGTTATTATTACCTAGAGGTTCTTGGTTACATGCTTGGAGATGATCTTACTAGATAAGGTTCAATCATGGGTCGAGCAAAGGCACAGTTTTGTGGTAGGAAGAAACAATATTATTGTTGGTCAAGATATGGTGATTAAAAGAATTACAAAATATCATAGTGTTTATAATAAAGGAAGAACACAAATTTGTAACAATGAAAATATGCAATTTTTTAAGATGTGTTATGTGCAAATTTCTTAGAGAGATTATAAGCAAAGGAAGATATAGATAATTTGCAATTGAAAGATTCACTATGCATTTAAGAAACTTGTGTAGCTATTTTTGAAAAGCAGCTTAATTGGATGACCATGGAAATGCCTAGATAGAATTCTTATATGGATGTGAGCTACTTCAGCTACCTAGAACAAATAATTTATTTCTAAGGTGGAGAAGGAAGTCTATAGAAGGAGGACATCAAAGGGAAGTTGCTGCATTTCCTTAAATGAAAAAAATAGTTTGGTGCTTAGCCTTCTTTCCTTGGCTGTAAATATAGAATTTTCATATGCTATATTGCTATTGAATTCATGGAGTTCCCTTAGAATGAGAACTAAAGGTTTTTTGTTACCTGTATGGAGATGTATATTGTATAGAATTCTTGGAAATATAATAAGAGCTAGAAGTTGTAGATGTTTGGTCATTGGAAGATTAGCTTTATATCTAAGAAGCTTGTGTACATCAGTTTATCATAGTAGAGGCAAATTAAGATAATGTTGTGTATTATTTAAGAAGAAATTTATTGGATTATTAAGGAAATGCTCAGACATAATTTTTACATGGGTGTGAGCTTCTTCAAAGGGTTACAATCAGTACTTTATTTTATTTAGGAAAGAGAAAACATTTACTAAAGGGGGATCTCAAATGGGAGCTAGATATTTGTTGAATTACAAAATATGGTGAGATGCTTCACTACTACTGGTATTTGAGTCCCCAATGTGATTATGGAATGTGGTGCATCTAAAATGTACACCTGACATGGTTGGGAGTGTAGTAGAGGTATGGACTTTTTCCAATTATAATTTTTTCAGGTAATAATGGTTGCTTTTGCAATATGGAACATTTAGTTGATTAGAGTAGTGAAATCTTGCAACTACTTAGTAATGATTGTAAAGGAAAATGGGGTATTTTTATTATCTTGTTGGAAACATGGGTGGAAAACATTTATAGGTGTGAGGGTAGACTCACTTCAAAGTAGAATTAGAACTACTTTGTCCATCGTTTGACCAAATTATCAAAGGGTATTATTGTTTTTTGGAGGAATTGAGTGGAGCATGAGATTGTACAATCATCCTCATATATGGTTATTATCTAGGTGAGATCTAGTAACAATAATTCTTGGCAATGTTGTGTTGAGTATGTATGAAAAGATTATATGATTTGTCAAACAACCGAAGACAAAATAGGAGAATATGAAAAGCTTGGTGATCTGTTGATTATTGTAGGAGATTTTAATGTATTACTTGCATAGAATAAGAAGAAAAGACAAAAATAATTAAGTTGTTGGTAGACTCAATATGAATTTTGTAGTTTCATGGATGCTATATATCTTGAAAACTTGGGATTCATTAGGAATGGGTTGACTTTGTGTAACAATAAAAAGGGTAATGCAAATATATATATTGAAAGGTTTGATAGAGTTTTTGTGAATATTATTGGTATATAGGCTCTCTTGAGTTCTACAATGACACAACTGGTATTATCTTAGACCATAGCCTTTGCATTTTTAAGTTAAACGCCGTATATTTGAATAAAACTAAGAGAAGAAGTCAGTTTGAAACTTTATGGCTATCATTTTCACATTCATTTAATGTTGTGCAAGTAGCTTGGAATAAACTTATCATGGGAAACCTTATGGATGTCATATCTACAAAATTTAGTAAAGTATTATCAACTTTAAAGAAATGGAGTAGCTCAACATGGAAATATTCTTAATATAACTCAACAATTTGAGCAAGAGATCTTGGAACTTCAATTTAAGGAATCTAAGATGGGGTTAACTAAGGTGGAACATGATCTTTTAACACAATGTATTATCTAGTTCAACTAGTCTATAACTTTAGAAGAAGAAATGGTGGTGGTAATAGGCTAAGCATCATTAAGCTAGCCTTGGGGATCAAAACATTCTTTCTTTTAAGTGGTAGATAATTCTAAATAAAGAAGAAATTATATAAATCATCTTAAAGATGATAGTAGGGAGTTGGTTGCCTCCTTAATTAAGATTAAAGATATACTCATGTAGTTCTTCAACTAGAAGTGTAGTTTTAGGCAATACAATATTCCCCCACATTTTAAACTTCGAGAGATATCAACATTACACAACTAATAAATCTATTAGTTCCAAATAGTAATTATGAGAATAGAAATGTTTCTAAGCCTATCAAAAGAAATAAAGCCCCGAGTATGGATTGCTTTTTTGTGTAGTTTTTGAATGGTTATTGGAAAATTACCTAGTGGATATTGTCACTATTATGAAATAATTCTTTAAAGATAACTCTACACCAAAAAGGTGAAAAGACGTGTTGGTCACCCTAATTTCTTAACTATAAGTTGCTCCTAAACCTTAACACTTCAGACTTATTAATCTTTACAATGTGATATACAATGTTATGGCTAAACTTTTGTTTGATTGAATAAATATGGTGCTTCTTGATATTATTATTATGGAACTTGTTGCATTTGTTCCTAGCCATGTTACATCTAATACTATGTTTTTTGCATAAAAGATGGCTATGTATATGAAATAATTTACCCTTATAGAGGGTCTCATAACATTAAAACTAGAGATGGACTAAGCTTATGATACAATTGGAAATTCTTGCTTAATATGTGAAATCATTTATGATTCCTAAATCTTTGGAGTGATTAAGTTCAAGCTTGTGTCATTGTACCAAGTTTTGGGAATATATTTAACAAGATCCACCTATAGTAGATTGAAGCTGTCAAGTTCTTAGGTAAGCATGCGCACTTTCACCAAACCTTTTTACCATTGTGTGTGAGTAACTCTTTTGGTTTATTAAGCAATAGGTAGAGCAATATCCATATATTCAGATTAAGATTAGCACTTCTCCACTATTGATTACTCAACATCTATACGTTAATGATATTTTTATATATGCACGTGTAAATTGTGTTGTATTTAGGAACAATTGGAACAATATGAAGTAATATGTGTAACACTTTAATGAGGTGATAAGTCTTAATAAGATAGGAGTATTGTTTAGCAATAGGATGGAATTCAAGTGAGGAAAGATAACAGTAAGAAAGTTTCATATGAGTCAATTTAATAAATTAAAATTCAGGCAATCTAATTGGAACAACTAAATTTCAAAAAAAAAACAAAAGACTTTAAATTTATAATTGATTGAGTTGGGAATTGTATGTCAAGATGGAAGATTCGGTCTCTATTGATGGAGGACATACTCTCATGATCAACTATTTGCTTGCTACTATTCTTACATTTTACTTAGCCCACTCTTTAATTTTGAATAGCATTCTTAATGAGTTAGAGAAATTGATTTGTAGGTACTTTTGGAGCGGTTCAAATGTTGGAAGCACTATGTATTATGCTTGCTAGAATTTGGTTACTCTTTCGAAGGAGTGTGGTGGTCTTGGAGTTCCAATTTATCAACAGGTATACAGCATTGAATGGAAATCATTATAGCAAAGGTATACTTAAGAAGGGGTCTATGAGTTCAGGAATTGAAATTCAAGTATTATGTGATAAACAATAATTTTTCTATGACGCACGGTGCTTCACGAACCTGGACCTTACTCATTATTTTGTTATCTAAGATAATTAATATGGTTTAGTAGATTACGGAGGCTGAGCAAGTCTCATTCTTGTTAGATAATTAGCTTGGCATTCTTTCTATTACTTTATGGCCTACCTATATCAACATGGTAGTGGAACAATAAATTCATGTAGTAGAGCTTGTTAAGGAGCATGGTGCTTAGAACCAAGATAAGATACAAAATTTATAGGCATTTAAATGTTTCAGATTATGCAATTGCCTTGGGCCAAATCAAATGAATGAGACGTGCTTTACTTCAAGTATAATGAGGGCACAGAGTTGGAATCAAAATTCATTTATAGTTACATGTTTATAATAAAAAATTTAATAAGAGATTTCACTGTATGGGTTTGGAAATACTAATTGTAGTATTGAGTCAATGTTTTCAAGTGGAGATTAGCATTGAATTTAATTCCAACTCTCTCTTAACTATTTACCAGAGGTACTAAGCTTTAGGTTCATTGGGCATAAGGCTATAAGATGAAAGAGAATGTACAACATAGCTTGTGGGATTGCCATAATGCAAAGGAATTCTATGCAAGTAGTTTTGTAAGCACCAATTTCATGCTTGATGAGGTAAATAGTTTAATGCATGATTTAGATGTAGCAAACTTGGGATTTATTGGGAATCAATTTAGTTTGTGCAACAATATGGAGGGTAGTGTTGGTATATACTAAAGATTGCATAGAAGTTTCTTGAATATTAATGGTATACAAGCTCCCTTGTGTATTATAGTGACACATCTTCCTCATATTAGCTTTGAACATAAACTTTGCTTATCTAATTTGAACAACTATATCTAAATAAAATTGAGAGGAGAAGCTTGTTTAAAACCTTCTGTCTATCATTTTCACATTCAACTAATGTTGTGTAGGTATCTTGGAATACAATTATCACGAGCAACCATGCAGATGGTCTATCTACTAAATTTAATTGAACACTATCAACTTTAAAGAAATGGAGTATAGCTAAACATGAAAATATTCTTAATATGCCTCGCCAGTTGGAGTGAGAGATCCAAGAGCTTCAACTTAAGGAATTTAAGATGGGGTTAACAGATCTAGAACATGATCTTTTGTCATAATGTATTTCCTCTTATAACTAGGCTACTAGTTTAGAAGAAGCATGGTGGTGGTATTAGGCAAACCTTTGGGAAGCTAACCCTTGGGTTGGGAACACACTTTCTTTTAGGTGGTAACTACTTCTAAATCTAGAAGCAATTATATACATCATCTTTGACATGATAGTAGGGAGTTGGTGGCTCCCCTAACTAAGATTAAAGATATGCTTGTGTAGTTCTTTAGTTAGAAGTAGTGTAATTTTGAGCAATATAATCCTTCACCATCTTTCCAATCCTTGATAGCTATCAATATTACACAATTAATTATTTTGATGGTTTCAATTAGTAATTATGAGATTAGAAATGCGTCTATACCTATCAAAAAAAATAAAGCCCTTAATATTGGTGGCGTCCTTGTTAGTTTGAGCATGGATATTGGAATATTAACTAGCTAGATATTATCACTATTGTAAAATTTGCCTTTACCGAAAACTCTATGCCTAAAAGGTGGAAAGACATGTTGTTCATCCTAATTTCTAAAGTATAGGGTGTTTGTAAACCTTAACACTTTAGACCTAATAGTCTTTGCAATGTGATATGCTAAGTTGTGACTTAACTATTGGTGGGTGGACTAAAGATGGTGCTTCCTAATACTATTACTAGGCAATAAGTTGATTTTGTGCCTAACCATATTATATCTGATACTATGTTCTTCACATAAGTCATGGCTATGTAAATGAATTGATTTACTCTTATAGAAGGTCTCACAACATTAATGATGGACATGGATTGTGCTTATGATAAGGTTAATTGGAAATTCATGTTGAATATGCAAAAGCATTTATAATTACCAAATCTTTGGTCTGATTTTGTTGTAGCTTGTATCATTAATTAAGATTTGGCATTATGTTTAATAAGATCTATCTTCAAAGGATTGAAGCTATCATGGGTCTTAAGTAGGAGTGCCTACTTTCTTAAAAACCTTTTTACCATTGTGTATGAGTACTTCTCTTTCTTATTAAACACCATGTAGAGCAAGATCTATTGATTGGGATTAGAATTGGCCATTGTTCACAAATGATTGCTCATTATCCATATGCTCAAGACATCTTTATATATGCACATACAACTTGTGCTTAGCTAGGACCAATTTGGACAATATGAAGTAGTATATACAACACTCTAGTTAGGTGATAAATCTTAACAAGGCAAGATTATTGTTTAATAAAGGGATAGAATAAAACTGAAGGAAGATAAAAATAAGAAAGTTAGTATGATCAAGTTGCTCAATTGAAATATTTAGGAATATCTATTGCAGCAACTAAATTTCAAAGAAAAAGACTTCAAATTTATTATTGAACGAGTTGAGAATTGTGTGTCAAGTTGACAAGTTAGGTGTCTATTGATGGAGGGACACATTCTCATGATAAACTATGCACATGCTACTATTCTTAAATTTTACTTAGCCCATTCTTTAATTTTGAAAGGCATTCTTAATGGTTTAGAGAAACTAAGGCATCAATACTTGTGGAGTAGTTCAAACGTTGGAAAAACTATGTATTATGCTTGCTTGAATTTGGTTATTCTTGCTATGGAGTGTGGAAGTCTTGGAGTTAATAATTTGTCAACTTACTACATATCACTGATTACAAAGCATTGCAAACAAGTTGTAGCTTAGGAAGGTGTTTTATTGGTTTATGCATCAAGTTCAAGTATTATGTGCTATGCAATAATTTTTATATGTTGCATAATATTTTGCATACACGTGTGTTACTCAGTATTATGGTGTCTTAGATAATTAATATGGTTTAGCAGATCACTGAGGGTAACAAATTCACATGCTAGTTACATAATTGGCTTGAAATTCTTTATATTGCATTGTGGCCTACTTATATAAATAGAGAAGTGAAGCATCCAATTCATGTAGCAAAGCTTGTTAAGGACATTGATGTTTAGGGCCAGGATAAGATACAAAATTTATTTACACTTAAATGTTTTAGATTATGCATTCTCCTTGTTCCAATTCAAATGAATGGGACACGTTTTAATTCAAATATAATGAGGAGACTAGGATGGAATGAAAATTCGTTTATAACAGCATGTTTATAATAACAATTTCTAGAAGAGATGAGGGTATATGGGTTTGAAAATTGTAGTTTTAGCATCAAACCAATGTTTTCATGTGGGGATTAGTTTCTAATTTAATTGAAACTCACTTTTAGCAATGTTCAAGAGTTATTAAGATGCAGGTGCTTTGGCCATGGGGTGGTAAGGCAAAAGAGGATGTACAACATGGCTTGTGGGATTGCCATAAGGTGGAGGAATTCTAGGAAAGCCATTTTGCAAGCACTAATTTCATGCTTGATGAGGTAAATATTATGGATTTTAATTCTTTAGTGGAGCTTGTTAATTCGATGTTGGCAAATATATGGGATTTAACTATATCTCTTGTAATCAAATTTACTACTTCAACATTATATCACCTTTGGTTTGATTAAAATTTGCAAGAACACATGAGCAAGTTGCTTAATTTGACTAAACTTCATGGTTGTATTCATTTTGCTATGGTTTCCTGTACTCCATGCTCCATTTCTCCAATCCCATTTAGTGGAAGTTATCGTGGATGTCAAAGGCTATTTATTACCTTTTATTAGACTCCTCCTCCAATGAGGGGACTAAAGATAAATTGTTGTGTAGTAGTGCAATAAAATCTCAAAGTTGGAATTGGTATAGTTATTTGAGATGAGTTAGATAAGCTTATTATTATTGCTAGAAGAACATTAATTTTTGGTTTGTTTTTGCCATGGAAACTATTGCTATTCTTGAAGCAATAAAACCCCTGAAAATTCTATTTCATAATATTTATGTAGTAGATATTGAGAACACAAATGAATAATGAGAGGGAAAAACCCTTAAGAAATTCAGAAAATCAAAAAACCAAAAGGGGTGGCAAGACACGTGAAAATGAGATCAAGGAGATCAATGTACAACAACTTCACCAATTTAAGAAATTAAAGGATTTCCATATTATTTTATTGTTATTAGGAACACTTGAAAAAAAATTAGGATTACATATGGTTCTAACTTTATGTTGATTGATGGTATTGTGTCTTGAGTGTGCAGCAAAAAAAAGGTTTGTTGTTATGACAAATTGCTATTGGCTATATGGAGGTTATGGGTTAGATAATCTAGATGCATTTGAGAACTTCCTTGGGTCTTATTCTACTAATTGTGGAACAAGCTAGGCTCCAATATGCCTATAGCTTTGATGAGGTGGGATTAATAACTATTTGTGTAAAGGTTATGGGTGAAATCAACTTTGCAAATCTTTGTTTCATTAGTAGCATGGGATCATTTTAGATAGAAATTCAATAGCATGAATAATCTTTAAAGCTATATTTTGTTGAGGTTGGATTGAAAAAATTATATGCTACAGTGGCTTTTAAGTAAAAATTTTGGCATGCCTTAGGAGTCATAGATTACTAGATACTAAGGAAATTATTTCACACAAAATTAGGTTGTATCTATCAATCCACTACAACTAAAGTGAATTGGAACATACAATATATGGGCTTGAAGCAACAGCTTCAACTAGAGAAAGTGTTTGAATTTTATCAAAATATTCATAAGATGGTGAGCACAGTTGCACCATTAGTTATGGAGTAGTTCAAATAACAAGAACACAATACAATTTTCCTACTCAGAATTGGTAACCCTAGCTAAGGACTATAGAGACTCAGAGTTTATAGTTTATCAGCATGATAGTAAGAGTTGATTGCAAAACATTGTTAGAAGGGTTATTGCTTATGTAGAATTTTTGTGGGTTCAACCCTTCAGGTCCAAATGCTTTATAAGAGATAAGACTTTTCATATTTCTCACGGTGCTTCTCATAATTGTAACACTCTCAATATTGCAGCCTCTTGGACCATAGATAATATATTTTTAGTGGTGTGTTGCAAGTAGTATTGTTTCCATTTAATTAGATAATTGGCTTGGCTTCCTTCTGATTGTTAGTTGGCCAGCCTGCCTTAACTTGGATGTGGAGCGTTCGACAATTTGTAATGAGGCTGGTTATGGAGCATTGTGTGTAGGATCACAAAACGATTTAAAAGCTATTCATGCCTAATTTAGCCTTTTGGATTCTATATTCTCTTTGGGCAAAATTAAATGAAATAGATTTTGTTTGCTTCAAATTGTGTGAGGATATGATGTTGCATTGAAATAATTTATCATTAGAAGAAATGTAAGACATAGTCTTTCAAGGAAGGAGGTCATGTGGGTTTACAAAGTGTAAGTGCAACCTCAAGTAAATATTTTCCCATAAAGATTAGCATTAAATCTTCTTTCTACCAATGAAGGAATCCAACATTTTTTTAGGAATGCCATATTATGAAAGAACTCTTATCCATCAACTTCTTAAATGATTGCTTCATGCTTGGTTGGATTAATTGTAGGGATGTCACTTTCATTTTTCAGCTCCATAATTGGATGTTTATGAATGTTATAGTGGAAACAACTTCTCAAGAAGTCAAATATGATCCTTTATCATTGTTCTAACTTTGGTGTAAGAGGAATTTTTTGGCACATATGAAAAATGAATTCAAATTCAATTACACTTCAAAGGAACATTCACATTGTAGCTACCACTAGCTACAACTATCCAATAATTTCCAAACAACGAAAGCTCTGACAGTCTTGATGGGCTACTTGTTACCTCTTATTTAGCTTCCCCTCCAATTGGTTGGATTAAATTATATTGAAATGCAATAGTACATGATGATTTAAATGGTAGAATTTGTATTATTGCATAGGATGATATGAGTAGACTTATTACTATTACAAGACAAATGTTCTTTCATGTTCAACTTCTACCACAAAGATTATTGCTAATTTTGAAGAAATGGAATTTTTGAGAACTCTAGTTCCCAATATTGAGGCAATGGTGAATGAATGAAATTGAAATACAACCATTCCTCACTTAACTAGTTACCTCTTTCTATAACCATTGCTCACTTCCTTCAAACTATACGATTTAAAGTGCAAAAGCAACAATGCTATGGACTACGTTTCACATCATGCACTTTTGTATGATTTTTTTGTCTTTGGGAAATATCCTTCCTACAATTACTTCAACTTTATCCTTTTAAAGTGTTATGGATGTCCAAAAACCTTTCCAATCCCTTATCGACATCAATTATAGTACAAATTATTATGCTATTTGATTATCTTAGAGCATAAATCATTCATTCTTGGTTAATTAAAACATCCTTTGAAAATTCTTTCATGGTTGTTTCTCTTTAATAATTCAAAAAATTTGATCTTTGATTATGAAATAGAAAAGCCTATGATGTCCCTCTTAATCATTATTTCATTCACAAAGGCCAGCACAATGGATCAAAATCCTTTGATGCGATATTGTGCTATTGTATCTAGAGCATGAGCTTGCTTTGACCGTTATAATTTCTTCAAAGTAATTACGTTGATAACATGAGTTGACCAGCTAAGGCAAGAAAGCATTGTGGGCAAAAGGATGAAGGTGGGCAGAGCACACAAAATAATTGATCGACTAACCCAAACCAAGGTCAAAATAAGAGCTCTTTAAATACAACTTAGATATATGCTATTGGTGGTTGAATTACCATGACTATTAGCACCAGACCTTCCCTCTAATCTAAAGTAGTTTGATTTTAGTCCTTCAAATCACCAAACACCTTGAGCCAGATATATTATTTATTGTCATTATCTCCCTAAGTTAGGATGGAGTAATTTGTGTTCCTAATTCCTTCCTTAGATGTAGCAGGTACCTCTCAAGCTCCTTCTCGAAGATCAAACCCAGATTCTCCATCACTAATCACCACCATGGTATACTTATATCCTATAATCAAATGTTGATAAGGCAAAAAATGAAATGATGTATCTTTGGAATGGAGGGCCTACAATAAAAAATTGTTAAGATGTTGAGCAGAAGTTTTCATCAACCATTTACCTAATGAATTTATCTCTTCTAAAACTCAGGGTTCAGTGAACGTAATAGATATAGAATTGCTATGAATTTTTTGGTAACATGTACATCAAATAAATTATAAAAAATTTAATAAGCCATTTGTAGTTTCATTGTAAAACATTATTCATACATACACATGTGTCATTTAATCTTTGAGGCAAGCATTTGATTATTCACATAATCAACCATGTAGAAATATAAAGATAAAGCATTAGGAAGCACCTCATGTCGTAATTGACATGTCCATCATGTCTAGCAATGCTCCAAAAAGGAAGTGCAAATGCTTTCAAGTTGGGTTACCATTTGTCATGTTCTAAAACATTACCTCTTGCACATAACATTCTTTGATGATAATAGTCCCCAATGGAGAATAAGGAGCAAAACGAGTGATTTCCATGCCCAAGTGAATAGTAGTAGGTATGATCACACATTCAATAGCATTATAGGACCCCAAAAGTTTAAACATAAAAGAAGTGTGGGATGAACAAAATAGTTGAATGGAACCTATCACTCTAATTAAAAAAGGGTAACATAAGAAAGTCATCCTTAGGAAGGTTTGACTAAATAACAAAACTATACACATAATGAATGATCACACTAAGAGGTAGTTATGACATTAGAAGTAGCACCAAAAAATATCTCTTATACAGAAGCTGTCTTAAGCCAATCTAATCCCATTAGCTAGAAGAACCTCAAAGATATACCAAAAGAAGCACAAGAAGCCTAATTAATGCTTAAGGCCTTAGCTAGCACCCACATGGTATGATAAGTAACAAGCCCTAGAAACTTGGCACATGCATACAAATTATCCATAGTGACATGCACTAATCAAATAACAATTAAAATGACAAAAAATATTGCACCTTTCAAATCAAAGATTTTGAGGATGACTCCTATATCCACAAAAGGACTTGTCCAACATTTGTGATAATTAAAAAAAAAAATTATTTGCTCAAAACTTTTGCCATCCACCAATAAAAACCATGTTAATCGCTTAAAAAAGTTGCAATTCCATGACTAACAAGCCACACTTTCACACCATCAATGCCACAGCATAGCAAGACACGGCACCCAAGTGAGGATTGACATCATTTGCAACATGCAAAGGTAACAACATGCTTAACAACCACATAGTCAAAAATATATTACACGACAAAACTTTCACTTCGACACGTGCAACATTACATCGAACAAAGCCAATTGTAGCAAGCAAGCTATCATAATTCCTCATTGGACCAAGTCTAGTCTCCATTTGAGTGGAACTTTATTCTTAAATTATTAGTTTGAAGTAATGACAATGGGCAAAAATAGTTACACATTAAGAACAAAAAATTCCCATGCATGAAGAAAGCTATTTCAAGGGCCACGAGCAACCCACAAGCAATTGTACCATGAAGGGTAGTGGCATAGATGAAAGGGACATTACTGAGTGCATATGGCACCACCAAAACTTCATCACAACATGAGAAAAACTGCACCATACAATGCTCAATGTAAAGGGAAGAGAGTGGTACTTCAAACTTGTGCAATGACAATTGTCTTAATAGTGCATCACCTTATCCATGCACTAGCAACCTATAGTATTATAAACAAAAAAATATTAAACTTTGTGGTCCTAACCCAGCACATGCATAGGATGCCATAGGGCACGAGTGGACTAGCTTCTGCACTCATGCCTAGCACATTGCCATCACTAACAGTGCTATAACACTCCAAGTGTGCTACCTTGAGTGCAGTAATAGCTATGCATGACTAAGGCCAAAACCAACATACATAAACCTTTGTGCATATGCACCAAAGAACTTGTACTTTTTCATGAACTGCATTATGCCACACATTGTCCCTTGTAGATTACATATTGTGATAATTTAGTCAAGATAGAAGACAAGTGTCCCAAAAGGGCATCACACTATCTATGGGCCAGTAGTCTACAATGCAAAAAATCACAAAATATGTCTTAGTTTTTCGCACCCACACGGAGGATGCCTCAAAGCACAGGCAAGCATGGTGGACTGTTAGTTGTGCACACCATGGGCTATATCACTACCTTGGAGTGAATCCCAACATGAACAAATTCTTGCTCATACTACATAATCCAACTTTCACTTCACTATGGCTAACACTTCATCACACATTGTCACTTATATTTTGACAAACAATCCTAAGTGCCAAAATTTAAAAATATTACACATTTTGGGTTCCACCAGCCTCATTTCTATAACATGCCCAATGCAATATCATCCATAGCAGTAGTAGCAACATGTGGTAATGATTGTAGGCAAGCATGCACAAACCTTAGCACTTATTACATCATCCAACTTCCACTTCAACACATGCTACACTACATAACATATTGCATATTAATGATTGCATACTTTAACTATTTTCCTTAAAGAAGGAAATTCTCCAAATAAGATATGACCTTATGCATGTGTTAGTGGCCCTTAGCACTAATAAAAATGTAAACTTTTCAAGTTTGACTAGCAGTGCACACTAGATTCTACAGGGCATACACAGAGTAAACGCCTCGTGCAATCATAGTTCCCATTTGGGTGGTCATAGTGCTGCAACATGCAAAGCCCAACATGTACAAGGACGACAGCATATTACATAATCAAACTTTTTCTTTGTTAAGGGAAACACTGCACTATAATATAGCCTTTATGAATTTCATATTGTGATAATTCAATTAAGAAAGAATGCAAGTTTTCAATAAAAAATCAATTCTTTGAGCCACCATGAATCCATAACATTAAACAAAATAAAAAAAAAAGTTAAACTTTTTAAAACCCACCAATCATACCACATGATGTTACTATCAATGCATGTACTAGCTATCATGCATGCAAAATGCACAATGCACAACCATGCAAACAGCTATAGATATTATGTCATCTAACTTCCGCTTTTCCATTGGCCAAATTGTTCCACTCAATACCCCTTAGAAATGGAATATCATGACAATTTCATCAAGAAAGAATGCAAATCTCTCAAAAGAGAGGCTCCACATCCACCCATGTAATCACTAGTGATGAATAAGGCCAAAGAAGTGACACTTATTCCACCCACATTAGCCTGTTATTAGTACCATTTTAATAATAGATGTGAGCAAGTGAGCAAAATGTTTGAAGGCTATGTGACATCTTATGGTTTGTGGGGATGAATCTATTATGACATTAGGTTGGATCTCAGTGGATCGTGATGATTTGTAGAGAAAGGAAAGTGCTACAATTACCACATCACAGCATCTAAGTTCCATGATGGACAATGTAAGACATTTCATCCTCGCTCCAAAGAAAGCCCCCACGAGACACAATGTGAACCTAACAGTACCACACGAAGAATCACATTAAGTATGACATGAAGTAGCACATGAAGTATCACATGAAGTACCACATGAAATACCACACAAAATACCATAATATGTATAACAAAAAGTATAGCATGTTGAGTAACCTAAGCAAGTAAGGAAGGGGTGTTTTGAAACTTTATGATGTCTATATCTTTGAGGTGTTGAATATGCTCTAACATAGGGTTGGAACTCAATGGATCATAACTATAAGAGCACCACTTACAATTCACCATTATAAATTTAAGTCATCTACAAAGGATACTACCTAATATTCATATTTAACTATCATTTATTAAGGTGCCTCTTCCATCAAACTTTCTACTACATTAATGGAGCCCATTGTCATGTGCCCTTGGAGTGCAAAGCCACTACTACAAAATTTTTTGTAAAGAGTGCCAAAATTTAATAAAATAAAAATTAATAAATTATAAAAATGAATATTTAATTAAGTATGATTTTTTGAGATGTGTCAAAGCATATTTTTTTTTCTCCACTGAAAGTCATTTGTAATTATTGTGAATTACCAAGGTAAATGAGCATAAATAATAAATAAATTTTTATTTTTAAAATAAAATATAATATATTAAATAAATTTAAAACGAGACAAATTGTAACTATAGATAAGGAGAATTTGCATTATAAAAGACTGGGAAAATAAATTGCAACATCAGAAATTATCAAATAATCTACATAATGAAATGCCTCATAAAGCTTGATAAATACCTAGAAAATAAAATAATTATAAATATAAATATGTTTATATAATTTCACAAACCTCCTAAAGACTTGGATGTGGTTCATTTTGTCTAGAACTGACCTTATTTAGAACTACATGGAATTACAAAAATAACTACGCATAAATTAGAATAAATTGTTATTTTTAAAATTAAATAAATGTTTATTAAAGATAAAATAAGTTTGACTTATGGAAATAAAATATAAAATAGTCAAACAAATAAACAAGTCACATGAATGAAGATTAAGAGTTACATGATAATATAAAAAAGTCAAAGCAAAACGTTAGAATAAATGAAATAATTTGTTTAAAAAATTCTTATTCAATGACGCTAAGGAGATTGATTACTACATCCATGATCATCAAATTACGTACAAATAAAAAAGTTTCATAAAGAGTCAAAGAATTAAAGTATATAAATAATAAGAAATAAAAAATTTTAATAGATAGAGATCATCAGATGAGTTGAATGAACATAAATATTGAATAGTAAACAAACATAAATAATAAAAAAATATTATTTTAATACATAATAGATATCTATTAAAGTTAAAATGAGATAATTCAAAGAAATGTAATTAAAAGAATTGAAGTGATGCAAAGGTCACTAGAAAAAAGATTTGGTGCAACATAATAAAAAAACAAAATATTGTAGTAAATCTCTAAACCCATAGGAACAATTACATTTCATAATATTTATGAGACTAATTGCAACATCCACAATCACCAAATCAACTAAAAATTAAAATGTCTTATAAAGAGTCCCAAAACTAAAGAAAAGAGATTAATAAATAAAGAAAAAAATATTTTATGGGATAAATCTGACTAAGATTAGTCTAATAACATTGTTTTGTCTTGATCAAACTTTATTTGGAATTGCTAAGAATTAAAAAAAGGAAAATAAATATAAAAAAAATAAAGTATTTATAATACTTTGTAGGTATATATTAAAGTTGAAATTATATAAAATAAAGAAATATAATATAATAAAATTAAAGTGATATAAAGGTCAAATGAAAGGAGCTTTAGAGTAACATAGTAATAAAACTAAATCGAAGAGGTAAATGGAATAATTGAGATGAATTATTTGGTAATGTTCCAGCCAAAGTTACCAAGGAGATCTAGGATAGCATTCTTAATTGTTAAATCTGATACTAATCAAAATGTCCCCTAAATTGCACCAAAATGATGTTTTCCTTGTCTTGGATGGTCCTCATTTGGAACTACTCTAAGTTGGCAATGCAAATTAACATAAAGAATATTAGATAACTACATTATGATGAAGCAAATATATGTTAAAGTAGAGATAAATTTAATTTTATCAAAAAATTGAGTTTTAAGATATTAAGGAGATCAAGTGTAATATCATCGATCAGTAGATTATAGGTAATTTAAAATGTGTCATAAAGTATGCCATGACCTAAAATAGAAAATCTTTGAAAATTTAAAAATAAATATGTAAAAAAGTTAGAGCACTTCATGACAAGTCTAACAAGGTTTGTTTCATCTACATTGGACATTATTTTGAATTATTGAGAATTAAAAAGTAAATATGCATAAATAAAAAAAATTAATATTTCAAAAAGATATAAAGATTTGATGGGAGGAGACTTTGAGTGACATTAAAATATAACAAAATAAAAGAAAAAGTTGAGTAAATGAGACAAACTTATATAAAAGCTGTATTCTAAGATACTAAGATAGTCAAGTGCGACTTCTAAATCACTAAATCAAGTATGAAGCAAAATATATCATAAAATATGAAAACATTCTAGAAAAAAGTAAATTTATAAAATATTATAGAAAATATTTTATTGGATGTAGCTCATTAAGATTAGCTAAATGACATTTCTTTTAATTATATCAAGAATTATTTGGAATTATTACAAATTACAAAAATAAATATGCTTAAATAAAAAGTAATTACTATTATAATATTATGTAAATATACTTTATAACACAAATGAGGTAAATTGATGCATTATAATATAACAGAATCAAAGGAATGTAAAAGTCACAAAAGAGGAGAATTAGAGTTCACAGTAATTATCAAAATCAAAGAATAAAATTTAAACGAACAAGATATATTACATGGGAAAACATCATTCAAAATACTAAGTAAATTGAGTTTAATATTATTGACCATTAAGTTCGTTAGAAAAGGAATATCTTGCAAAGTGTGCACAAAAACTAGAATAGTAGAAATTTTGAAAAAAGATAAAAAAGAATATTCAATTAGATAAAGCCCATCAAGACAATTACAACAATATTTATTTGTTCTTCATAGGATATTATTTGGAATTACTAGGGATTTTCAAAAGTAAAAAAGCATAAATAAATATAAATTATTACTTTAAAATTAAATATTAGATTTAGAGTTCATACTAAGGAAATTAATTATTAAAACAATGTAACCTTTGCCAAATAAAGTAAGGTAATGGCGACAAGAGAGAAGATTTAGTGTTAAATTATAATATAACCAAGACAGAAAAAATTACATCAGTTATATGTGAAAGTTTCATTGAAGGATACGTATGCGATTTAGTGCAACGTTCTTCTTCTTTAAATCTGGTACGAATCCAAATATCTTGAAATGCATGACAATATGTTAGAAAATTTAATATCTAAAATATAAAAATTAATTAAAAGTTGGATAGAGCTTGTTGAGTTCAGTGCAATAACATTTATTTCATGTTGGTCGAACATTTTTTGTTATAACTAAAAGTAAGCAAATCAACAAAAAAATTTCGGAGATTTGAGTTAAATTGCATGAAAAAGCATTCAAATCTGAAAAAGTAAAATATCTAAAAATATAAAATAAATATTTATTTTGAAAGAGCTCACTGAGACGAGTCCAATAATAATTTTTTTGTATGGATCAGAACTCATTTGTAAATACTACAAATTATCATAGAATACAAGTATAAAAAACAGTAAATTATCATTTTATTATTAAGTAAAGATAAGTTAGTATTGAAATGAGATAAATTGAGGCAATATAATACAACCAAATCAAAGATAAATGCATAAATGTCACACAAGAGAAGAATTAGAGTGTTATGGTAATATAACCAAATCAAAGAGAGGAATTGAAATAAATGAGTCAAATTCTATGTGCGAGTTCCAATCGAGGAGATGAAATAGATTAAGTTTCATATCCTTGATTATCAAATTAGGTACATATTGATATGATCCCTAAAGAAAAATAAAATGTTATAAAACAAAATACTATAAAAATATAAAATTAAATATTTGATCAAATAGAAATGTTTTAGATAAGTTTAGTAATGGTTATTTCATCTCTAGTAAACTTTGATTGAAATTAGTATTATTTACAAAAAAAAATCAAACATAAATAATAAAAATTTATTATTTTAATATTTAATATAAATATATATTAAAAATAAAATGATATAAATTGTAGAAAAGTCATTTAACTAAATAAATTCCATATAAACAATACACGAGAGAAGATTTAGTGTTCAAGAGTAATGTAAGCAACTAAAAGTAAAAACTTTTAATAAATAAGATATATTGCACGAGAAAAATAAGTCAAATGATTCCAAGGAGATTGAGGGTAACATTTTGAATTATTAAGTCATTTGTGTTTCAAAATGTCTCATAAACCATAACAAATTGAAGAAAAAAAAAATTAAAAATATAAAATAACATCACTAATTTGATAAGGTCTATGCTCGCGAGTTCAATCACATTTATTTTTTTCAATTAAACCTTCTTTTTTTACTAAACTAACTAAACATAAAAATTGCTAAATTATCATTTTATTACAAAGTAGATATATATTTAGTTGAAATGTGATAAATTAAAAAAAATGTAATATAAGAAAATCAATTTGATGTAAAGGTTAGCAAGTTAACCAAATCTAACAAAAAATATTTAAGAAATGAGACAAAGTGTATGAAAAAGTGGCATTCAATGATACTCAGAAGATAGAGTGTAAAATCTTTAACCATTAAAATAGCAACAAATCAAAATGTCTTATAAAACTTGCCAAAATCTTAGGAGGAAAAAAAAATTAAATGATAAAGCCAACAACATTTCTTTTGTAATGATTATATCTCATTTGAGATTACTACGAATTACTAAAATAAAAACAATAAATAGTAAGAAATTATTTTAAAATTTTAATTGAATATATATTAAAGATAAAATGAGTTAAATTATAACAATAAAATATTTTCACTATAAAAGAAAACTTTGAAAAGATGAAATAAACTGTATAAATTAGCATTTTAAGATCTTAAAGAGATCAAGGGACATTCTTGATCGTAAAGTTAGGTACGAATAAAAATTCATTGTAATGCATGGTAAACACTTAAAGGTTTTTAAAAAAATATAAAAATTAATAATTAATTGCATAAAGTTCATCGATAAATGTTCAACAATTTTTGTTTCATATCATTTATACCTCATTTTGAATGCTATTAACTACTAAGATAATTAATCATAAAAAATTATAATTTTAATATTTTGTAATATGTATTAAAACTAAAATGAGGTACATTAAAGAAAAAAAGAATATACAAATCAATGGTAGGTAGAGTTAACTAAAAAGGTAGATTTAGAGATCCTTAATAGTATTACCCAATAAAAGTGTAATATTTGGAGAAATGTGTAAATTGTTTGAGAATGTTACATTCCAGGTTACAAAAAACGATCAAGTCTTGGAATCCTCAACCATAAGACTAGGCACGAATGCAAATGTCATGTGTGGCATGCTAAAAACCTGAAGAAATATTTAAAAAATTAAAAATAAATATTTAATTATAAAGAGCTTGTTGAGATGAGTTTAATGAATTTATTGTTTCTAAATTGGACCTCATTTAGATTTATTATCAATTAATAAATTAAATAAAAATATATAATGAAAAATTATTTTATTTAAAATTTAGTACATATACATTAAAGTTGAAATAAGATAAACCAAACTAATGTAATATAAGAAAACCAAAATGATGTAAAAGTCACAATAGAGGAGAATTAGAGTTTAATAGTAATATAACCAAATGAAAGAAAATGATTTGAGAAAATGAAATAAAATGAATAAGAGGATTCCTTTCTAAGATATTAGGAATATGGAGTGTAACATCATAATTTATGTAATAAGAAATAATTTAATGTGCTTCATAAAATGAGCAACCACAAAAGAAAATAAAATAATTAAAAATATAAAAGTAAATTTTTAATTTGATGGAGCTCATCATGTTGAGTCCAGTGAAATTTGTTTTGTGTACATCTGACCTCTTTTAAAGTTACATAATTACAAATGCAAATAAACATAAATTAGACTAAATTATTTTTCTAATATCAAAAAAGTACATTTTGTAACTAAAAATATGAACTAAAACAATTTCATATAAGTAAATCAATTCAACATAATAATCGCATGAACGGAGATTTTATGTTACATAAGAATATAATTAAATTAAAGTGAATTTGTTTAAGAATTAAGAGAAGCTATATGTGAAAGTTGCATTCCAATGTGCTAAGTAGATCAAGTTTAATATTATCGATCTGAAAATATTGTATGAATTGAAATATCTCGTAAAACATGTAACAAAACTAGAAAATAAAATACTTAAGAAATATCAAAATAAGTATTTAATTTGATAGAGCTTCTGAAGATGAGTGCAACAATATTTGTTCTATTTCAATTGAACCTTGTTTGGAATTACTTCAAATTTCAAAATAATGAAACATAAAGAACACCAAATTCCGATTTTAATATTAAATAGATATACATTAGATCTTAATTAAGATAAAGCAACTTACTATAACTAAATCAAAGAGATATAAATGTAACATGTGAGGAGAAGTATAGTTTCATAGCAATATAACTAAATAAAAGTGGATGATTTTATAAAATTTGATAAATTATATGGAAACACTATAGTTTAAACATCATAAGAAGATTGAGTGAAACATTCTTGATCATAAAATTAGGTATGAATCAAAATGTCTTGTATATAATGCTAAATGGCTAGAAAATAAATTTTTAAAAATGTAAACTAGAAATTTTATTGGATGGAGATCATTAAGACGAGACAAGTGACATTTGTTTCATTTTAATAAGGTCTTTTTATAAGTATTGTGAATTATCAAATTAAATAAGCATAAAATAATAAATTATTAGTTTAATATTCAATAAATTTACTTTTGAAGCTGAAATAAGATACATTAAAGTAATGTAATATTAGAAAATTAATGAATTATAAATGTTAAATGAAAATTGATTTAGAGTTACATAACAACATATCTAAATCAAAGGAAAAAAATTAAAAAAATGAGATAAATTATGTAAAAAGCTATATTTCAAGAAACTATAGAGAATGAGTGTAACATCTTAAGTAAATAAGTGTGTGAATTGTATGAGAGGCTGGGGCAGGGGAAAGGTGAATAGTGGGTTTTATTTTTTTTTGTTTTTTGATAATATATATTTTTTAAAAAATTATTTATAAAATTAATTTAATGTTTGTTAAAAAACTTAATTAATTTTAAGTTTTTGGAATTAATAAAAATTAAAAAATTAAAAATGGCATAAAAAATTTATAGGCAGTTCGATTCAAGAAAGAAGATAAGTTCACCCTAACTAAGGTTAGGAAAGACTCCTCTATTACAGTAGTTCTAGCTTAATATTTTTCTTTATAGTTAATGTTCAAACTTTTTGAGGTTTTCCCCTATGAATCACCCCAAAATACTTGATATTGGTCTTTACATTTCACTACCAACTTGAGATTTTTCATTACCATTGACCTTGAATTACTATCTTTAATGGCTTCAACTATAACCCATGATTTTGTTGGCTTAAACCCAACTTGATTTTATATCAGATAAAAGAGAACTTAATATTTTAGTATCGACTTATGCAATTCTTAAGGAAAAGGAAAGTATATTGAAAAAAAAGTTTTATTAAAACTTTATAGGTTACTATGATTGTTGTTTAGTATATCATGACATAATAAGCACATAAGAATAAAGAGTAATTAGAAAATGGAAGTTTTTAAGTGTTAAGGTTAGCTAGTACAATTTTGAATATGTAATACTAAGTTATACTATATTGCTAAGAGAGTTTTAAACAAATAGATTTTCACATAGTTCTTTTTTGAAATTTTAAAACTTGTTTAATTCATTAGGCATTTCACTATATTGGGAAGTTTTGACCTTAGTAATTAAAGAGCAAAGGAACTTTTTTTTCAAAAGAAGAAAAAAAATTAAATAATTAAAAGTAAAACCTTATGATTTTTAAATCAAGGAAAGGTTTTAGTGCAATTTGAAGGGAATAAATGATTGAATAATTGACATCTAACTTTTTTAAATACAAGAATGTTTTAAGTAGGATTTCAAAGGATTTGGTTAGAATGATGTTGCTAGTGATTAAAAAATAATAAGCTGAGATTCTATTTCATAATAAAAATAAAATGGTTTAAAATTTGATGTGTAGATCCTCAATCCTTGAAGCTTGCTAAACACTCTAACATTCTTTTAAAGCCACTAATTGGTAATGTACAAAAATTCATGGATTGTTCTTTAAAACAAAGCTTGATTCATGTTAAAATGTGCACATTAGGCAAAAAATGATAATGATTTGTGTCTTTACAAATCAAATACAGGGTTGACATAATACATCATCAATCATAAAAGTAGGTATGATTCGAAATATCTTATAAAGTAATCCAAAATCGTAGATATAAAATATTTTAAAAATTTTTAAAAATACATATTTAATTATGTAAAGATATTCATGATGATTCCAATGACATTTTTTCATTTCCAATAGATCATTCTTGAAATCATTGCTAGTTACCAAAGTAAATAAATATAAATAATATTAAATTTTTATTTTAAAATGAAGTAGTATATATATGTACATATAAATGTTGAAGCAAGATAAATAGAAGCAGCATAATATAAAAAAATCAAAGTGATTTAAAGGTCATAAAAGAGGAGAAATAGAGTTTCATGTTAATGTGACATAATCAAAGAAAAAAATTATAAAAGTGAAATAAAGTAAATGAGAAAGTAGGAGTATAAGATAGCTTGGAGAGGGAAAGTTACATACTCGATGATCAATTCAAGTACTTTGTGAAAAACATTTGAATATTATAATAAGTTTGAGTGTAACATCCTTGATAATCAACTAAAATTTTAGTGAAATGTCTTTTAATGTTTGAAAAAATTCTAGAAAATAAAATAATTAAAATATTAAAAATGATATTTAACTTGATAGAGCTAGTCAAGATGATTCCAACGATGTTTGTTTCTTTTGGATTAGACCTGGTTTGCAACTAAATAAAATTATGAAAGTAATAAAAATAAATAAAATTAATTTATATTTTTAAAGTAAATATATACATCAAAGTTGAAATGAGATAAATTGAAGATATGTAATAAAATGAAATTAAAGTGATATAAAAGGCACATAGTAAGACATTTAGGGTTGCATAGTAATATAACCAAATCAAAGTGAAACATTTCTAAAATAAGATCAATTGTCATAAAGTTGCATTCCAACACACTAAAAAGATACTGTGTATGATCCTTGAGTGTTAAATTAGGTACGAATTAAAATATCATGAAAAATGTAATAACTTTGAAAAAAATATTAAAACCTATAAAAATATATTATTAATTAGATGAAGTTAATTGAGTTTAGCCAGTTACATTTGTTTCATCTCTTTCTAACCTCATTTAGAAGTACTATAACTAATAAAGGAAAATAACCATAAACAATAACAAATTAGTATTTTTAACATCAAGCAATTATGTATTGATATAGAAATGAGATATTTTGAAGCAATCTTTTGTAACCAAATCAATGTGATGTAAATATTGCATGTAAACAAATTTAGAATTACATAGTAATAGAACAATATCAAAGTGAAAAAGTTATAAAAATGAGATAAATTGGAAAAAAGTTGCATTCAAAGATGCTAAATAGATCATGTGTATCATCCTCAAACATTAATCCAAGTACAAATCTAAATGTATCATAAAGTATTCCAAAAATATTGAAAACATATTTAAAAAAATAAAAAGAATATTTTATTAAATAGAGCTCATCAAGAGGAACATTGATTTTTGTTTCATATCGATTGGACCTTATTAAGAGCTACTATAAATTACCGATGTAAGAAAGTATAAATAATAATAAAGTTTTGTTTTAATCTTAAATGGATATATTAAAGTGTAGAGAAGATAAATTTGTGTAATGTATATAACCAAAGAAATCAATATAAAGGTCACATGTGTAAAGAATTAGATTTTCTTGTAAAATGATGAAATTAAAGTAAAATATTTGAAGAAATAATGTTAACAAAAAGGGAAAGTTACATTCTTCGATACTAACACCTATTGCAACATCTTTGGCCTTCTAGTACGATAAGATTCAAAATAAATCATAATAAAAGCCAAATGTTAAAAAATAAAGCTGAATTTTTAGTTAAAAAGAGCTCATCAAAACCTGTTCAACAATATTTGTTTCATCTTCAATAGAATTTGTTTTGAATTATTTTTAATTACAGAACTGAACAAATATAAACAATGTCGAACTATTATTTAAATATTTAGTAAATACATATTATGGATAAAATGAGATAAATTGAAGAATTAAAAATTCTTTTTTCATCTTCATCAAAACCTATTTTTGAATTACTATAAATTATAAAAATAAATAAACAAAAAAAATAAATAGTTTTTTTAAATAATGTTAAGTAAATATATATTGAAAATAAAATGAGGTAATTGAAGCAATTTGATATAGTCAAATAAAAGCAAAACATTTGAATAAATAGGATAAATGTTATGATGATGTTCTAGTCCATGGTTCTACAGAGATTTCCTACAACATCCTTGATCGTAAAATTTGGCATTAATCAAAATATCTCATAACATAAGACAAAAAGTTTAGAAAATAAAATATTTGAATAAGAAAATGATTATTTAATTAGATATGGCTCATTGAGATAGTTCTTGTGAGTATTATTTTGTCTTATCTAATTTCATTTAGAATTACTATGAATTACAAAAGTAAATTAACATAAGTAATATGAAATTTCTACTTTAATACTAAGAAGATATATATTAATCCTAAAATAATATAAATTGAAGTAATGATATATAAGTAATTTTAAGTGTTATATAGGTCACATGGGAGAAGAATTATAATTTCATTATAAAAAAACAAATTCAAAGTGAAAGATTTGAAACACTATATTAAATTGTACCAAAAAACTGTATTACAAGATGATGATAAGTTGAAGTCTAAGATCCCCAACCATCAAATTCGATATGAACGAAAATGTCTCATACAATAGCTAAAAAAAATAAAAACATGATGTATTTAGAAATATAAAAATGATCTCTAATTGGATAGAGTTCATTGAAATGATTCCAACTAAGTTTATCTAATTTTCATAAGATCTTCTTTGTAATTAATATAAATTTTTTATCTAAATAATCATAAAAAAATTATAATTTTAATATTTGGTAAAGTTGAAATAAAAAAAAATTAAAGCACAACGATATAACAAAATCAATGAAATGTAAAGGTCACATTTATTGAGATTGAGTGTTACATAGTATTATGACAACATCAAAATGAGAAATTTTATGAAATGAAAAAAATTATAATGAAAGCGACATTGAAATATACAATTAAGACCAAGTACGACATTCTAATGTAAAATAAATGTGTGGAAATCCTCCAATAAATAGTGAATTAAAAGTTTTATAATATTTTATCATTTTTGTATTGTATTTATTTTTCAAAAATTCTTTATAGAAATAATTTTACTCATTTTTGAAAACCTTGAATAATTTTTTAATTCTTATGACTAACAAAAAAATTAAATTATTTCACCAAATTTTTTGTTTTATTTAGTTTAAACTAGAACCATTTTCCACTCCTAACCAAGGGTGGGAACAACACTTTTAAAAGAGTTGAAATTTTACATTATTCTTTATGATTCACCTCTAAGCTCATTGAGATTTTTTTTTACAGTTCACCTCAAACCTACTTGAGGTTTTTCCTTATAATTCACTTGTATGCTTCTAGATTTTATAGTTTTAATTATAACCCAAGCCTTAGGGGAGCTGAATCCTAACTCAAATTTTTTTAGATAAAACCAAACATGGGCTTTTATAAATATCGAGAAGTCAAAACTAAGGAAATGGAAAATATAGCAAGCAAAAATATTTCTAAAAAAACATATAATGAGAAAAGAAGTACAAAAAAAACTTAAAACAATTTTGCTTTGCTAAATGAATTTTGTACTTGGTGTAACATTAAGTCATAGTGTATTAATAAGAGACTTTTACACTAGTAAATTATCATGTAGTTCTTTTATGAGGTCTTATTAGTCTTTCACATTTATTAGGAATTTCATTAATAATAATTATCTTTATATGAGGAAAGTTTGTTCCTAGTTACTAGAAAGTCAATGAAAAGTTGTTCCAATATCTTCTACCAAATAGATCAAAAATATTTCTTTCAAGATGGCTACAAAGTAGCTCAAATAATGACCAAGGGATTAGTCATTAAGTGTGATCAACTAGGGCTGTTAAATCAAATAAAAGAAACTTTTCACCATTAGATTAAAGACTCTAAGAATGAATGAATTATAGATGATTTGTTCAAGATTGATTAAACCTAGGTGATTCAATCACTTTAATGAGATCAAGTTTATTTGATTGACCTATGGTAAATACAAAAATGATTTAAGCCATAGGATTTGAAATGGATACTTTAGAGCAACACCATTCAAGGACAAGAGAAAAACAAATCTTATCATCCAATAGATTTGGATGGGACTACGACTGTCAAATTTGTTTATTGAAGCAGAACTTACAAGATGGTTAAACCTTAGCTATCTAATCAATGATTAGAATGTATGAAACCTTGTAATGGAGCAGAGGCACTAAACTTTGAAAAATACTTTAACCCCATAATGTTCTATATCAAAATTATTTTCAATTCTTATATTATTTTGTAAACTATTAATTTGAGTTGAAATTAGGGCTAACTCTATCTTTGTGCATTCTATGGACCTAACCTAACACATTTAAAATGATTATGGACCTGACCTGACACATTCCATACTTGGTTTTAGTTCTATTAGCTCTATGCATTCTATGCCTTACCCTAAGTAAGTTTTGAGATTGCACCCTAACTAAGTTCAGGCTTTACATTACATGATTCTAGTTGGTCTCCTTACTCAAGGCTTGCGAGGGCCCACTCGAGCTTAGTCGACCTGAAAGCTTTGGTCTTGAGCTCGTGCTTAGGATCTGTCTAGGATATTTTTTTAGATATTTAAATTTAATAAATTTTTTTTTTCTAATTTAACCAAAGTCTAGCATAAAATTTACCAAAAACGTACAAGTAGGATTTAACTAAGGAATGAATTAATTGATTAAAAATTTAAATCTTTTAATTGATAAATTGACGAATGTTTAAGTAAAATTTGGAATTATTAAATCATTTGAAAAAAGAATCTTATGTTTCCTAAACAATTAAATGTTTTTTGGCAGAATTTGAGTGGATTTGAATGAAAAGATGTGCCATATGATTAATAATCAACAAGTTAATATTCTATTTTGTAATGAAAAGAAAGTTTTTTAAAAATTGATGTGTGCATCTTCAACCCTTGAATCTTGTTAAACACTCAAAGATATTTTAAAGAAAATTAATTGACCATCTTCAAAAGTGAATAACCTATTCATCCCAACTAAGTATGATTCACACTAAAATAAGACCATTATAACAAAATGCTAAAAATTTATGATTTAAATCATAAAGAAGAATGGGGAGCAAGAATATCCTCAATAGTAAGTTGAAATACAAATCTAATAGTGTCATAATGCAACTTGCAAATCTTCAAAATAAAATATTTTAAAAATCTAGAAATACCCTTTTAATTAAATAGAGTTGGTTAAGATGAGTTGAATGACATTTTTTACTCAGTTAGATCACGTCCAAAATTACAAGAAATTAGTAAAACTTACAAACAAACATAGAAAAAAATTATTTTCTTAAAATTTAATTGAAATATATTAAATCTAAAATAATATGAATTGAAGAATTGTATTATAACAAAATAAAAGTAATATAAATATCACATAAATGGAGTATCAGAGTTTATAGAAATGTAACCTTTCCAAAGCAAAAGAAGTCAAAGCATAGAAAAAGTTGTTGGGAATGCTACATTCTAAGATAGTATATAGATTAAAGATAACATCCTCGATCATCAAATCTGGGGTGAATCAAAATGTTTTATGAAGTACGTGAAAACAATCCAAAATTTAATTTTCAAAAATATCAAAATGATATTCAATTAGTTAGAGCTCATCAAGTTGATTTTAATGACATGTATTCTATTATGATGACACAACATTACAATTAATATGAGTTATCATGGTAAGAATAAATAATATTGAATTATTATAATAATATTAAGCAAAAATATATTAAACTTAAGATGAGATAAATTTCATAATGAAATATAGCAAGATCAAAGTAAAGTAAATGTAAAATAATGTAATATTAATCACAAAATAAGGTACAAAAGAATTCTTTTATTAAGCATGGAAAAACCTAGTGAATTTTTTTTAAAATATAAAAAATAAAATTTTAATTATATAGAGATAACTTGATAAGTCCAAAGATGTTTGTCTTATTAAAAACATACCTCATCTTAAATCACTATTGCTAAAAGTAAAAAATTTAACTAAATGAGAAAAATTATATGTAAAAATTGCATTCTAAGAAACAAAGAAGTTTGAGTCTAACAAACATGATTGTTAAATTAGGTACGAATGAAAGTTTCTCATAAATTGTGCCAATATAATAAAAAACAAAATTTCATAAAATGTAATAGAAACCTAAAAAATTAAATTTTAAAAAATATATAGCTCATTTTAAAAAGGATAAAGAACTTTGAGTTGAGTCTAATGACATTTGTTTCATCTCCATTAAACATAGTTTGGAATTACTAAAAATTATTAAAATTAAATAGGAAAAATAAATAAATAATTATTTTGAAATAATAATGTAATATAAATTAAAGGTGAAATAAGATAAAATAAAGTAATATAACATAATAAAATTAAAATGTAAACATCACATGAGAAAATATTTTAAAATTACATAGAAATATAACAAAATTAAAGAAAAACTTTAAAAATATGAGTTGAATTTATGGGTTAATTGCAATCCAGAATACTAAGGAGATCAGATATAATATCCTCAATCATCAAATTAGTAACCAATCAAAATGGCCCATAATGAAAATTGAATATATTTAAAAGTTGAAAATGAATATTAAATTAGATAAAGCTCATTAAGATGAGACCAATGATAATTATTACATATCAATCAGATAATGTTTGTAATTATCATGAATCACTAAAGCAATTAAAATTAGATGATAATAAATAATTATTTAACTATCATGGAAATATATACTAAAGCCAAAAATGAGATAAATTGGTGTAAAGGTCATAACGAAAGAAAATAGAGTGTCATAGTTATATAACCAAGTCAAAGTGAAATATTTGAACAAGTAGGACAAATTATACAAAAAACTTATATTTCAAGACACTAAGAAGATTGAGTGTAACATACTCTTTCAACAAATTAGGTGCAAATCAAATTGTCCCAAAATATGAGCGAAAATATTTAAAAAAACATCAGTATATAAAATGGAACTTTTAACACACGTGTGTTTGTTATGACAATTATTAAATAAAATAAGAATAAAAAATAAAAAATTATTATTTCAAAATTAAGTAAATATTTAAGAAATTTGAAATATATTAAATTAATGTAGACTAATAAGCCAAATAGGGCATTTTAAATGTCAAATTATACAAGAATTAGAGTTTCATAATGAAATATCTAAATAGAAAATAAATATTTTAAGAAATTAAAAATAATTTATGGCAAAATGGTATTCCATGATACTAATCAGATTGAGTGTAATATCTTCATTTGATAAAATAGATATGAATCAAATTTTTTAAAAAAACAAGTAAAATTAGAAAAAAAATTAAATATTTAAAAAATATCAAAATTAATACTCAACTGAATAGGGTTGCTTAAGATTATTCTAAAGACATTTATTTTGTGTCGATAGGATACTGTTTTGAATTACAATAAATTTTCAAAATAAATAAGAATAAATAATAAAAATTACTATTTTAGTACTATGTAAATACTTTTGTAAAAAAATTGATAGAAATTTAAAGAAATGAGATATATTATTCAAAAAAGTTGAATTCTAAGATACTAATGAGATATAACGTGACAAGCTTGATCTTCAAATTAGATAAAATAGAAATGGTTGGAATTGAATGAAAAAATCTAACAAAATTAAATATTTTGAAACATAAAAATGATTATCTAAATTTATAATAATTGAGATGAGTCTCGTGACATTTGTTTCGTCTCGATTAGGCCTCATTTCAAATTACGATGAGTTGCCAAAAAATTAAGGATAAATAATAAAAAATTATTTTTAGATATCTTTAAATATATAATAATAAAAAATGATATATGCTTAAAATATATAATATAATCAAATAAAAGAGATGCCTGTATTAAATGAGAGGAGAATTAGGAATTCATGGAAATATAACCTTGTCAAAGTTAACCCTTTGAAGGATGTAGATAAATGGTTTAAGAAAATTGTATTCAAGGATGCTAAAGAGATGAAGTGTATTATCCTCAACCATAAGATTAGGTATGAATCTAAATGTCTCATAAAAATGTTAAAATCATACAAAATAAGATTTTTTTTCAAAATAAACAAATATATGTATTATTATAAAGCTTATGATATGGGTACTATGACCTCTGTTTCAACTCCATCAAAGCCCATTTTGAAATATTGTGAAATACCAAGGTAAATATAGATAGGTAATAATGTAATTTTTATTTTAAAATTAGGTAAACATATATTAAAGCTAAAATAAGTGAAAATGAAGTAACTAAACTTAACAAAATCAAAGTGATGTAAAGGTCACACAAGCGGACAAATGGAGCTTCTTTGTAATGTAACCTAAGGGAAGGATTTGAAAACATTATATTGATTATATGAGATAAATCATTGTAATTTCTAATGAGGTTTAATCAAGATGAATGAAATATTAGTAGACTCATCTTCACAAACTCTTTATACTCAAATATTTATTTTTTGGATTTAAAAGATTTTATTTTCTAGGGTTTAGTTCATTTTGTGAGACGTTTAGATTCATTCAAATAACTTTGTGAATTTTTTGTTCATTTTGTGATTTTTTTCACTTTGAATTGGTTATTTTACTTTGTAACCCTAAATCTCTACTTGTATGCCTTTTAAATAACTTTGATTTGGATATATTATATTTTTTATACTTATCTTTTTTCAGGTTATATATTTATTTATATATATATTTATGTAATTCTAAAATAGTAAGTTATTATTGTTACACTTATTTATTTTTGTGACATTGTGCAATTCCAAATGATCTTCTAATTGAGATGAAATAAATGTCATTGCACTCATCTTGATGAGCACTACTCAATTTAAATTCCTTTTTAAACTTTTAATTAATTTATATTTTTAGAGTTTTTGCATGATTTATGACAAAAATTGATTCATAACTTACATGTTGAATGAAAATATTATAGTTGTTATTCTTACAATTTTTTAATTTAATGTTACTATATAATTTATCCTATTTCATTAGATATTTTTTTTTAATTTTGTTATTTTCATAAGAAACTTTAATTGTCCCCTCACATGACCTTTCCATCACTTTTATTTAATTTTATTACATTATTTCAATTTATCTTATTTAAGCTTTACTATGTTTACTTAATTTTAAAAAACTCATTTATTATTATTTATGCTAATTTATTTTGATTGTTTATAGTAGATCCAAGTGAGGTCTGATCAAGATGAAACAAACATCATTCCACTCATCCCAATGAGTTCTATATAATTTAATATTAATTATTTTATTTCTAAATGTTTTATTTTTAATAAGTTTGTCATTCGTTTAAAGACATTTTGGTTTATTCCTCCTTTAAGAGCTGAGTATGTTATAGTGAATCTCTTTCGTATCATCAAATGTAACCTTTAAAAACCTCTATATCAATTCCTTTGATGTTTCAATTTTACTTGACCATATTACATTTTACTACTTTTTCTCAATTCAATTTTAATATATATTTACTAAATATTAAAAAATAATTTATTATTAATTATTCCAATTTATTTTATAATTTTAAAAAATTCCAAACAATTCCCATTTGAGGCGACACAAACGTCATAATAATCATTTTGAGGAACTCTATCGTACAAAATATTTGTTTTATTTTTTCTCAAATATTTATTTTTCTTAGTATTACTTATGTTTTATGAGAAATTCTAATTCATAGCTAACTTCATATTAAAGAATATTGCACTTGATCTATTTAGTATCTTTCAATATAACTTTCTAGCATAGCCTAAGTAATTTCATGAAACTTTTTGCTTTGGTTTGGTTAGATTACTAAGCTACTATAAATTGTCTCTCTTATTATCTTTAGATCACTTCAATTTGGTTATTCTGCTTCTCCCCAATTTTTTTGTTTTGATTAAATTTACTTAATATTAAAATAATAATTTATGCATATCTAATTTAGTAAGCCATAATAATTCCATGCGATGTTCAATCGATACGAAAAATGATGTTTGAATTATTTTACAAGTTTTATCTTATTATATAATCATTTTTTATATTTCAAATATTTAATTTCCTTTGTTTTTTACATACTTTATGGGATATTTTAATTCATAAATAATTTCATAATTAAGTATATTACAGTTGATCACTTCATTATATTTGAATGCAAATTTGTCATAAATTTTGTGTCATTTTAAAAAATTCTTTGCCTTTATTTGGTTATGTTGCTATGAAACTCTAATTCAATTCTCATGTATCTTTTACATCATTTTGATTTAATAAATTACATTTCTTAAATTTATCTCTAGTTAGCTTGAATATATATTTGATAATTTTTAAAATTATAATTTAAGATTGTTTATGCTTATTTATGTTTGTAATTCATAGTAATTCTTAATGGGCCAAATAAAGGTCAAACAAATGATATTAGATGCATCTCAAAAAGTATCCAATGAAATATAATGATTAATATTTTAATAATTTTTTCGAGTTTTAGCAAACATTTTTGATTTGTACCAGATAAATAATCAAGGATGTTATACTTGATCTTCTCACAATCTTAGAAGATAATTTTCCCATAAAGTTTTTCACATTTCTTAAAATTAATAGCTTTTGTTTTGTTATATTATATTATAATAGTAAATCTTCTAATATGATCTTTACATTTCTTTTGCATGGGAATCATACATTCTTTTTAGTTATCTCATTCCAACTTTAATAGGTTTTTAGTTAATATAAAAAATAATAATTTATTTTCTTTTTGTTTATAAAGTTAGCAATTCATTTAATTTGGAAACAAGGCATGGTAGAGACAATACAAATGACAATGGACTGGTCTTGACAAGCTCTACACAATTGTATAGTTACTTTCATCTTTTTAAATATTTTATTTTCTAGAGCTTTAGGATACCTTAAGAAGTTTATTGATTTGAAACTGATTTCACAATTGAGAATGTCGCACTTGATGACCTTAGCAGCTTGGAATGCATCTTTCTCACAAAATTTATAGTATTTCTTCAAAGTTTTCACTTCAATTTTGTATATCAAAATGAAACTGTAAATCTCTTATTATGTGACCAATACATTAATTAGATTAAAGTATTTTGCATTACTTCTTTTAATTTAGTTTTAACATTATTATATATTTACTAAATATTTAAAAAAATTATGTATTATTATTTTTACTTATTTATTTTGATAATTTGTAATAATTCTGAAGGAATTCTTCTCTAGACAAAACAACTGACCTTTGTGTCATCTCGATTAGCCTTATGTAATAAGATTTTTTTTTGTAATTTTAAATATTTTATGTTCTATTTTTATGTTTTATGAGACATTTTGAATGAGATCTTGTTTAATGTTGGAGGATCTTATACTTGATCTCTTTAGTATCATTGAATGTAACTTTGTAATAATATTTATCTTATTTCTATAAACCTTTTGCATTAATTTGGGTATATTACTTTGTCACTTAAAATGTCCAATTAAGTGACTTATGCATTACTTTTATTTTATTGTATTCCATTGTTTCAATTTAACTCATTTCACCTTTGCTATATATATTTATTTAATATTAAAAAAAATTATTGTTGTTTAAGCGTAATTATTTTTTATGATTTGTAGTAATTCTAATTGAGGTGTAATTGTGATGAAACAAATGTCATTGATGTTTAATAATTCATTATACAACACCTATATATTAACATAATAATTAATTGCAATGTATGCAAATATATTTTGGTAGTTCACAGAAATTGCAATCGAGTTTTTCTTCAGATGAAAAATCATTGTTAGACTCATTTTAGTAAGCCTTATATTTTAAATACTTATTTATTTTTTATCATTAAATATCATATGTTTCTAGGTTCTTGTATTCTTTATTAGTCATTTCAATTAATATATAATTCAATGATCAAGGAAAATGTGATCGATCTCCTTCATTTTTTTTAAATTCAGATTTCTATTATGATTTGTTTCCTTTCTTCAAATTTTTTGCTTTGATTTGGATATTTTATTATGTAATCTAAATGTCCTCCAATATGAGAAAGTTGCAGTCCATAACACTGAATGTCATGTCATGTCATGTTACCATTAGATTAATTTTAAATTGTCTTATTACAATGCTCTAAAGTATCTAATTTTTCCTTTAATATATATTTATCTATTATACAAAAATAATTTTTATTATTTATGCTTATGTTTGGTTTTAATTCATAGCATTTGTAATTGAGGCCCAATAGGGATGAAATGAATGTTGTAGCACCGTTTTAGACGAGCTATATAAAAGGAAATTTTTATTCTTATGTACTTAAATATTTTATTTTCTAGGATTTTTCCATATTTTAGGAGATATTTTTATTCATTGTTTATTTGAAAATCAAGAATGTTACACTTAAACTCTTTATTATCTTCGAATAATACTATCATGTAAAATTTATCTCATTTCATTAAAGTTTTTACATTGATTTTGTTGAAATTATAATGTAAATACAAAGGTTTTTGCATGTGTGCACTACATTTTAATTTAGTAATATTACATTGCTTCAATTTATTTTATTTAATCTTTATTTATATATATATATATTATTTAAATAATAATTTATTATCATTTTAATTATTTCAATTAGCAATTAATAGTAATTGCCAATGAGACCCAATGAAGATGAAGTTATTCTCATAGAACTCATCTCAATGAGCTTTATATAATTAAATATTCATTTTAACATTAAGAACTATTTTATTTGTTTAGTTTTAAGGTGGCTTTATGACATTTTTTTTGACTCTCATGATATTTGATGATTGATAATTTTACACTAGATCACTTAGGTCCCTAAGATAGAAACTTTCCAATTAAATTTATCTTAATTATTGAAATGTTTTGCTGTATTTTGGTTATATTATTGTGAAATTTTAATTCTTTTCTTTTGTTATCATTAGTTCACCTTGACCTAGTTGTATTAAATTCCTTAAGCATTTCTCATATAAGATGTAATATATATTTTCTTTAAATTTAATTATTATTTAATTATTTTTTATTCTTATATTATATCCTTTTTAAATAAACACTAAATCCAAACACATTTAGTCCAAAATGAAACAAACATGGTTGGAGTCATCTCGACAATCTTTATCTAATTAAAGAGTCATTTTGATATTTTAAATTTTTTATTTTATATAGATTTGACCTAATTTAACAAACATTTAGATTAGTGTAACATTTGAAGATCGAGGATGTTACACTCGATCGCTTCGCTATCTTTCAATGCAATTTTCTCAAAAAAGCTATCTTATTTATTAAACTTTCTTGTTATGATTTAGCAGTAGTACTAGGTAACTCAAATTATCCTCTTATATAATTATTACTTGTCAATAATTTTGTTTATTACAGTACTTCAATTTATCTTTTTTCAACTTAAATATAAATTTATTTAATATTAAAATAATAATTTACTACTTTTATGCTTTTTATTAAAAAAAAGTCTACTTTCTCTCTGATGTGATGTTTACTACATTTTTGTTATGTTAAATTGTGTTACTTAAATTGATCTCATTTCAAAGTTAATATCTATTTACTTTTGACTAAAAAATAAATTTATTATTATTTTTCCATACAAACTTTCATAATTCAAAATAACTCCTAATAAAGTTTGATTGAGGGAAGTCAAACATCATGGAACTTTTCTCGACATTCTCTTTCCAATTAAGTATTTTTTTTTATAATTTTTAAAATTTTCTTTTCTTGGGTTTTGGCATGCTTCAAAAAAAAATTTAATTCATACCAAATTTGATGATTAAGGATGTTACGCACAATCTTTTTAATATAATTTACCTTATTTTTTAAAATTTCTCACTTTAATTTGGCAACATTAATATGAAACCCTAACTCCTTTAACTATTTTCCTTAAATTTTATTTTATTTAGTGTTATAATGTTGCCTCAATTTTTCTTGTTTATCGTTAGTTTATATTTTCATAATATTTAAAAACATAACTTATTATTTTCTTGTAACATTGGTTTGGTAATTCATATTAAACAAAAATGGGATCCAACCAAGATTAAAAAGTAGTAGTTAGACTTATTTTGACGAGCTCTATATAATTAAATATTTATTTAAATATTATTTTTAAAATATTTTATTATTCATTATTTTGGTACATTTCAGGACCATTTTGATTCATGCACGACTTGATAATCAATGATACAACATTAATTCCCCTTACTATCATCGACATGAACTATAATGAATAATTTATTTTATTTTATCAAGATTTTCACTTTTTTTCTTATATAAATATGTAGCTCTATATACCACACATTTAAGCCTTTCTTTGATTTAGTGAAATTACAATGCTTTAACTTATCTCATTTTGACTTTAATATATGTTTACTTAATATCAAAATAATAATTTATAATAATTTATTCTTATAACCTTGTAATTTAAAGTAATTTGAAAGGTGGTCCAATCGAGATGAAACAAACATCATCAAAGTTATCTTTGATATCTTGGAAGTTAGCTTTTGTAAACAATTTATCAAATTTCATTAAACATTTCTCTTTGATAAAGCTATACTACTAAGTGACTCTAAATCTCTTATTAAGTGATGTTTACATTCCTTTGATTTTGTTAATTACATTTCTTCAATTTATTAACTAAGCTTTAAGATATATATATATATATATATATATATATATATATAATATATATATACATATATATTTATCTAATATTTAAATAGATATTAGATTTAATAAAGCTATTTTTTCTATTTTTAATTATTTATTTTTGCAATTCAATGTAGTGCATAACAAGGATTGATAAACATAAAACACATTTTTTTTAAACACATCTTGATGAGCTCTATAAAATTAAAAAATTCTTTTTTATATTTCTAAATATTTTATTTTTAAGGAGTTTAGCTTGGTTGATGAGAAAGTTTTATTTTTAAATGATTTAAGGGTTATGTAAGTCACACTCAATCTCATTAGTGTCATAGAATGCAACTTTTATTATTTAATTTATGTAATTTAGTTAAATATTTTTCTTTCATTAGGAAATATTATTATGAAACTCTAATTCTTCTCTTACGTGATCTTTACATCTCTTTGATTCGGTTATATTATATTGCTTTAATTTATCTCATCTCAACCTGTGTGTCTATTTAGACAAAACAATAATTTGTTGTTATTTATTTTTTTTCTTTTGGTCCTTCATAGTAATTACAAAGTAGGTTTAATCAAGATGAAACTAACATTGTTGGACACTCGAGGAGCTTTATGCATTTAAATATTTTTTTTCAACTTTTAAATATTTTTTGAAAGTTTTTGGCATACTCTATGATTGATTTTATTTTTCCTTAATTTAAAAATAGAGGATGCTAAAGTTGAGCTCTTTTGGATCTCGAAATGTAAATTATCTAAATAATTTATCTCTCTTTAAATGTTTTGCTAACTTGTGATGTTTACTTCACTTCGATATGGTTATGTTATATTACTTTTAAGTTATTTTATTTCAAATTTAATTTATTTTTATTTTTATTTTTTAAATTAAAAATTAATTAGTGTTAATCCATATTTAATTAGATAATTTGAAGTAAATCAAAATCACGTCTTTTTAAAATGAGACAAACTTTACTAGATTTGTCTTCGAAAACCCTATCTAGTTAAATATTTATTTTCTTGTATTTTCTTATATTTTCTTTTTTAAGGTCATTACATGCTTTCAAAGGAACATATATATTTTCAAATATTTTATTTCTTCACATCCTTTGCATTGATTTGGTTATAATACTATGTAAATCTAAATAACCTATCAAATGTCTTTTACATCACATTGATTTAATTATGTTACATATCTTCATTTTAATTATATTAAACTTTAATATACATTTATTTAATATTAGAATAATAAATTAATATTATTAAATCTTATGAAATTAATACCAATAGACACATCTCAATAAGTTTTATCATATTAAATTTTAATTTTTAAAATTGTTAATTTTTTTAAATTTCTAAGCTTTTAACATGTTTTATTTGAAATTTTCATTTGAACATTATTTGATGATTGATGATGTTACCCTTGATCTGATTAGTGTCATGGAATGCAACTTGCGCTTATATTATATCTCATTTTTATTTAATTTCTCGATTTGGTTTTATTATATTGTTATGTGATTATCAATATCCTCTTTTGTCTCCCTTACACCACTTTGAAATAGTTAATTATATTCCATATGTTCATGTGATGTTAGTTTTAATAAATTTCACTTAACATTAATGTAATAATTTGTTATTATTCATTGCTATCTACATTCATGATTTTAGTAATTTTAATATAGTTTTGATTGGTACCATGCAAATATCATTGCATTCATCTTAATGAACTACATGCAATTAAAGTTTAATTTTTATATTTTTAAATATTTTCTTTTGTAGGATTTTCATATTTTTTAAATCAATTTTTTATTTGTGTAAGAATAAACAATTAAGGAAGTTACACATGATATTTTTATTGCATTAGAACGCAGCTTTTCTACATAATTTATATTACTATTACTTTAAATTTCCTCACATTTGAACTTGGCATATTATTTTTTTATATATATTTTTCCTTTAATTTATCTTATTTTAGTTTTAATAAATATTTATTTAATATTAACAAAATTTTTTATTATTAGTTATGCATATTTACTTTAGTAATTTATAGTGATTATAATCAAAGTCTCAATAAAATCAAATAAACATTATTCGATGAGTCTTCAGAACCCGTATGAAATTAAATAATTATTTTAGTAAATTAAATAGTTAATTATTTATTATTTTAATGCCATTTATATGACATTTTGAATCATAGCTTATTTTATGATGCAGAATATTATAATACATCTTGGGATGAAACATTTTCATATAAGGTATCCTATTTCATTGATTGTTTTGCTATAATTTGGTTATATTACTATAACTCTAGATTTCCTCTCATTTGCTTAATACGTTGACTTGACTTTCTTATATTACAATAATTCAATTAGTAATATTATTTAATATTATTTTTCATGTTAATTAGTAATAACTACAAGTGAGTTTATATTGATATGAAACATACATCATTGAACCCAACTCGACTAGCTCTATCCAATTACAATTTTTTAAATATTTTTTAATATTTTCTTTTTTAGGGTTTTTACTTTAAAAATGAATTTCATTTATATCATATTTAACTTTTAAGGGTGTTACACTTGACCTTTTTAATATCTATGAATGCAAGTTTCTTATGCAATTTTTCTTATTTTCTCAAAAGTTTCATTTCAAATTTGTTATATTACTATATAGCTCTAAATCTCCTTTCATGTGACTATAACATCACTATAATACATTAATTTGGTTTGTATCTTTTCAACTTTAATATATGTTTACTAGATATTTTAAAAAATAATTTTTTACTATTTTTGTTTATTTACTTTGTCAATTCACGATAGTTCCAAATGTGGTCCAAATGAACATGAAATAAATGCAATTTGATAGAACTCCAAAATTTTTATCCTATTAAATATTTAATTTTATAATAATTCAGAATATTTTATGATATATTTATGTTGATCATTGATTTGACAATGGACTGTGTTATATTTGATCTTTTTAGTATCTTAGAATGCACATTTCTTCTAAACTTCTTCTCAATTTTTCTACATTTTTTCTTTGAATTTGTTATATTTGTACGTGTCTGTAAATCTCATCACAGTTGACCTTTTCATCATTATCCAATGAGATATTCTTCTTTATATTTTTGAATATTTCTTTTTTATCGATTTGCCATTCTGTAGTATGGTTTTTACTTTTACTTGAACCAATGATCAGAATGAGAAGAAACTAACATTATTGGACTCATCTTGTTGAGTTTTGCCATATTAACTATTCTTTTTTGTCTTCTAAAATATTTAATTAATTATGAGAGATTTTGATTCATAAATGATTTTATGATCGATAATGTTGCACTTAGTCTTCTTAGTATCTTAAAATGTAATATTCTACATAGTTTATCTTATTTATACATTTGCTATGTTAATTTATTTTGCTTAATTTATTTAGATATTTTGATTCATTCCTTATTTATCTATCGAGGATATTATAAATATTCTTTTTATATCTTGCAATATAGCTTTCCTATTAAAATTATCTTATGTTTTAAAATTTTTCCCTTTTCTTTGATTTGTTAACATTACATTGCTTCCATTAATGTCGTTTTGAACTTTAGTATATATTTTCTTAATATTAAAATGATATTTTATTATTATACTTAATTATTTACTTTTTGGTACTTATTCAAAATGTGCTCTCATCTGGATGAAACAAACATAGTTAGGTTCATGTCAATAAACACCATCGAATTAAACATTACTTTTTATATTTGAAGTATTTTATTTTCTTGGATTTTCATGTTCAATGATTCATTTCAAATTAGAACATGTTTGATGATGAAAGATGTTACACTTGATTTCCTTAATATCATGGAACATAAATTTCTCATTAAATATGTAATTTCCTAAAATTTTTACCTCTAATTTGGTTAATTACTTATGAAGTCTATTTCTAAAAATAATTATTCTAATTTGGTTATATTGTTATATAACTTTAAATTATCTCATGTGTCCTTTACATCATTTTAATTTGGCTATATTTATTGCTTTAATTTGGTTCCAGTTGACCTTAATATATTTTTACTTTATAAAAGTAACAATTTATTATTATGTATCGTTGTTAATCCCAGTATGTCCCAATAATTCAAAACTAGGTCAAATTGATATAATGAAAATGACATTAGAGTTGTCTTGATGAACGCTATCTAATGAATTATTCATTTATATAATTTGGAATATTTTATTTGATAGCATTTTTGAATTTTATACAAGATATTTTGATTCATACAAGATTTTAAGACTGAGAATGTTACACTTGATCTCTTTAGTTTCTTTGACTACACATTTGACATACAATTTATCACATTTTTCAAAAATGTTTTTTTGATTTGGTTGTATTAATTTGTAAGTCTAAGTTTAAAATTATGTGACCTTTATATTTTTTAATTTTGTTACACTATATTCTTTCAATTTATCACATATTAAGTTTAATATATAGTTATTTAAAATAAAAATAATTATTTATTTTTTATTCTTATTTACTTTATTAACTAATAGTATTCCAGATGAGATTTGAATGAGATAGAACATATACTATTTAACTTGCCTCCATAACCTTTATCTAACTAAAATATACTTTTTAATACATTAAATATTCTATTTTCTCAGATTTTATTATATTTTATGAGGTATTTTAACTATATATTTTTTTATGATCGAAGATTTCAAGATCTATCTCCTTAATACTTTGCTATACAAATTTCTCATATAATTTATCTCACTTCTTCGATTGTTTCTCCTTCATTTTGTTTTATGATTATAAAGCTTTAATTCTTTATCTTATGACTTTTGCATCAATTCTATTTTGTTTTTTTACAATGATTCAATTTATCTCATTTCAACTTTAATATATATATATTTACTTAATATTTAAATGGTAGTCTATTATTATTTATGCTAATTAGCATTGGTAATTTATAAAAATTCCAAATATGGTCTGATGGATATGAAAAACATTGTTAAGCATATCTTGATGACCTCTATGTATTGAAATATTCATTGTTTAGTTATCAAAAATGTTTCTTTTTATTATTTTGGAACATAATACGAGACATTTTGCTAGGTAACTAATTGGTTTAAAAGACATTTGTATTATTACCTCGTTTGATAATTGATGATGTTACAATCCATTTCTTTAATATCAACGATGTAACTTTTCGTTATAATTGATATCTAACTTTTTAAATTTTTGTTCATTGATTTAATTAAGTTATGTGTAACAAAAAGTGTCCCCTAATGCTAGTATTACAATGGTTTAATTAGTTTATATTACATTAATTTAATTTGTTTTATCACATCTTCAATATATATTAATTATATATTTAATAAATATTTTATTATTATTTATGGTTGTTTTTGTTGTTAGTAATATTCTAAAAAAGGTAAAAAATGTTGTTTGTCTCATCTAGATGCACTTTATTTTGGCTCAATATTTTATTCTATTTTAAAATATTTTTATTCCTCTTCTTCTAGAATGCATTGCAAGATATGTTTGACTCACACCTCATTTAACAATCAATACTATAACCGTCAATCTACTTAGTATCTTGGAATGCCACTTTCTGATAAAATGTGTCTCCTTTCTATAAATCTTTCATATTTATTTGGAAATATTAATTTGAAAGTATAGTTCACCTCTTATGAGGCTTTTAAATTACTTTAATTTGGTTTAATTTTACATCTTCAATTTAACATATTTTTTAAAATTAATATATATCTATTTTAATAACAAAATAATATTTTGTAATTATTTATTCTTATTTAGTTTTGAAATTTGTGATAATTTGGAACTTGTTTCGATTGAGACCAAACAAATGTTTGTAGAATAATCTAATCATGCTCTATTGAATTAAATATTGTTTTTACATTTTTATATATGTTTTCGCAAGTTTTGTTATGCTTTATGAAATATTTTTGTTCGCATCTCATTTTACGATCAAAGATGTTGCACTGACCCTCTATGTAACATAGAATGAAACTTTTTTTTGCTATATCTCATTTCATAAAACGTTTTGTATTTATTTGTTTATATTACAATGTAGCTAGTTATCTGGTTAACCATGTCCCTTAAATCACATCAATTTTCTTATAATATTTTTCTTCAATCAAACTATTTTCAGCATTAATATATATTTTCTTGATAGTAAATAATAATTTATAATTATTTGTGTTTATTTACTTTGGGAATTTGTAGTAATTTCAAGGAAGTTTTGACTAATCTACATCTCTTTTATTTGGTTATATTACTTTGTTTCTGTTTGATTTATTTTCAAGATTAATAGATATTTATAATAATGAAATAACAATATTTTAATATTGATATTATTTTTTTAGTTGTTTGTTTTAATTCAAAATGAGTTTCGATAGGGATGAAAAAAATAGAGTTATGCTCAGCATATTAAATATTCATTTAAGTATTTTTTATATTTCATTTTCTTATTTTTAATGAGAATAATTGACTCATAACAAATTTTGATCGTTGAACATTTTACATTGATAATTCATAGTAAGTGGAATTGATGTTTGATATGAAAAAACAACTATTATTACTTTACAAAAGCGAGCTCTATCCAAATAAATATTCATTTAAATTATTTTAAATAGTTTATTTTTTATTCTTTTTGCAGCTTGACGTGGCATTTTGAATAGTACTAAATTTGGCAAACAAAAATGTAATATTCCATCTCCTTAATATCTTACAACAAAAATTTCCCAAATAAATAATCTAATTTCTCAATTTTATTTAGTTATTTAAATATGATTCTGTAAGTCTAGTCAAATGTGACCATCGCTTTTTTATTTAGTTAATTTACTTTACGTCAACTATCATATTTCAATTGTAATTTGTGATAATTAAATAATAAAAAATTAATTTTTTGTTGGTGTTTGAGGATCAATTAATAGAAAATAAACATCATTGGACTCTTGTTGGTGTACTTAATTCAAATAAATATTCATTTTATATTTCCAAAATTTTACTTTCGATGGTTTAAGCACATTTTAAGAGAAGTTTTATTTTTCACATGAATTGATGGTCAATGATATTACACTCGATCCTATCATGCATTGGAATATACTTTTTCTATGTAATTCATCTTAGTTTTTTAAATGTTTTGCTTTGATTTAGTTATATTATTTTGCTACTCTGAATTCCCACTCATGTGAGCTTCACATCAACTTTATTTGGTGATATTACATTGATTTGTTAATATTAAAATAATATTTTATATTTATCTATGACATTATTTTGTGGTAACTTGTTGAAATTTCAAATGAGAATTGATAGAGAAAAAATATAAGTTGTTAGACTCATCTTGAAAAGTTTTTTATAATCAATAACTAATTTGTATGGTTCAAAATATCAATTGCCTTGAGGTTTTGGAATGTTATATGAGATGTTTTTATTCGTACTTATTTTTATGACCAAGGATATTACATAGAATCTCCTTAGCACCTTTTAATGTAGTTTTACATAAAATTTTTATCATTTCCTTAAAATTATTCAAGGATATTACATAAAATTATCATGTGACACTTACATGTCACTTATTTTAATATATTACTTTTGTTCAATTTATGCCTCTCTAATTTTTATATTTACTTACTTAATACAAAAATTAAATTTTATTATTATCAATGATTATTTATTTTGTTAATTTATAGTAATTTTAAATGAGACCTGAACATGATCAAAGAAAACCTTTGGAATTAGTCTTGACGAATTCCATCGTATTAAAAAAGTAATATTTTTAATTATTTTATTATCTACGTTTTAACATTTTTAAGAGAAACTTTTATTTGTGATATAGTTAATCAAGGATGTTATACTCAAACACTCTAGTACCTTGGAGTCAAACTTTTAGGTGCAATTTGCCTCATTTTTTAAATTTTTGTTTATTTTGTTATGTTACTATGTAACTCTAATCCTCATTTCTAAAAACCTTCACTTTCACTTAATTTTGTTGTATTACTTTATTCCATATATCTAATTTAAAATTTATTACATATTTACTTAAAATTAAAATATTTATTATTGTTATTATTTTTTAACTTAGAAATTTATAATGATTTACAAGATGTTTGATTAGTGCAAAAAAAGCATCATTGGACTTGCCTAGATGATATATATATCTAGTTAAATATGGTTTTTTTAATACCTTTGAATATTTTATTTTCTATCATTTTGGCATGCTTTAAGAGACATTTTGATTCAAACATGATTTTATTATCGACAATAATGTTGTCGATCTCCTCAAAATTTGCAATGCATCAACAGCATAAAAATTGGCTCATTTCTTGAAATGTTTTAATTTTATTTTGCTAAATGACCAACAAATTTAAAATCTCCTCTCTTGTGGCTTTTATGTTACCTTTCTTTAGTTATACTACATTACTTTAATTTATCTTATTTTTTACTTCAAAATATTTTTAAATAATATTTTATTATTCTTTTTCTTTTTCTTCGTAGTAATTCATAATAATTCGAGAGAATGGTTTGATAGAAACATATAAATCTGGGTTGGGTTGGTCTAGAGAAGTTCTATTGAACAAAATATTTATTTTTATGCTTTAAAGTTTTTATTCTCAATGGCTTTTGCATTCTTTACAAGATATTTCAATTAGTGACAAATTTGTTGAAAGATAATGTTACACATAATTTTCGTAATATTTGTTGTTAAAATTTTCCTATATAACTTTTCTCGTTTTTTCAAATTTTTCCGTTTTCTTTGAATTATACTTTTATGTAACCATAAATCTTCTCTCTTGTAACCTTTACATCAGTTCAATTTGATAATGTTATGTTTATTTAATTTATATCATTTCAATTTTAATATATATTTAGGTAATATATAATCATAATTTACTATTGTTTATTTTTAGTTATTATGGTGACTCAAAAAAATTCTAATTGAAAGCTACTATTTAGATAAAAAATATCATTAAACTCATTTTAACAACATTTTTGTAATTAACTATTTAATTTTATTTGTTTAAATTGTATTTTAATGATTGTGACGTGCTTATCATGATATTTTGATTGTATACTATTTGATAATTATTGTTTTTGCAGTCAATTTTCTTAGTATCTTTGAATGCAACCTTCCCTAAACATTTATAACATGATTTTAGAATTTTTATTTTGATTTGGTTATATTACATAATAACTCTAAGTCTTTTATAATATGATCTTTTATTTCACAATAATTTAGTTATACTATATTACTTTTTGTTATCACATCTCAACTTTAATATATATTTATTAAACATAGGAAAAATAATTTTTATTTTTTAGGTTTATTTAACTTCGCAATTCATTATAATTTTAATCAAGGTTTATATATATTTTTTGATTTTCATAATACAACTTTCTTTTATAATTTATGACATTTGTTCAAATTTATTTGGTTATATTACAATGTAACCATAAATCTCCTCATGTGGGAGCAATAAAGTGCTTTTATTTTTTATATTACAATTCTTCAATTTTTTGCATTTCTAATTTAACATATATTTAATTAATATTGAAAAATAATGTGCTTTTAATTTTTATTTTTTACACTGGTAGTTACTAATGACTCTAACAAGGTTATATATAAAAATGAAAGAATTGTCATTGGATTCATCATGATGAGTTCAATTTAATTAAATATTTTATATTCTAAAATTGATGTATACTTTAAATTACATTTGAATTCATACTTGATTTGGTTATTTTTAACCTTATAAAAGATCTCAATAACTTGTAATAAATGTTTCCCTGATATTTTATCAAATTTATTTAAACATTTCACTTTGATTTAGTTATATTACCATTTAACTCTAAATCACCTCTAATAAGTTTTTATTAAACTACATTGTTTCAAATTCTTCATACAAATTGTGGTATAATATTTTGTTAATTATTGAGCTCTTCTCATGTGGCCTTTAAATTGCTTTGTTTTAGTTATATTATATTATTTCAATTTATCTTATTTTTGTTATAATTTATATTTTTTTAAATTAAAAAACTTTATTATTATTTGTCCTCAGTTATTTTGATAATTAATGATAATTAGAAAATAGGTTTGATGAAAATGAAATAGTGTTCGTTGGTCCCATCACGACCAGCTCCACTGAATTAAAAATTATATTTTATTTATGAAATATTTTACTTTGAAGAGACATTCTTTATGAGGGATTTTCAAGTGAAACATAATTTCATGATGAAGGATATTACACCCAATTGGTTTGGTATCCTAGAATTGAATTTTCTATATAATTTCTTAATTTGCCCAAACTATTCAATTTTATATATTTATGCTACCTTGTCACTCTAAATCTTTTCTCATGTGTCTTTCAATTTATTTTTATTTTATTATATTATACTGCTTCAACTTATCTCATTGTAGCTTCATTATATAATTTTTTAATTTTAAAAAAGATAATTTATTAGTGTTTTTGCTTACTCTTGGAATTTGTGGTATTCCAAATGACATCTGGTAGAGAATAATAAATATTACTTCACTAATCTTCACAATATCCATAAAATTAAATATTCATTTCTTTTTTAAATTGTAAATTATTTTTTCTAAAATTTTAAAATATTTTAAAATTTGAAATTGTATTAAAGACTAAGAAATTTACTTCCAATCTCCATTGAAATTTTAATGCAGCCTTGAAAAAATTTTATCTTGTTTTTCGAAATTTTTAACTTTAATTTTGTTATGTTACTATGTAACTCTAAAGCAGAGCAAAACATGTAAAGAAAATGAGATAATTCGTAAAAGAAAGTTGCATTTCAAGATAATGGGGGATTTACTGTAACATCCCTGATCGCCAAAGCAACTACAAAAGAAATCCCTTCTGAAATATGCCAAAAATATCAGAAACAAAGTATTATTTACTTTGGTTATACATAGTAACTTATAAAGAAAGGTGACCAAATTAAAACATATTTCATTGGACAACTCTTGACTTACTCTACCCTATTAAATCTTAGTCTTTATATATTTTCTTCAAACATTTTTTTGAGGATTTTGGCATGCTTAATTAGACAACTTGATTTGTACTTAATATGATTATTGATAATGTTACACATGTTCTTCTTATTAGAATGCAACTTTTTCATAAAATTTATCTCATTTCATTTAATTTTTTAATTTTACCATATTATTTTTATATCCCTTTTTTTTTTACCAAATTACAATAATTCAATTTACCTAAGTTTTATTTTAATATATATTTATTTAAAATAAGAATAATAATTTATTTTTTGTTATGATTATTTAATTTTGTAATTAAAAATAATTATAAGAGAGGACTTATTGAGACGAAACAAACTTCGTTGGAATCATCTCGATGAGCTCTACATAATTAAATGTTCCCTTTCATATTTTCAAATATTTTATTTTCTATAGTCTATGCATAGTTTATAGATATTTTTAATCATAACTACTTTAATGAGTGAAGTTGTTGCACTTGATCATATTTGAATGTTACAATGTAACTTTCCTATATAACATATTTCATTCTTTAAACTTTTTGCTTTAATTTGATTATGTTGCTAAATAGCTCCAAATCTCCTCTTATGTGTCCTCCACATCTTTTAGATTTTATTATATTATTTTATATCAGTTTATCTCATTTTAGATTTGTTTTATGAATATTTAGTATTAAAATAGTAACTAATTATTATCTATAATTAGTTAAACTTGCAATTCGTTTTAACTTAAAACAAAATCTAATAAGGATGAAACAAACATAAATAAACTCATTTGCATAAGCTGTATTAATTTAGATGTTTATCTTTATATTTTTCAACATTTTGTTGTTAAGGTCATTCGGTTCACTCTTCACCAATTTCTAATTAATTTGATGGTTGATGATGTTGTACTAAATCTCAAATTATTATTTCACATTCTATTTTTGTAGAACTTGCAGCATTTTCTATAATTATTTTCTTTGATTTAGTTATGATACTATGAAACTATAATTCTCATCTTGTGAAACCTTTGCATCACTTTTATTTTATTGGAGTATAATACTTTAATTTATATATTTTTAGGTTCTATTTGTATTTACAAGTAATTCCAAACAAGGATCAATGAAGATGGAAATATGTTGTTGGACTCATCTTAAAGAGTTATATCTAGTTAGACATTAATTTGTATATTTTAAACATTTGATATATAATAATTTTTGCTTACTATAAGAGGCATTGTAATTAGTACATGATATGACTACTAAGTAGATTACATTGATATCCTAAAGAACTTTGATTGCAAGTTTGCAACATAATTTACACACTTTTATTTTATAATCCTATGTCCCTTGTCATATGAGCTTTACAATTGTTTATTTCATTAGATTATTTTATTTTAGTTTAAATTATTTTAGATTTAAAAAATATTTATTTAAAATTAAAATATTAACATATTATTTGTACATATTTATCTCATTTCACTAGACTCATCTTGATGTGCTATGGCAAATTAAATATTATTTTTTATTATTTTTTAAATGTTTTACTTTTTTTATTTTAATGCACATTATGAGATATTTTAATTTGTACATATTAACAATCAAGGATGCTATGCTCTATCTCCTCGTTACCATGAAAAGTAACTTATAAAATGTATTCCATTTTATGAGATTATTTAGTTTGACTAGAATATATTATATTATTCAATTTACCTCATTTTAGTTTTAATACATATTCACTAAATATTAAAGATATTATCATTTATATTTAATTAAATTTTTAATTCACAATAATTCTAAAAGGGTTTTGATCTAAACATGAAAAAGATGGACTCATTTTATAGATCCTTATCTGATAAATTGCATATTTTTATATTTAAAATTGTTTTAGGGTTTTAACATATATTTTGAGGTCTTTTTCTTTGTAGTTTATTTGTTGATGCAGGATGTTGCATTCAATCTTCCTAGAGTTTTAAAGATTGCAACTTTCTCATTCACTTATTAAATTTTTGAAATGTTTATCCTTGACATTTACATCTTCCAAAGTTGGTTATATTATATTGCAATGATTTATCTCATTTGAACATTCTTATATGTTTAATTAAAATTCAAATAACAAATTATTTTTATTATGCATAAATTTGTATTAATTCAAATGAATATCTTTTCAAGAGGAAACAAAAGTCATTACACTTGTATTAACGAGCCCAATTATATTAAATATTGATTTTTATATTTTTAAAAACTTTATTTTTGTAAGGTCTTGGCACTCTTTACAAGTTATCTTGGTTCATAACTAATTAAACACTCTACCATGTTATACTCGATTTGCTCATCAACTCAAGACACAATAATCTTATAAAATTTATGACATTTCTTAAAAGTTTTAATTTTTTAATTTGTGAAATTTTGTTTCTTTTTATTTATCTTATTTTAGTATTAATATATATTTAGTTAATCTTAAAATAATAATTTAAATTTATGACTATTTTTTATAATAATGATTCATAGTAATCCTAAATTACAAAAAAATGTTATTAAACTCATCTCACTGTGATATATCTCACTAAATATTTCTTTTTATAGTTTTACGTTTTTTATTCTTGGGTTTGGCATCATACTAGGACTTTTAAATTGTAGCTGATTTAGTAATTGAGAATGTTACACTTGGTCGACTTAGTATATTGGAATTAATCTTTCTTGAATAATTTATCTTACTTTTTAAAGTTTTATTTTTATTCGGTTATATTATTATGCAACAATTTAATTTCAAAATCCCATCTTAGCTTTTCATCAATTTGATTTTTTTACATTGCTTAAATTTATTTTATTGAATTATTAATATATATTCAAATGAAATTAATATAATGATTTATTAATATTTATGTTTTTAATTTTGTACTTTGTTGTAATTTTACATAAGATCTAATTACGATGAAACAATCATCGTTTTCCTTTGGAATGCACTATGTGCCATTAAATTTCTACTTGATTTGGAAATTAAAGATATTAAACTTTATCTCCTTATAATCCTTGAATGTAACTTTGTCTTATAATTTATCTCATTACATCATATTTTATTTCTTGATTTTGTTGTATTTCCATGAAACTCTAATTCTCTTCTCTTATGATAGCTACATTATTTTTATTTTGTTACATTATTTTCCTCTAATGATCTCAGTTAAGATTTATTATTTATTTACTTAATATGAAAATATTAATTTTTTGTGACTAATATTTATGATTTTTAGTAATTTGTAGTAATTTCAAGTAAGGTTGGATCAGTGATAAATTATCATCTTTGTACTCATCTCAAGTAGCTCTATCAAATTAAAAATTTGTTTATATAATTCTAAATATTTTATTTTAGAATTTGGCACTTGTTATGAGTCATTTGGATTCATATTTTGATAATCAAAGCTTTTACACTCTATCCCCCTTTCAGCTTATAATGCCACTATCACAAAACATTTATCCTTATTTTTCAAATTTATTAATTTGATTTGGTTATGCTACTATAAAATTCTAATTCACTTCTTGCATGATACTCTAAAAATTAGTTGTTTAATTTCCCACAAAGATCTTATAATCTCTTAAATTTCTTATAACAATTGGAGACTTGTGCTAGAATGTAATGCTTTGAGGTTCATTTCAAATCTCGTTCTTTATGCTAAAAAGTTTGTACTTTTTTCATTTTTTAGTACCTGTAATGACCATGACACACCTCTTATTTCGTTAGCAAATATATGTTATTTTCTTTTTTTATGTTTAAATTCTTGTAAATTTTAGTAAATAAGTCAGTTTGATTCTAATTAGGCCTCATTGGAGAATTATAAAGCAAGAAGGTAGAAGGTGACAAAGTATATTGTAGGAAAATCTTCAATGAAAGGTCAGTAATAAATATTAAACATAGCTACATTAGTTAATCCTATAATAAAATCAATTAATAAAAGTAATCAAGATGTAATTGTTAATAAATTATTAAAGCAGAGTTCGATCATAGTTGTACAACATGGATATGATATAAATATGATAATGTTAGGAAAAATATTACTACATGCACAGAATATAACGAACAAAGAAAACTTTCTATTGAAGAAAATGATAATAGCAAAATAGATACTATGATCCAGTTTAACATGGAGAGGAAAAGTTTTAGCCACAAGACTTAGATAACTAAACAAATTGTAAGGGCATACAACTATGTTAATGAAAACGAAGAAGGTGATGCTATGGTCAGTGGGTGTGAAGTCATCGATAATGCAAGTGCAAAAATAAAGTAGGAAAATTGTCCAAATTTTGTGAACTGAGTCTTTTAGAGTACCATTAGTGCTATTTAACAAATATCATCATGATAAGAGTGGTGTTGTACAAGAACAATACATTATGACATGAAAACTTTTTGTATAGTGTATTAGCATGCAGAAAGAGTAAGACAGTATAGTTACGATGAGTGTAATTAATAGTTGGTAAAAGGTGATCTAGTACATGTTATAGTAGTTAAGATATTACTTTGTGTGATGGACAACTTAATGTAGTTTTTTATTTTAGTCCCAACAATTGGAATTATGGTGCTTGAAATATAAATTTGTAAACAAGTCTAATAGAAGAGCATACATTAGAGTATGTGATTTAGACCATGCTATTAGCATTGCGCAATACTAGTCATGGATCTTATTAAGATGTATTAATATATATTATTTAACTTACTATTTTCTTAGGCAAATGAATTTTCCGTCAATGTATCCTTCAAGTAAAATGAGTTTTTTTCAATCCCACAAGAGGTTGTAGTATCAGGTGTTTTAATATATTTTTTTTCTATTTCTCAGAATGCATTTATTTTTTGACAATTTTTTGTCGAAATATTTTTACTTTTTTAGAAAGCTATGATAGTCAAATTTATATAAGTAACATTCAATTATTATGATTAACCAAAAATAATAAAAATAAATGTTTAAAAAGTATACAAAAATTTTTAGATTGTTTAGTTCAAACTATAACATATGTTCACCCCCAACTATGTATAAAAAACACCACTATTATGAAAACTATAATTTAAGATTTTCTAGTACATTTGAGCGAAAAAATATTAGCATTAATTTGTTCAATATAACACAAGCTTCGATGAGCTTAATTAAAAGTCAATATTTTATTGAGATCAAACAAATGTAGGAACTTCACAAATATTGGCTGCAAAATCCAAAAAAAAGAAAAATATAATAAGAAAAAAATTCTATTTACTTCCATAATTTTTTGATGAAGAAAGCAAGGCACAACAAGATTATAATTATGATGTGACATGAGGAAATGAAATCTTAGAAGCTTTAGACATACGTTGGAGAGTTTTGAATTCTGAATAGTACTAAACTATATTGTGTTGTTAGGAGATTTTACAACAAAAGAATATCATGCAACACCCTTTAAACATCTAAAAATTATGTTAACATCCATTTGTTTCTTCATTTATAGTGGTTGTATTTTATAGAAAATGTTTTCTCATAGTTATTTGAAAGTAAAGGAAAAGTAATTTTGCAAGATGCTACCAAATAGCTTAAAAAATGCTTCGAAATGGCTTTTATAATGGCACAACACAAAAAATAGCTTTGAAATTTGTCAATAAGAAGAGTTGACTAGAGACCTCAGAAAATGATAAGGGAAGATCTACTCTATTTGAACATTTATTATAATAGCACATGAATTATGAAAAGATGAATAGCAAAGTATTCAAAATGGAGTGCTCTCAATCATTGGGCTCAAGGATAGGTTAACTAACATGGAAACAAGTACGTTGATAGTCTGACAAAATCATTTGAGATTTTTGTCATCTGATTTGAGACTTAAAACATCCCTTATTACCTATAGAACTCTAATATGTCCACTCATTGATTAAATGATGACAATTCATGCATGATTATGTACTAAGGTGTTTGAAAACTAAAAACCATTTACTCCTACAAGGAAGGATGCAAAATGTGTTTCATCCTTTCAAAATGTTACACATAAATGTGATGTGAGCTAAAAGGTGGCTAGCTTCTACTAACTTGCTAAGGATTTCATCACCTTGGGAACTCGTAGCATATAGGTTTAACATCTATGGGTTCGACTCTACTCATTGTGCACTTGTTCAAGTTCTACCTGACCTAATCCTTCCCTAACCTTACCTAATTTAGGTTCACACAAACACCCTAAGACAGGGCCTAGCCCTATAGAATTCAAAAGGTATCCTGACCCATTGCTACCAATGCACACTTGGGCTTGATTGATCTTAGTGCATTGCACTTTAGTTTGGCTTGGGGGTTAAGCTTATGACATATATATATATATAAATATATATATATATATAAGTATATATTAATTATGGAAAGAAATTATATTTGTTAAAGTTTATTTTTCTACCTTATCCAAAATGAAATTTGGCAAAAATACATAAATGAGATTTAATAAAGGTAACAATTAGGTGATTGAAAAATTTGATCCGAGATGTTTTCTAAATTAAGTAAAGTATTGAATAATTCAAATGCTTAAGTAGGATCTGAAATTGATGTGAGTCAAGAGATGTTTCTTAAGTTTAAAAGTAAACAAGCTGACATTTTATTTCATAAACAAAGAAAATCTTTTGAAATTTGATGTGCATGTCCTAAGTATTTGTATCTTACTTCACACACAAAGGTACTTTAAAAATCACTAATTCATCATATTTAAAAATGCATGGCTTGTTCTTCAATACTAAACTTAGCTCATAAAAAATAAGACCATAAGAACCAAATGTAAAACATTTATGGCTTGGCTCAAAAAACACGAGTTTGATTTAACTATATCCCCATTTTTGTAATTACAAGACACAAATTTTAAGAAAAAAATAAAATAAGTAAAAGATTTCATTTAAGAAATATTCTTATAATAAGAGGTATTCGAAATGAAGAATGTATGCTCCCAATTACCTCATTGTCCCTTTAATATATACTTGTCCTCACTTTGTGGCTATTTTAAATTTTATCTAAACCATGAACATTGTCCCATTGCCATCATAAAAAACATGGTACAATTAACAAAATTTACGTTACACCAAGTTGTTGCAATTTAAAATTTAATTTTTGGAAGTGATTTAATGAACATGTTTCGATTTTTTCTTGAAAGGAATGCATTGAAATTCTTCTAATGCTTTAGGTAGTTGATCTCTAATAAATGACATTTTACATATATGTCCTTGGTCCTAAAATGATGAACTTGGTTCTTTACTTAGAAAAAGGAACTAATATTATTAATCATAATGAAAATATATGAGAAATCAAAACCATATCCTGAATGTTTTGTCTTAACCATAATGAATGAACACAAAAGCTTCTGAATACTACCTGCTTGACCTATATGGTCAATAGGGATATGTAAATTGTTTCTTGCTTGACCACGAAATTAGACTATTTTGTAAGGATTAACATGCCCTTGAGATGATTTTCTTACCTACCATAGATCCTATAAAGTCTCAATGTGTGTGACCTATAAGATCACATGAAAAAGTATTTTTTAGGGAGTAATAGTCATATGTTCAATATATCTTTTAAATATTTAAAAGTTGACTTAAATATCATTGGTTGGTTTTCCTTAGCATTTGATTGGGGTTTAACTCATATGGAAAAACTAAATAAGATGATTATCAACAATAAAATAAGGTAGAGATCTAATAAGGCTAATGTAAAGTTTTTGGTCAATGGGTTTCCTTATCTGATCCAAACAAAAATCAACTCATTAATTCATTGGAATGTTCCTATGTTTTATTATTTCATAACAAAATTTGTTGCATAATTCCTTTAACTTGTTATTTTTTAAAATAAATATTCTATCTTTTAATTGTTTTATTTGAAATCCTATGAAGGAATTCATCTCACCCATCGTACTCATCTAAGGCTCTATGGTCATAAAGTCGTAAAATTGTTTAGACATTATTATTTGTGCTTCCAAACTTATATCAACATAAACTTGTACAAGTAAAAATGAAACCATGAAAAGATTTTAGGAATAGTGTTGCATTCACTTTTTTTTTCTAAAATAACTATCAAGTAGATAACTACATATTCTATGATACGATATAAGAAAATCTTATTTATTGCCATAAAGTACCTTCTTAAGCTTATATACATAATCAATGTATGCATGGGTCTCGAAACCTTGGGTTGTTCTATGTGCACATCCACATTTTTGGCCATATTTAAAAATGTACCTTTTCATCAATTTTAAAAAATTTAAAATGTTTATGACATGAATATGCTAAGAGAAGTATGATAGACTTTGATCATGCTTCCAACACAAAAACCACCTTTAAATCGATACCTTAACCTTGATTATAACTATTAGGAATAAGTATGGCTTCGCTTCTAATGATTGCTTCATTTTCACTTAAGTTATTTTTTAATACCCATTTGTTTTGAATCACTTTCTGGTCACTAAACATAAGAACTTTTCACATACTTGGTTTCCCTCAAATTGATCTAACTCTTCATTGAAATCTTAAACTAAATAGTCATCCATAAGGGATTCTACTATAAATATTTTTGTGAAACATGTAAATGCATTCCAACCAATTTTTCTAATAGAGACTATTGTCTTACTTCATTTATTAACATCTCCTTTAATTAATTCATTCAATTATGAAGCTTAATACTTTAATCTTTTTGTAATTGATGGTTAGTCTCATCTTCCATTTTACTCTTTTTTTACCATTTTCCTCATTCAAGTCAATGTTCTTCAAGGATTCTGCCTTTCCACATAAATTGTTAGTATTTGCCCTTTAAACAAACTCATGAAACACTATATGCATTATTATTCTACCATTTAATATTTATGTTGTAAAACCTATAATGCTTTCAAGGCTAGAGCATCTTATGATAATTTCTATGCTTTGTTTTTCATCAAAATTATTCAAGTTAGACATTTCATTATTTAGAATGGTGAATTTAAATAAATCATAAGGTGTTTTTTAAGTTCTATTCTAAAATTAATTTTGTTTGTTTTATAATAAGCTATGTTAATTATCTGAAACCAAAAGTTCTTTGGCAGGTTGTATTTAACTAAAATAGATATATGAATCTCAAAAAAGTGGTGTTCTTTCTTTGTACAATCTTATGACCTTAAAGTTTATAAGAACATGTAATTTGATTCCTTACACCTTTTGCTTTGTAAATTTCATAAAACTCCTCATTCTTGAACTCGCTACTAGTATCTCTTTCAATACAAATTTTTTTGGGACTAGTTTACCTTTGTATCACTCCCAAAGTATTAACAAATTTTCAAATACTTGACTATAACTCCAAAGAAATACAAGTCAAGTATACCTAAAAAAGTCATCATCAATCTTAAATCCACATTTCTTTCCACCAACACTCAAGTGTTTTGTGGCTCCAAAAAGGCTTAAATAATTTATCTCTAATACATTACTAATGGTTAGGTCATTCTTATCTTGAAATGAAAATCTAACTTTCTTTCTTTTTTGGCATAATTCACACATTTTCCAACAACTTTTATTTGACTTTGGAAGTCATCTAACAACATCTAGGAAGTTTAAATTTTTAATGGCGGAATAACCCAAATGACCTTGTATTTCATGCCATAGATTGTTCTAACTTGAATGTACAACTAAGAATTCTAGTCTTCTAGTTTCTAATTGATCGAGCTCAACAAGATCACTTTTTCTTTACAAACTAGTAATAATTAATCATCATTTAATATTTTACAATATTGAGTGTCTAAACTTGGAAAATATCTATTATCACTTAAATTGTTGATACTAGTAATATTAAAATAAAAAACATATACTAAAAATGCATATGAAATTGTAAACTTGGCCATACCTATATATCTAACTTTGATTACCCCCATAAAGTTGTCTCTTAGTACTTTCCATCTATTTGGAGCACATCTTATTCATTCAAATTTTTTTTATCTCCTAATCATGTCTTGAGCATCTACTATCAAACAACCGAGAGCTGGACGCTCATTTTCATTATATGTATGACTACATAATTGTAGACTTTCACGTAGTAATAAAAAATGTGATTTTGATATGTATAGCTTATAGTCTAACCTCTACACATAATTTTTATCATATTACTTCTAACACATGAATAAACTAAATTCTCCATTCTCAAACCTTAGGAACTCATCAAGCTTAGGTTAACCACTATCATACACTACAATAGTACTAAAATTGTTGATCTTAATCACTAATTTGAGACAAGGTTTTGAACAAAAACTATTTTCTTAATTTGATAATCCTTCTTAGAATTGCATTTTGCATAACAAAACAATTATTTTATATTTAAACACTATAAATATACTAAAACGAAGATATATAACTATGTTTAGGAAAATAAAAATGTAAGACATTAAAAATTTTGACATGTTCAAGAGAATAAAATTTCGTTTAAAATAGGCGATTTCTTTTTCCAAAGAGGAACTCTCAACAATCATGGAAGCTTTTTTTACCAGAAACTGGATGAAGTTTTGGTTGTCTAATTAGGGACTTGAACCAATGCTCAAGTGCATGTGAGCTCTTAGTCATCCAAGCAATGATCAGATTATAGGAATTCATGCATGTAGAAATTGAGTTGTTTGACTTAGGAAAACATTTTATTTCAACACGACAACATGTTAGAAATACTTCTACATCTTGTGCACATAAACATTGAGCTGAAACATGAAATTTTCTACCTCATTATGGGCTTAGGATTTCATCTCCGATGCAATTTATTTCCTATACATTTAAATATGTGTGACCAACTCAGCATGCTACACTTTTTTCAAGTTTTTGCAAGCTTGATCCTTCCATTACCTGATCCCATGTGGTTTCATGTCTACACCCTCACTATGAAAACGATTGATCATACTTGTTCCAATCGTCTCCTAAATCAACGCTTCCCATGCCCATTAGAGCTTGATCATCGTTTGTTCTTTGCTCTTGGATTGTGCTTTGAAGTTAGGCTTATATATATATATATATATATATATATATATGTAAAAAAAATATTTATGTTATAAAAAAATTATTTATGTTCAGTTTTAGCATTCAAATTAAAACAAAATGAAATAAAAAAGATGTATAAGCGAGATTTAACAAAGGAAATGTGTAAGTGGATCATTTAAAACCTAGAAACTACATCATGACATCATCGACTCGAAACCATGATTCATTTTCTACACAATGTATCTTGCTTATTCAAAGCATTATTTTGTTTTACTTGTACAAATACAAAACCCTAAATCTCCTCTCATGTCATGTTCACATCACTTTTTCAATTCTAAATTCTACTGAAGTTTTTAATATATATTTTTTTGATAATAAAATAATAAGTTAATATTATTAATGCTTACTTAAATTTTTAATTTTTTCTTGTCATAAATTATGTCTAATTGAGATAATAAAATAGTTTATTGAATCCTCTCAATGGTCTTTATTCATTTAAATATTTGCTTCTAAATTTTTTAAATATTTTGTTTTATAGTGTTTTGACATGCTATAGAAGATATTTTGATGAATTCATGAATTGATTATAGAAGACCTTGCATTTATTCTCCTTAATATATTTAAATTTAAAATTACCATATAATTTATCTTTTTTTAAAATGTTTCACTTTGATATAGGTATAATTCTTTACAACATCCCTCTAAAGTTATATTTACATCTCCTTGGTTTCATGGTATTATAGACCTTGAAGTTACCTTATTTTAACCTTAGGACACATTCAATGAATATTAAAATAAAGTTTTTTTTGTTATTTATTCTATTTCCAAGATATTTTGTCATAATTCCTAATGGCAATTGATATATGAAAACAAATATCACATGTTCATTTGAATGGGTTCTATCCAATTAAGGATTCTTTTTTATTAGTTTTAAATATTTCGTATTCTATGATTTTGGTATTCTTAACGAAACATATTAACTTCCACCTGATTTGTTGATCAAGGATGTTTTAGTTGATAACCCTTGTGTCTTATAATGAAAGTTTACCATACAAATTATCTAATTTCCTCAAATAGTTTGTTTAGATTTTGTTATATTAAAATGAAACTCTAATTCTTTTTTTATACGACCTTTACATCGCTTTTATTTGGCTATATTACATTACTTTAAATGATCTCATTCTACCTTTAATATTTTTTTAAGTTATATTAAAAAAGTTTTAATCACTTATTCCAATTTTCTTTGGTAATTAGTGGTAATTATAAATAAGGTTTGATATAGGCAAAAATATCGTTTGATTTGTCAGATCGAACTCTATAAAAAAAATACTACTTTTTGGTTTAAAATCTTTTTTTGGCATTCTTTTGAAGTCATTTTGATTCATATTTGATTTGAAGATCAGAATATTATACTTGATTTTTTATGAATTTTGGAATACAATTTTCCTGAACAAATTATCTTGCCTCTTTAATACTTCATTTTGATTTGCTCATATAACTATAACAATAACCCACTTTCATGTTATGTTTGCATTGCTTTGTTATGGAACTCAAAACTTTTATCACATGAACTTTTTATTGCTCAGATTTGGTAATATTGTATTATTTAAATTTATGAATCTTTGACTTTTACATATATTTTCTTAACATTAAAATATTAATTTGTTGTTCATTATGCTTATTTTATTTGGTAATTTATCCAAATTCTAAACAAGATCTAATTAAGAACAAAATAAACATCATTCAACTCATCTCTATGAAGTTTATCCAAGTAAAGTTTTATTTTTTCTATTTTTAAATGTTTTATCTATTTTTTGGCAACTTTTACTAGTTTGTTTTACTCGTGCCTGCTTTGATGATTGTGGATTTTTCACTTGATCTATTTAGTGTAATGGAATGTAACTTTTCCTTTATAGTTTATCTCTTTTCTTTAAATTTTTATATTGATTTAGTTGTTTTACTATGTGGCTCTATATCTCTAATCGTGGAACAATTACATTTTATTGATTTGGTTATGTATATTGCTTTAATTTGTATCTTTTTAGCTCTTGATATTAAAATGATAGTTTATTATATTTTACAGATATTTAATTTGGTAGTTTACTATAATTTAATGTGAGGACTGATGAAGATGAAACAAAAATTACTAAACTTATCTTGATGAGATTAATCAACTTAAATATTTATTTTTTTCATAAATTTTAAATGTTTTTTCTAGGCTTTTAGCATGCTTTAAAGGATATTTTGATTTTTATGTGATTTGATGGGCGATAAAGTTATAATTTGTCCCATATTATCTTGGAATAAGTTTCTTATTTAATTTATTTTATTTCTTCAAATACTTACAATGGAATTGGTTGTATCACATTGAAACTCTAATTCTTTGACTTTGTTATATTCTAATGAAACCTTAATTTGGGTTTATTAAATAGTTTAAAGTTATCTTTTTTTTGTTTTCTTATTTTTTTGATACTATTAAAAAAATAATTTATTAGTTTTTATGGTTTTTTAAACTCTTTATTCATAGTAATTCTATATAAGATCCATTTAAGATGTAAAACAAATCATTAGACTTGTCTAGATAAGCACCATCTAATAAAACATTCATTTATGTGACACTTAAATTTCTTTAATTTTGTTGTATTCCATTACATCAATTTATGTCACTTCACCTTCAACACATATTTACTTAATAATAGAATAATAATTGCTTTTATTATTTAATTATTTTGTAAATTGTAATTACTCTTAATATGATTTGATGGAGATGATTTAAATGTCCTTGGACAAATCTTAATGAGCTCAATCCTATTAGCTATACTTTTTTATTTTAAAATGTTTTACCATTTAAATTTGTAACTCACTCTTCTAAATAACTTGATTCATTATCGATTTAATAATCAAAGATGTCGCACTCAAACATGTTAGCATATTAGAAAAACATTTTCTCAAATAATTTGTCTTATTCTTTCAAATATTTCGCTTTGATTCGATTATGTAATTTTTTAACTCCAAATCTTCATGTATGTCAAATTTTCTTCAATTTTTTTTTATATTTATTACTTCAATCTATCTCATTTCAACATTAACAAATATTTATTTAATATTTAAATAAAAAATTTAATTGGTTATTCTTATTTATTTTGGTACTTTTTTGGAATTCTGAGTGAGGTCAAGTGGAAGGTGAAATAAGCTTCATTGGACACATCATAATTAGCTTTATCCTTTTAAATATTTCTTTTTAAATTTTTTTAATATTTGTTTTCATGAGGAGTTGATAGTATTTATTAAACCTTTCCAATATGCACATTATTTGATTATTAAAGATATTATACTTGATCTATTCAGTATCTTAAAATAAAACTTACATGTACAATTTATATTATTTTTTTAAAGTTTTTGCTATCATTATGTTATATTTGCCATTAACTCTAGATCTCCTCAAATGTGGCCTTCACAATGCTTTTATTTTGTTATATTATAATGCTTTAATTTTTCTCATTTCATTTTTAAGTTATATAACCTTTTAATTAAAAAATTATTTATTTTTATTTAAATTGTAATTTGTAAAATTCAAGTAAAAGTCTTATTGACATGACATGAATAATGTTGGACTTTTGTCGTCATGCTCAATATAATGACGTATTTATCTAACTATATTTTTTGAATTTTTTTCTCGAGTTTTAAAAATTTTATAGGAAGTTTGTAGTAGCAACTTATTTCATAATCGACGATTTTGCACTAGACCTCCTTGGCATGGTTAAGTAAAACATTCTTATAGAATTTATGTCATTTTCTTAAACTATTCTACTTTGATTTACTTAATATATATTTACATTAAATAAAAATAATAACTTATTGTTACTTATAATTATTTATTTTGTTAATACTTTTTAATTGTGAGTGTGATATTATGTACAAAAAATAAAACTCTCTATTTTTATCTCTGTGAACACTATCAAATTGAATATTCTTTTTTATATTTACAATTATTTTAGTTTTCGGATTTTAGAAATTTAAAGAGATAAGTTGATTCCTACCTGATTTAATGATTAAAGTTTTTATAGTCAATCCCCTAAGCATCATGGAAAGAACCTCTAATTTAAATTTATCACATCTCACAAAATTTATTTTAATTTTTTGCTACATAATTATAGATCCCTTTTGTGTGACCATTTTATCACTTACATTTGGTTATATTATATGACTTCAATATTTCTTGTTTCAACTTCAATATATCTTTTCTTAATTTATTAAAATTCTTTCCTTTTATTTATGCTTCTTTGCTTTGGTAATTTCTTGTAATTGCAAATTAGTTTCCATGGAGAAGAAATAGATGTTGTCAGAGCAATCTTCAAAATCTATATTAAGCAATTTATTTTGTTTATATATTTATTGAACTCTAAATCTACTCTTATGTGATCATTATATCGCCAAAATTTAGGTATATTACTTTGCTTAAATTTATCTTATTTTAACCTTTAAATGTACTTACATGATAGAGAAAGTAATTAGTTATTATTACTTATGACAATTCATTTTGGTAATTGCACATAATTCCAGACCACATCTGATGAAAACAAAACAAACTTTTTGGACACACCTTGATGAGCACTACCAAATGTTGTATTCATTTTTTAGACTTTAAGAAGTTATGATTTCTTGTGGTATCAAACACATTATGAGAAATTTTAATTTGTAATTTATATGGGAATTGTAGATGTTACACTCGATTTGCTTAAAATTTTGAAACGCAACTTTCACATATAATTTATATTATTTTTTGAAATATATCACCTTATTTTGTTATATTACTATCCACCACTAATTCTCATATTGTGTGATCTTTATATCTTTTATATTTGAGTACCTCAAATTACTTTAGTTTCTCTCATTTTTGTCATATAATAGTTTTACTTAATATTAATGCAATAAATTATTTTTCTTGATGAGATTTACTTTGTTAATTCAAAGTATTTCCAAATAAGGTAGGATCAAGAAATAAGAAATTTCTTTGCATTCATGTAGATGAGCTCTAACCAGTTAAACAAAAAAATATATTTTTAAAAATTTTATTTTCCAGAATTTTTGCACGCTTTAAAAGACATTTTAAATCATAATTTCATAAGAGGGGATGTGCTGCTTGATGTCCGAAATGAATTGGTTTGCATCACTCTCATATTATTTTTTTTAATTTCTTTAACTATTTCTGCTTATTTTACTTATATCATAATGTGGCTCTAAATCCTCTCTTATGTCATTTGCATGACTTTTACTTGGATAAGTTACAATGCTTGAATTTATCTCATCTCATTTTTAATATATATTTATAAAATTTTAAAATATTTTTTTTATCTTTGTATAAATGTAATGGAAATTTGATGTAATTCATAATGATTATTATGAAGACAAAGAAATAGTCATTAGAGAACTATGGATGGGCTCTATCTAATAAAAATTCATTTTTTTCTTTTAAACTTTTACTCTCGATTGTTTTGGCAGACTTTAAAACTTTTTTTTGCATTTAGTATGATGATTGAGCAAGTTATTCTTAATCTTCTCACTATCTTTGATTTCAACTTTCCTATTTAATTATCCCATTACTTCAAATTGTTTTTTTTAGTTTTGTTATGTTACCATGAAACTCTAACTCCGATATCATGTGACATTTAAAACACTTTGGTTTGCTTATATTACATTTCTTTAATTTTGTTATTTTTCTCTATTTCAAATGATGAATGAACAAGACAAAACAAACAAAATTAGACTCATTTAGAAGAGCTCTATTCCACTAAATATTGATTTTTATGTATTTCAAAATTAAAATATTAAGAATACAAAATATTTTGATTCATACCATTTTTGACGATTGAGGATGTTACACTTGATCCTCTTAGTATATTTGAATGCAACATTATTGTTCAATTAATAACTTTTCTTAAAAGTTTCTCTTTAATATTGTTATATTACTATCAAACTTTAATAATCTTCTTGTGTGACATTTACATTGCTTGGATTTTGTTATGTTACATTCCTTTAATTTATCTCAATTTGGCATTAATATATATTTACTTAACATTAAAAGGAATTATTTATATATTTACATAATTTAGCATTAATATATATTTATATATATAAATATTTAAGTAATAATTTTTATTTTTTATTCTTATTTATTTTTTTAATTCATAATAAATCCAATAAAGGTTTGATATAAGCAAAATAAAGATCATTTGACATGTCCTGACTTTACACAATTAAATGTTCATTTCTATATTTTTTAATGTCTTATTTTGCATGACTTTGGCACAAATTACAACAAATCTCATTTTTTACATAATTTAACTTGTTTCTCAAAATTTTTCATTTAAAAATGCTGATATTACTTTGAAACTCTAAATATCATCTCATGTGGCCATTACATTGCTTTGATTTGGTTCCATTCCACTAGTTTATAACTTTACATAATATTAAAATAAATATTTTTTATTATTTATGTATGGTTATTACAACAATTCAAAATAATTTCAAAGGTGGTTTGATGGGCATCATATAAATAAATAGTTTTTTAATTCTCTTAATTATTTTATTTTTTTAGTTTGGCCATATTTAATGGAAAATTTGACAATTGATATTGTTATAGTTGATCTTCTTCATATGTTGAAATATAACTATCCCATACAATTTGTCATTCCTACAATTTTTTTGTTTGCTAATGTTACTATGTAACTCCAAATCTCCTGTTGCATAACCATCTAATTTCGTTTATTTCCTTATAATTTATTTCTTCAATGAATCACATTTTCATTTTCATTTTTTTATTAAAAAAATAAATTAATAATTTTTTTATTATTTGTGGTTCTTTCTTTGTAAATACATAGTAATGCAAAAGTTGGATAGATTGACTTGAATGAAACATCAATAGAATCATCTTGAAGTGCTCTATTTTGGTAAATATCATTTTTATAGTTTTATATTTTTTTTAATTTTTAATAATCTTGAGACATTCTGATTCATACTTGACTTGGCTATTGAGGATGTTACACTCGATCTCCTAAGTATTTTGGAATAAGCTTTTTTGTATAATATACATTATTTTGTCAAATCTAATAATGTAATAGTATTTCTCCTCTATTTGTTTACATAACATTGATCAAATTTATATTATTTTACCTTTAATATATATAAGACTTAATTTTGAAGTGATAGTTTATTATTTTTTATATATTCTCAAAGAGCTCTATCTAATTAAATACATAGTTTTAATCTTCAAATATTTTATTTTCCAAGATTGTTTCTTATTTTATAATACATTTCAAATTCCACAAGATTGATGGTTGAGAAGTTTATGCTTGATCACATTCGTATCACAGAATACTACTTTTTTTGTATAATTTATCATATTTATTGATTACTTTGATAGGGTTGTATTACTATGTAAATGAAAACCTCCTATCATGTAACCTTTATATTATAATAAATTTGCTATATTACATTACTTTAATTTATCTTCTTTCAACTTTAATATATATTTACTTAATATTAAAATGATAATTAGTTATTATTTATGCCTACTTCATTTTGCAACTTTAGAAATTCTAATTTAGATCCAATAAAGCTAAAACAAATGCCATTAAATGAACCATGATGAGATTTTTCCAACTAAAAATTCATTTTCTATATCTTAAAATATTTTATCTCTAGGTTCTTTGGTACAAATTACGAGGAATTTCATTTTGCACATTGCTTCATTATCAAGAATTATATACTTAGTTTGTTGGTATATTAGAATTAGATTTTACTATAAAAGTTATTTTATTTCATTGAATTGTTGGCTTTATTTTGTTAACACACTTTGTGATTATAAATCTCCTCTTGTGTGATCTTTACATCACTTTGTTTTAGTTAATTTATAGTGCTTCAATTTATTTTATCTCAACTTTATCATATATTTTCTTCATATCAAAAATATATTTTTTATTTTTTTTTAATTTTATTTTATAATTCATAGTATTTCCAAACATGGTCCTATCGAGGAAAAATAAGTGGCATTGAGCTGCCCTTAACAAGGTTTATCTTTTTAAATCTTATATCCTTCAATATTTTAAACTTTGTTTTTAAATTTTTGACATATTTTTTGAGACATTTCTATTCGTATGTAATTTGATGGTTAGTGTTGTTATGCTTCATATCTTTAGCATCTTAAACTGCATTATTTTTGTATAATAATCTAATTTCTTTAAATTTTTCACGTCAATTTGTTTATTTTGATACATAAATCTAGAGCTCCATTTATATGACAATTATATCGCTTTTAGTTGGTAAGATTTCATTTTTTTAAATTATCTTATTTTAGTTTTAATATATATTTACTTAATATTAAAATATTAATTTTTTTAATGCTTAGTTTTTGATAATTTGTAATAACTCTTAACAATATTACATAATAAAAAACATCATTAGGTTACGCCAAAAGGCTACACCCCAATGAATATTTCTTTTTATAGCTTAAATTTTTTTTCTAGAACTTGAGAATGCTTTAATGGCTAACAGTATTACTCTTAATCCCTTTAGGATTCTTGAATATATCTTTTCCTTATGATTTATCTAATTTATTTAAATTTTGTAATTAATTCATTCTCATCCTTTAACCATAAATTTCTTTTCAAGTGGCCTAAACATCACATTTATTAAGATAGATTTTAGTGCAATAGTTTTTTTTATTTCATTTTTAATGTGTAAAAAATAATTTATTATTATTTATGCTTTTTTAATTTACTAGTTTGTAGTGTTTGCAAATGATGTTGATTTGGCATAATAAACATTATTAGATTCACTTAAATAAGCACTGTGAAATTAAAATTTTTTTTATATTTTTGCATATTTACTTTTTACAACTTTTGATAGTAATTAGAATTTTTTTTTAATTTGTATTTAATTTGATGAGCGAGGATATTATTGCCAATCAACTTAGAATCTTTCAATACAACTTTTCTAGACAACTTGTCTAATTTATTTAAACAATCATATATATAACATTACATTTCACTTTTGACCTTTCTACTAATTTTATTTTGTTGTATTACATTACTTCAATTTTCTTATTTTAAATTGATTATATATTTACCTAATATTTAAATAATAATTCACTATTATCCTCATTTATGTAATTTTTCAATAATTCTGAATATGTTATGATTAAGATGAAAAAAAAGTTATAGACTCGTCTAGATGAGCTGTTTCTTATTAATTATTTTTTATTTATAAAAACTTTTTTTTCTAAATTTTTGCATATTTTATGAGCCCTTTCGAATTGAACATAATTTTATAATCAAAATATTGCACTCAAAATTCTTGGTATGTTTGAATAAGGCTTTCCAAAATATTTCGTTACGTATTATTAAATTTATTTTTTTGATATAGTTAAGTTATAATTTAACTCCAAATGAACTCTCATGTCATTATGATAAGGCTTTTATTTGGTAACATTAAATTTCTTCAAATTAGCTATTTTTAACTTTAATATTTATTTAAGTAATACTTAAATATTTATCTATTTCAATTTATGATTATTTAATTTGATAACTCTAAATAATTCAAAGCTTGTTGTGATTAAGATGGAAAAGGCAATGTATTCATTTTTAAATTTTTAAACATTTCATTTGTTGTTTATGTTTTTCTATATTTGATAAGACTTTTTCTTTTGTACGAGATTTTAAGGTTCCGTTATTTACATTTGATTTCCTTATCATCTTGGAATGATCCCTTTTTGCACAATCTAAATCAACCATTTAAATTTTTTTGTTAGATTTTGTTTTATAAATTTTAAACTTTATTTCTATTTTAGTGTGGCCTTCACAATGCTTTAATTTGTTTGCACTACATTATTTCAATTTGCCTCACTTGAGCAGTAATATAAATTTACTGAATATTAACTTCAAATTTTAGTATTATTTTTGCTTTTTTACAATGGTTGTTATTAATAATTACAAACAAAGTCATATCAAGATGAATGAAATGTAATTTGAATCATCTTAATGATCTTCACGTAGTTAAATATTCTTTTTATTCATTTTCAAATTTTTTTCTTCTAAGATTTTAAATGCTTTATAAGACACCTAATTTACAAATATTTTTATAATAAAGGATGTTACACTCAATCTACTTAGTATCAGACAATGTAATCTTGTTGTATAATTTATCTTATTTTTAAAAGACTTTATATTGGTGATTTTACCTTGTAAAACAAAATATTTTTTAATATGAGCATTACATTAATTTGATTTTTTATTAGAATTCTTTAATTAATCTCATTTCAAGTTCAAAACATATTTACATATTATATAAATAATACTATATTATTATTTATGCTTATTTAAATCTACAGTTCATAATAATTTCAAAGGAGGTGTGTTGATGATAAAACAAACATTGTTGGACTAGTCTCAATTTACCATATCCAAATAATTAATCTTTTTTTAATTATTAATTTCTTGATGAGTTTTCCAAGATTTATGTGACATTTTTATTTTTAAGTGATTGACAATTGAGGATGTTACACTTAATATACTTGTTAACTTGAAATATAAGTTCCCCACACAATTTATCTCATTTCTTCAAATTATTTTCTTTGACCAACTCTTGTGTGATGTTTAAAATGTTTTGTATTTTGTTTTATTATATTACATCAAATAACCTCAATTAAGTTTTCATATAAATATATATATATATACATATATATATATATATATAAATCATCTCTTATCTCTCTATTATTATTTTTTCTATTTATGTTCCTTTTATTAATTTGTGGCTTTGTGTCTTTTAGAAAATAGTTATCTTCATCTCCATTACACATTTTCAATTCATCAATTAAGAATTATTAAGAGATCTCTTGTGTGACATAGAATAATATATAATATTTTTTTATGATTATATATATTATTTTTATATTTCTACATACTTTAATTTTGTATTTATATTAATGATAAATTAATAGGAGAAATTATTTTATATTTGTGCCAATGTTATAAGAAATGTTAATTAATGTAAGTTTCTATTTATTTCAAATCAAGAAAATATTGATATTACAATATATTACAATATATACAAAAAGCATAAACTTTATTTAAAAGTTATATGCTTAATAATTTAAAAAAATTTAAAAATTGTGTAATACTTTCAAAAAGAATAATGAGACAACTTTGATATTTTATTGTGGGACCACTCTAATATGTATAGCACATGGTGTCATTAAAATTCCAAAATTTTGCATTTTAGACATGCGTAGTGTTGCGATAGACGTCGTCTTGAAATATCATATTGTTGCACATAGTTTTCCTATAACATTTATTTTTTAATGAATGACAATTTATTTTTATGACTTTATTATTTCAAAAAATAAACTAATATGAATTATAATTTATAAATTTATTTTATAATTAAATATAATAAGTATCTTCATAATATTATGAATAATTTAATATAATAATTAATGTAACAAATAATATTATATAATAAAATATTAACTTTTATTTAGTTTGTTAAGAATAAAATTTTTGTAACTTATAATAAATTAGGAATAATTTATGTTTAGAATAGAATATATAATTTTTATGATGAATTTTTAAATATAAAAATATTATAATATAGATTATTAGATATTAAAATATATTTTAATAATAGTAAAAAATATTTTATATAATTTTATTTTTACAATAAAAATAAACCTAAAATTATTTTTTATAATTTAATATGATTAAATATTATATATGACTGACATATTAAATTTTATGTATATTATGAGTTTATTTATTTAGATTTAAATTTTATTTACCTATTTTAATCATTTTTTCTCTTCATCTTAATGTCTTTCAAATTCTCGCCTTTTTTTCTCTCTCCTATTATCATTTTCTTATTTGTCTATTTTTTCTCTATATGTTAATTTTTTTAACATCTTTCTGACACTACTCTCTCTCTTTCTCTTCCCATTTTTATTTAATCTTTCAATCTTTTTATGTTCACTCTTTTCTTGCCCTCTCTATTTAGTCATCTCTCAAGCCCTTTTATTATTTATTTTTTCTCTTTTATGCTCTTCACCTTAAATATCTCTTTTTCTACTCATCAATTATAAATATTTTAAAAAAACCTTATGTTTCATAATCTAATGTATAATATTTATGATACATATATATTTTATTTATTATATTTATTAAGCAATTTATTTTTTATTTGCAAGAATGATAATATAATGAAAGAAATTTATATGAATTAATTTCAATGATATAATAAATAAGTGTATATTTAAAATTTATTTTTTATTTTATATAAATAATAAATTAATGTTACAGTACACTATGATAAACATAATAAGCATATTAAACATTTTTGTACATTTACTTGTTCATTTAGAAAGCTTTTAAAATGGTTTATTTTCTTAAAACTATAATCACATAACTACAATTTTTTTATCTTTTGCATGTATTTGTGGTCACACCAACATTATAGCACTTGATCCCATAAAACTAAAAAGTTAAGCATGCTTGTGTTAAAATACTACTAGGATGGGTCACCTCTCGAAAAGTCCACGTGCTACAGATATTTTTTATAGCACACGTTTTTCTTATGAAAGTCAATTAATTGTAGTAAGATGTTTTAAGTGGGGTTCAATAAGAGTGAGGTCAATTCCAATGAACGAAATTTTAATTTATTAGGATATGTTTCAATAAAATATTTATAACAATTTTTTAATTAAGTTCAACAAATATATTAAAGGGATTTTTTATAAACTTTCATTTTATTTTGAAAACATATTATGTTTTATAAATATTTTTAATTAAAAATAAAAAGTAATTGAAAAAGTAAACAAAAACATTTTTAAGTTGTTCGACATATAAAACAAGCGTATGTCAACCCCAAGAAAAAGCGAGACAAAAACAACAAAATATAAGCCTTTCGTCATTAAATGGGTTGGTTAAACACTAACAATAGTGAGACAAATGAGATAGACTACTACAAACTTCAAACAAAATAAATAGAATAGGCTACTACATCCTTACAACAAAATAAAATGAAAAAAAAAACATTGAACGACAAAATCTAAATCAATACAACAAAAATCTTATGCTTCATGAAACTATTAAAGATGCACAATTATTTTAAATCAATGAATTCAAAAGGAAAAAAAATTAATAACTTAGCTGGTTTGAGAATAAAAATTTTTTTTAGGAGTTTCATGAGTGAATGGCGTATTAGTGTGAAAATGATGAGGGAAACGAGTGGCCAACAACTTTAATATTTTTTCTTTAGATCACATAAAAGTTTTGATTCTTATTTTCATTCAAAAACCTTCTATTTATATGGAATTTGTAAAAGCTAAAAGAACTTAAAAAACACTCAATTTAGCCATTAGAATTTTTTTAGTTTTGGTAAACTTTTAATTAGGAATTTAAAAAATAATAACTCACTAACAGCTCAAAAAAATGGCTGAAAAAGCCATTGTGTAGTTGTCATTCGACTAAAATGCTGCAGGACCATTAGATTGTGAAAAATGAGCGATCGAACATATACCATTGAATCCGTGCCTTTATAAAGCTGAAATTGGTCTGGTTCGTTATATCCGAATTGTGATGTTACGACATGGTTTAGCTTGGCCTGTGAAAGAAATACGGATTGTGCATTCACTACAAGGCACGATTGGACAACTGAAAGAATTTGTAGTTTGAAAGTTAAAAGATTATAGTGATCGTTCAATCACAAAACTATGCCATCAGATGGTGCGTGTTATTCTCTTAAGTTATAAATTCACTGTGCACAAAATTTTGCATTTTTGGTCCGACTAAACTCACTAGTATTGTTTGTACCTCACTGTGTTCTCATGCCATTTAATTTATTTGCTAGTCATGTTGCCTTTCGTGGTCGCACGACTGCAAGAGTTTTGCAGTTTGAAAGATGGTCCGTGGCGTTGATCATTTGATCACGAATTTCTATAATAGTATAGTACTTCTTAGTCCTACAAAACTAAAATTCTCCTTGAAATAAATTTTTTATTTTTTGTCCGACTTTCAGCATTATTCAATTCTCCTTATAGGTGTTTTCCTAACCACTTCGATTAATTTAGTCGGCTTGTTGCTGCTGCAAATGTCCAAAATTTAGTTGGCTAGCACTTCCTGTGTTGGTGACCTAATCATTGGCGTAACCAATGGGTGATTTTTTTTGCTTTGTTGGATTTTTGGAGCCATTATTGATTGCACGATTAAAAATTGGAATGTTTTTATTTGATTAAGTACACAACTATTTTCTGAAATATTTTCCAATGAACCGTCATCGTTCACATTGGTAATAGGTTTCTAGTTGGTAAATTTATATTAAATTGTTTTCTCTCTTATTTCTCTTTAATGCATTCTATCACTTTTTTCCTCTTTTTTTAGTATTTTTTTATTATTTTCATTCTTGATCTCATTATATTATTCATATCCTCTCTCACTTCTCTATCATTCTATCTTTCTCTTTATTTTTTTATGTTCTCTCTTATTTTTCCATCTTTATTAAATTGTCTCTCATCTATCTCAATTATTATTTTTCTTTTTATTTTTATTTTATCAACACCTGGTTTTCTCTCTAGTAGAATAATCATCTCTAATTATATTATCTTTGTTTCTACCCATCAATTAATAATATTTAAGAAAAATTTCATGTTGTTTATTTTGATATATAATATATTTGAAAAATATATATTTTATTATAAATATTCATTACCTAATTTAATTTTTTATTTATAATAATGGTAACATAATAAAAGAAACTTTCAAGTTGTCTACTTTTTTAAAAATTATTGTTTATTTAATTAGTTATTATTTTTATTTAAATAAAATAATTATATTATAATAAATTATGACACGCAACATGCATAATTTTATTAAAAGTCTATAGGTTTTATAATTTAAGATATTTTAGAAATGGTTCATTATTATCAAAAAACAATTACACAACTACGATATTTTTTCTTTTCAGTACATATTCGACAACATGGGCATTTTAGGATTGGATCTCATAAAAATTCAGAAGTTAAGCAAGCTTAGGCGAGAGTAGTATTGTAATGGGTGACCTTTTAGAACATATGATGCTTAATTTTGACAACATTATAATGTAAAAAAATTACTATAAATGGTAGCTCATAATTACAATTATAATAATTAATCTTATAAAATTGACTTTATAAAATTATTATCAATTTTTTTATAATAATAAATATGGCATACCATTTGACATAATAAAATAATAAATTTAATTTTGTTAAATATCTAGAAAAGAACTATTACATAATATAATAAATTAGAATGAATATTTTTATTATAGTATATATATATATCTATATATATATTGTATTTAAATTTTTAAATATAGAAATATTGTATTATAAAATTTTAGAGATAAAAAATATGGTAATTTTGATTGTCAAAATTTTTTTTTATTTTTTTTAATTTTATAAAGAAATAATAAATCTCAAATATTTTTGTATTTTACTATTATTAAATATTACACAAGATTAACTTGTTATTTTTATAAATATTCTATGTTTTATTCTTATGTTTTAAATTTTATTTTATTATTTCTCCTATTTGTTTTCTTAATATCTCTCATTTTGTCTTACATGTTCTCTCTCCTATTATTGTTCTCTTTCTAGTCTCTTAAAGAACATATCCTAATATTAATCTTTGCCTCTCTCCTCTATTGTTTCTTAATTTCTCATTTCTCTCCCTTTTTATTTTTTCTCTCCATCTCATATATGTTTTTTCTTATTGTCTTCTATTTTAAATAATCTCTCTTCTATCTCTGTTTTTTATTTTTTTGTTTATTTCACATTTCTTGATCTATAACTTTCTAACTCTTACAGAATAATTATTTCTTTCACTATTATAATTTTTTTGTCAATAACTTAACAATATATGTGAATTATAACATATTACATAGTTTAATATATAACATTAATATTAATTAAATATTTTATTCTTTATATTTTTAACATAATTTAATTTTCTAATAAAAATGATAGAATATTGAATGAAAATCTTAGGTTTTAATATCATAATTTCAAAAGTAATAGCTTATTTTATTATTTTATATTAATTTTAGATAATAAGATATTAATATTAGAATATATTATCACATATATCATTAATATAATGATTGATTATCATAAAAATGTTTTAGCAATGGATCTAATTAGGACTCCAAAGCTAAGCATTCTCAGGAAAAAGGACTATTGGATAGTCGGTTTCTTAAAAAATCCTCATTTGCACAAATTTTTTCAAAGCCTTCATTTTTTAATGACAATTAATTTTAATAGTATGTTGATGTTAAAAAATTAAATTATTAAAAACAATGGTATATAATTACGATTTTTGAAATTAACATTTAATAATAACTTTATAATATTTTTATCAATCTCATATAATAATAAAGATGAAATATTGCATGATATAATAAAATAATAAATTTAAATTTGTTTAATATTCAGCAAAATAAATTGAATCAATTATAATATGTTAGAATTAATTTATATTTATAATAGTATGTTTATTACGTATATAGAGCTTTTAAATAAAATAACATTAAGTTATTCAAAATAAGAAATTTCAAATTATTTTCTTTATTATAAATATTATTTATATTTATGATCTATATTTTGTAGAAAAAAGTTAATATGTTAGAATAATTATATTATTTGTTATTTAATTAATCTGTTTGAAGTATGAATAAATTTATATTAAATTAATAGTAAAAGTATTCTAAAAATATTTGGAATATTATAAAATAATAACAAAATTGAATTTATTTTAAATTTAAAATTAATAAATAATATTTATAATTTAATTTTTAAAAATATTTATTATATGTTTAAATATTTAAATTTTATTAAATTATTTCTAATAATTTTTTTCTCTTTATCATAATGTTTAACATATTCTCTCACTTCTCACTTTTATTATTATTGTCTTACTTATCTGTTTAATTTTTATCTTTATATTCTTTTTGGCCTCTCTCTCCTCTATCACTCTCTCATTCTCATTTCTTTCTCTTTCATCTATTTATTTGTTCTTTTTATCTTCTGATCATTCTATAACTTTTTGTCACCTTTAAAATAATTATCTCTATCTATATTATTACTTTTTAAGAACATTAACTAACAAAATTTAAGAAATCTCTCATATATCACTATTTAATATATAATATAGTTGAAAATTATAAATTTATTATTTATATATTTATTAAATTTAATTTTTAAATAATAAGATTAATAACCTAATAAAATAAAATTATATTTATTAATGTCTATGTCATAAAAATAATAATTTTTATTATTCTTTATTAATTTTAATTAAATAAAATGTCATTATTATAATACATCATCATTTATCATTTTCATGATAATAATCACACAACTATGATTATTTTTTTACACAAAAGAGAACAATTTTGCATTATAGCAGTAGATCTAATTTGCACTTGTAACTATAAGCTTGCTTGGATTAGGATAGTTTTAGGATGAGTGACAACTTGAAAGTATTCTTGCACATTTTTTCATAACATTCTTTCTTTTAACCATTAATATTGATTTTAAAAAAATGTTTATTTTAATAAATTAAAATATAATAAATAGTTATTTAAAAAAAAAAAAATATAATTAATTATTAATAAAAACTTTATAAAATTTTTATTCGTTTCATATAATAATAGGTATGACACATCATATCATATAATAAAAAAATATTTTTAATATTTTTTAATGATAAGAAAATAACTTTAATAGAATATAATAAATTAGAATTAGTTTATATTTATAACAATATGTATAAGTTGTGTATAAAATTTTTAGACATATTAATATTACATTACAAAAGAAAAAATATTAAATTAAATAGCTAGTATTACATATTATTTATTTTTAAAAATTACATCATATAAAGACAACATATTCAAATTATTATAACATTTATTATTTAAATATATTTTTTAACTTTAAGTTTGAAAAAAAAAATTAAATAAATTTCCAAAATATTGTTTAAGTATTTGTAATATTTCACAGTAATAATGGTTCTAAAAAGGTTTTTTAATATTTTTTAAAATATTTTATATGATTAACTTATAATATTTAATAAATATTATAATTTTAATTATTAAGGTTTTAGTTTTATTTTTTTTCTAATTTTTTCTCATTATTTCAAATTCTATCAAATTTTCTAACTTTCATTTCTAAAATATTATAAGTCATTTATTTGACTTTTCAATTTTTGTCTCGTTACACTCTTAGTCACTTCTCCCTCTTTAATATATAATATCTTTTTATAAATATACAAATATTTATTTTTATATTTATTATACAATTTAATTTTTCATTTATAATAAAGATATCATCTTAGAGGAAATTATTTTTAGTTAGTATCAATATAATAAAAAACTTTTAAAAGTGTTATTCCTAAAAATATAAAAACTTTTAAAAATGGTGTAATTGTTTCAGAAAAATAAACTCACAATTTTAATATTTTATTTTTTGTATGCATGTACGACAACACTAGTATTATAGAAAAATAAAAAAATTAGAATTCCAACATTAAGCATGTCTACAAAAGCAATGTGTTGGGAAAGGTGACCTCTTAAAAAGTACTATATTGCTTATAGTTTATCATAACATTTTATTTTTTTAATGAATGACAACTAATTTTTATAACTTTATGATTTGAAAAAATAAATTATTATAAATTATAGTTTATAATTATAATTTTTTTAATTAATTTTTAAAAAATAAATTAGTAATATTACGTTTAATTAAATATTACAATAAATATGACACATTATATGATATAACTAAATATTATCTTTAATTAAGATTATTATTAAGAAGGAAAATTTTCTTAATTATAATAAATTAAAATTAAACTATGCTATATGTTCCATGAAGAATGTTTAAAAATAGAAATATTATGTTAAAGATTGTTTTATTAAAAATACTTTTTTATTAATAGTTAAATATGTTTTAAATAATTGTAATTTTCTAAAATATTAATAATCCTAAAATTAATTTTTATAATTTAATGTTATTAAATATTATATATGACTCACATATTATATTTTATAAATATTAATCTTTTAATTATTCAGATTCAACATTTATTTAATTATTTCTCTCACCATTATCTCTGTTTACTTTCTCATTTCTTTGACTTTCATTTTTTTATCTATTACTTTATTTTTTTAATATTCTCTCTTTTCTTGCCCTCTTTATTCAGTCGACTCTTATGTCTCTTTATTATTATTATTATTTTCTCTATTTTTGTCTTATCAATTTATGACTTTCTCTCTCTAAGGCAATATTTATTTTCATCTCTACTATCTCTTTTCCTGCTCATCAATCATCAATATTTGAAAAACTCATTTCGTTTCAAAATCTAATATATGATATTTATGATAAATATATATTTAATTATTTATATTTATGAAGTAATTTAATTTTTTTATGTGTAGGAATGATAATATAATGGAAGAAATTTATTTGTGTTAAAGTGATCAATATAAGAAATATGCATTTATTTAACTTTTGTATTTATTTCATATCAACAATATATTAATATTACAATATAGTGTGATATACATAATAAGCATATAAAACATACATTTACTTGTTAATTATGAAACTTTTTAAAATGGCTCACTATTTCAAAAACAATAATCACGCAACTATGATTTTTTATCTTTTACATGTACTTGTGACCACACCAACATTATGGCACTCGATCCCATTAAAACTCAAAATTTAAGCGTGCTTGTGTTAGAGTGCTATTGGGATTGGTCAAGTGTTGAGAAGCTCTCATACTGTGCATATTTTTTTTAGCACTATTTTTTGTCATGAAAGAAAATTAATTTTACAAAGAAGTTTGAGGAGAGGTTTAGTAAAAGTGAGGTCAATTACAGTGAATCAAAGTTTAATTTGTTAATAAAATATTTTCATAACATACTTTTAGCAATTTTTAATAAACTTTAACAAATATATAAAAGTGATTTTCTATAAATTCTTAATTTATTTTGAGAACTTATTAAGTTTTATGAAGTCTTGTAATTAAAAAAAGTAAAAATTTGATTTTTAGCTGGTTTAGTATATAAAACAAGCTTACGTCCATCCCAAGGAAAAACGAGACAAATTCAAAATAATATATGCCTTTCTCCGATAGATGACTTAATTAAACACTGATGATAATAAGATAAATGAGAAGACTAATACGGTCTTACAATGAAATAAATAAAATAGGCTATTACATCCTCACAAAAAAATAAAATCACAAAATAATGAAAAATTTCAACAACATATAATATAAATCAAGACAACAAAAAACTTATGCTTCATGAAACCATTACAAATGCATAATTATCTTAATTAATTTAATTCAATATCAAAAAAATTAATAACTTAGCTTGTTTGAGAAAGAAAAGAATTTAAGGAGTTGATGAGTGAATGACACAATAGTGTATGAAAACAACGAGGGAAATGAGTGGCTAATGGCTTTATTATTTTTTCTTAGAATCACATAATTTTTTTTATTTTCATGCAAAAATGTTCTATTTATATGCAATTTGTAAAAGCTGAAAGCACTAACCAAACACTCAATTTGGCCATTACAATTTTTGTAGTGTTTTTAATATTTTAATTAGGAAAAAAACAATAACAAATAACTCACCAATGGCTCAAAAAATGGCTAAAAAAGTTGTTGTACTTTTGCTTTTCGATTGAAACATTGCGAGATAGTTAGATCTCAAAAACTTACTGAACAGACATATGCAATCAAATTTGTCCATTCTTGAAATGAAAAAAGATCTAGTCTGTTGGATCATAATCTTGATTTGATGACATGGTTCAGTGTGGCCTTTGGAAGAAATACAAACCATGAGGTGGAAAGATAAAATACTGTGGTGATTGTTCAATCATGAAAATGCTTCGTTGGACGATGCAACTGATTCCTGCAATTCAAAAATTAATCATTCAGAAAATTTTTAGTGTTTTGTCCCACACAGCTCATCAACATTGTTTGTCCCTCTTTCTAATTATTTTTGTAACCTAGGTTCACGTGCCATTTAATTATCTTGCTAGTGTTTTTCATGTTGTCTTTCCCAATCGCAAGGCTACAGATTTTACAGATCAATAGATGGTGTGTGGCATTGATGGTTTGATCGTGAATTTCTACAACTAGAGGGTGCTTCTTAATCCTGTAGTTTGGGAATTTTCCATGCAGCAAGTTTTGCATTTTTTGTCCCTCTTTGGGCATTTTTTTTCTCCATATATGTATTTTTATAATCGCTCCAATTAATTTAGTCGGCCTACTGTCCCTGTAAATGTACGACTTATTTAGTTTCCTATCGTTTGCTTTTTTGGCAATTAATCATTGTAGTAACAAATTGATGATTTTTTTTGTTTTGGTTTGGTTTGATTTATGGAGCCATTATGGATTACATGATAAAAAATTGAATAATCTTCATTCCTTATGTTCCATTTTCAAAAGATATTTCGAATGAACTGTCACAGTTCACTATGGGAAAGGGTTTCTTGTTTGCAAACTTTTATTAAATTTTTTTCTCACTAATTTCTCTTTAACATATTCTCTCTCTTATTATTGCTTTTTTATTACTATATTCATTCTCTATCTCCTAATATTATTCATAGCCTCTCTTGCTACTCTCTCCTTCTTTACTTTCTTTTTTTCTTTATTTCATTCATTTATTTATTTTGTTTATTTTATTTCTTTGTTTTCTTTTCTTCTTCTTCAAATTATCTCTCATCTATCTCAATTGTTACTTTCCTTTCCATTTATATTTTGTCAATCCATTTTATTAAATGTGCATAGGCTTGATAATTTAGGAAATTTTAGAAATGATTCATTACTATAAAAAAAGAAATCACAACAATTTGACGGCATGGTTTAGCTTTGCCTATGGAAGGGAGATACACCATGCAATCGCAACATTTTACGATAAGAAGCCTGAGAGAATCAGCGGTTTGAAAGCTAAAATACTATTGTGATCATTCGATGGCAAAAATGCATCATTAGATGGTGCACCTTATTCCCGATATTCAAAAATTCACCATGTAGGAAAGTTTGAGTTTTTTGTCCCACACAGCTCACAAACATTATTCATCCCTCAATTATTTTTGTAACCCAGGTTCACTTGCCATTTTTTAATTTCCTAGTCATTACTGTGTGGCTTTTGGCGATCACACGACTACAAGATTTTGTTGATTCAATGATGGTGTGTGGCATTGATCGTTCGATCAAGAATTTCTACAATCAGATGGTGCTTCCTAATCCCACAGTTTTGAAATTTGCTTTGCAGAAATTTAGGCATTTTTTGTCCATCTTAATACAAATACGTAACCGCTTCGATTAGTTTAGTCAGCTTGTCACAGCTCTAAATGCTCGATTAATTTAGTTGGCTAGCAGACGTTGTCTTGGCAAATTAATAATTTAAGTAACCAACGAGCAATTTGCTATTGTTTTGCTCGATTTATGGAGTCATTATCGATTACACTATCAAAAAATGGGAAACATTTATTTGATCATGTACACAACTATTTTCAAAAGTAGTTTCCAAAGAACCATTACATTTCACTATGGCAACGAGTTTGCTGTTGGCAAAATTTTATTAATTTTTTTGCTCTTATTTCTCCTTAACACATTCTCTCACTTTCTTCTCCCTCTTATTATTACTTTTTTTATTTTGGTCTTCATTCTCAACATCCTCATATTATTTATGGCCTCTCTAACTTCTTTACCATTCTCTACTATCCTTTTTTTTTCTTTATTTGACTTTTTTATATATTCTCTTTATCATATTTTTGCTCTCTCTTTTCTTTTTTCTTTGTAAAATTGTCTCTTATCTTCTAAATTATTCTTTTCCTCTCTATTTTGATTTATCAACCCATGATTTTCTCTCTCTTATGGAATAATCATCTCCAACTCTATTATCTTTGTATCTGCCCATCAAATAATAATGTTTAAGAAATATTTCATGTTGTATTATTTAATATGTAATGTATTTGACAAACTCATATATTTAATTATAAATATTTATTACATAATTTAATTTTTATGTTATAAGAAATGTAACTTAATCGAAGAAACCTTCTTTTAGAGAAGTATACTTTTTGTGAAGTTATAGTTTATTTAATTTTTTATTAATTTTATTGAAATAAAATGAAATTTTGTTATATAATATGATATCTAACATGCATAATTTTATTAAATGTATATAGCCCTGATAATTTAGGAAACCTAAGAAATGATTTACTATCATAAAAAAAGATAATCACACAACTATGATATTTTTTCTTTTGAATGCATGTTCGACCACATGAGCATTTTAACATTGGATCTTGTTAGAACTCACAAGTTAAGCAAGGTTGGGTGAGTGTAGTATTGTGATTAATGACATTTTTAAAGCTACCAAGGTTGCAAAAACTTTTCACAGCATTGTCTTTTTTAGCAAATTACGATTTATTTGTATGACATTATTGTGTAAAAAAATTACTATAAATGATTGTTCATAATTGTAATTATAATAAAAAATTTTTAAAAGTAACTTTATAAAACTATTATAAATTTTTTAATAATAAATATGGCACATCATTTGGAATAATAAAATATTAGCTTTAATTTTGTTAATTACTTAGCAAAATAACTTATATTGATTATAATAAAATACAAATAATTTACTTTTTACATATCATATACATGTTGTGTATGAAATTTTTTAATTATTGGAATATTATACTATTAAATATTAGAGATAAAAAATATTGTTAAATTAATAATGAAAATATTTTTTTGAATATTTTTTGATATTTTAAAGAAATAATAAATCTCCAATATTTTTATATTTTACTATTATTAAATATTATAAAAGATTAACTTGTCTTTAAGATCATATTTTTTTTGTTCTCTTCACTTTTAAATGATCTCTTATTGATCTCTGTTATAATTTTTCTCTTTATTTCTCCCTTATTAATGATTAACTTTCTAGCTCTTACAAAATAATTGTTTCTTATCTCTGTTATAATTTTTTTCTCTTTGTTTGTTTCTTTCTTAATTAACAAAGTATATGAATTATTTCATAATATATGCTTTAATATATAATAAGAACAATAATTATATATTTTACTTTTTATACTTTAAATAATTTAATATTTTAAGGTCAAATTTTAAGGTAAAAGTTGATGTAATTATTTTAATTAATTTTATAAAATAAAATATTTATTTTAGAATATATTATCACATTTATGATACGTATAATTTTTTTAAAATGGTACATATAATTTATAATTTAGATTATTTTAGAAATGATTCGTTGTCAACAAAACAACAATCACATTACTATGATAATGTCTTTTGGGTGCACGTACGACTACACAAATGTTATGGCAATGGATCTAATTAGAACTCCAAAGTTAACCATTTTTAGGCAAAAGTACTATTTGGATTGTTGGCCTCTTGAAAAATCATCATGTTGCACATATTTTTTAAAGCATTTATTTTTTTAATGAGTGAAAATCTTTTTTAATAATATATTGATGTTAAAAAAAATTTAATTATTTAAAAAGAATTTGGATAATAACAATTTTAGTAATTAAAATTTAATAATAACATTATTACATTATTGTCAATTTCATATAATAATTAATGAGACAAATCAAGTGATATAATACAATAATAAATTTAAATTTGTTTAATATTAAGAAAAATAACTTATATCAATTGTAATAAATTAGAAATAATTTAAATTTATAATAGTATATATGTTATTTATGGAATGGTTTTAATTAAATCAGACTCAATTATCTTTGTTTCTACCCACTAACTATTAATTTTTAACAAGTGTCTCATGTTGAATAATTTATTATGTAATGTATTGGACAAATAAAGATTTTTTTATAAATATTTATTACATAAATTTATTTTTTAATTTATAAGAAACGTAACATAATAAAAGAAACTTTGAGTTATCTTATTTTCTGAAAATTACAGTTTAAGCATTGATTTACTAATTTTATTTAAATAAAATAATTATGTTATAATATATTATGACATGTAACATTCATAATTTTATTAAAAGTGTATAGGCTAATAATTTAGGAAATTTAAGAATTTATTCATTACCATCAAAAAATAATTACACAACTATGATATTTTTTCTTTTTATTATTTGTTCGACAACACGAGCATTTTAGCATTGGATCTCCTTAGAACTCACAAGTTAAGCAAGCTTGGGTGAGAGTAGTAATGTAATGGTTGACCTTTTTAAATGTACCAAGTTTGGAAATATTTTTCACCACATTCTTTTTTTAACAAACAATGATTAATTTTTATAATATTATAATATAAAAAATTACTATAAATGATAGCCTATAATTAGAATTATAATAATTAAATATTCAAAAATAACTTTATAAAATTATTATAAAATTTTTACAATAATAAATATTGCACATCATTTGATATAATAAAATAATAACTTTTATTTTGTTAAATATTTAGCAAAATAACATATATCAATTATTAAAATTTAAATTAATCTAATTTTATAATAACATACATTTGTTATCTTTAAATATGCAAATATTATATTATAAAATAGTAGAGTTAAAAAATATTAAATTAAAAGTAAAAAGTTTTATTTAATATTTTTAATATTCTCAAGAGATAATAAATCTCAAATATTTTTGTTACTGCTATTAAATATTATACAAGATTAACTTGTTATATTTTAATAAATATTATAAGTTTTATTATTAAGATTTAATTTTGTTTTTATTATTTCTCTTATTTCTTTATGTCAATATCTCTCGCATTCTCTCACCTTTTTTGATCTCCTATTATAATTCTCTTTTTGGTCTCTTCAAGATGACATCCTTGTATTTATCTTATCCTCTTTCTTTCCTCTATTCTTTCTTAATTTGTCATTTCTCTCCCTTCCCCTTTTATAGTTTTTCCTATATCCTCTATGTTTATTCTTCTCTTCTTTACTAAATAATATATCATCTATCTTTGTTATTATTTTTCAAAGAATTTCACTCATAATTATCTGTAACTTTATAACTCCTACGAAATAAATATTACTTTCTCTGTTATCATTTTTTCTATAAATAAATTAACAATATATATGAATTATTGTATATTAGATAGTTTAATATATAACATTGACAATAATTATATCTTTTATTATTTTTATTTTTGCATAATTCAATTCTTTTATAAGAATGATATCGTATTGAAAGAGAATCTTCAGTATTAATATCATTAATTTTGAAAGTAATAATTAATGTAATTATTATTTATTTATTTTATATATTAAAATATTATTATTATATTAAATTATCACATATATGATAAGTATATATTTTTTTAAAATAGCACATATACTTCAAAATTATGACTATTTTAGAAATGATTCATTATCATTAGGACAACAATCACATAACTACCACAACGTCTTTTGCATGCATGTACAACCACAAAAAAATTATGATAGTAGATCTAATTAGAACTCCAAAGTTGTGCATTCTTAACCAAAGTACAATTGTGATAGTTTCACTCATGAGAAATCTTCATATTGCACATATTTAGTCGAAGTATTCATTTTCTTAAAGAATATAATTAATTTTAATAATATGCTCATGTCAAAATGAATTACACTATTTAAAAAAATTGTTTAAAATTACCATTTTTGTAATTAATATTTAATAACAAATTTATAGAATTATTATCAATTTCATATAATAATAAATATGACACATCACTTGATATAATTAAATAATAACGTTCAATTTATTTAATATTAAGAAAAATAACTTATATAAATTATAATAAAAGGGAATTAATTTATGTTTCTAATAGTATTTATATTATGTATATAGAGTTTTTAAATAAAGTAACATTATGTTATTGAAAATAACATATCTAAAATAACTTTTTTAATTATAAATATTTTTTGTATTTATGATCAATATTATGCAAAAATAATGATACTATATTAGAATAATAATATAATTTATTATTTAAGTTGATTTTTAATGTAAGAAAAATTTATATTAAATTAATATTTAATTTATTTTTTAAATGTTTGTAATTTTATAAAATAATAATAAACTTTAATTTATTTTATTTTTTAAAATAAATTAACGTTATATATTGTCAAATGTTTTTTAATAAATATTATATGCTTAATCATTTAAATTTAATTTTTATTAAATCATTCTCATCATTATTTCTCTTTATATTAATGTCTAACATATTTTCTCTTTTTGTTTCTCTTGTTTACTATTATTCTCATTTTTTCCTCTTTTATTTATGACATTATATACTTTTTGCCCTCTCTCTCCTCTAGTAATCTCTGCGTTCTCATTTCTCATTCTTTCATTTATTTATTTATTCTCTCTAGATCTATTATATTTCCTCTTTTTTCCACTTAATCAAATAATCTCCCATCTTTCTATTATTATTTTTCTCTTTATCTTCCTTTTATCAAACTGTAATTGTTTCTTTATTTTAAAATAATTATCTCTATCTATATTATCTTTTTTAAGAACATTAATTAATAAAATTTAAGAAGTCTCTCATATATCCATTTTTAATATATAATATATTTAGAGAAAATATATTTTATTATTTATATTTTTATTAAATTTAATTTTTAAATATTTAGAATGATATCATAACAAAAGAAAGTTATATGTATTAATACCTATGTTATAAAAATAATATTTTTTTAATAACTCTTAATGAAATTTATATCAATAAAATATTTTTATTTTAATACATCATGATCTATTATTTTTATGATAGTAATCACATAACTATGATTATTTTTCTATTTTTTGCATATGAAACAACACTAGCATTATAGTAGTTGATCTAATTAGACTTTCAATGTTAAGCTTGCTTGGGTGACAGTTTTGTTTGGGACGAGTGACCTCTTAAGACTATTGTTACACTTTTTTCATAGCATTTGTTCTTCTAAGGATTGATAATTTATTTTAAAAACATGTTAATTTTAAAAAATAAAATTATTACAAATTCTAGTTTATAAATAGTTTTTTTTATTTAATTAATAATAAAGATTTAGTGAAATAGAGAAAAAAGAATTTTTATGGAAGGATAGAGAAGTGAGAAAGGCCATAAATAATATAAGGAGATGGGAAATGAAGACAAAAATTAAAAAATAATAATAAGAGAGAGAAGAATCTGAGAGAAATTATTCAAGAGAAATAAATGAGAAACATAATTTATTAAAAATTTACCAACAAGAAACCCGTTGCCACATTGAACCTTGATGGCTCATTGGAAATTACTTCTAGCAATCAATAATGGCTCCTTAAATCAAACAAAACAAAAGCTAATTGACTGTTGGTTACTCTGATGATTAATTTGACAACACTACAAATGTTAGATAACGAAACTAATCAGATGTTTACAGTGGTAGCTAGCAAACAAAATTAATTGGAGCTGTTATGAAAATACCTATAAGGAGAGACAAATAATACCAAGAAGCAACGAGGGACAAAAAATGCCAAAATGTCTACACGATGAAAATGAGAATTTCGGGATTAAGAAGCACCGTCTAATCATAGAAATTTGCGATAGAATGATCAACGCACACACCATTTTTTAATTTACAAATTTTGCCAGTCATGTGATTTCCAAAAGAAACACGGCAATGGCTATCAAACGCAAACAATCAGATACATAATCGATTTACAAAAATAACTTTGAGGGATGAATAATGTTATTGAGCAATGTTGGACAATACACGTGAACCTTTCTGCATGGAGAATTTTTGAATTTTGGGAATAAGGTGTACCATACGATGGCACATTTCCATGATGGAAGAATCACCATAGCATTTTATCATTCAAGCCACTAATTCTTTCAGCCATCTAATTGCGCGTTGTTGAGATCACATGGTCCGTGTTTCTTTTGTAGACCAAGATAAATCCGGTGATTATATCACAATTATGATCTCATGAACCATACAAATTTCATTTTTATAAAGGCATAGATTCGATTGCAAACATCTGATCGCTTGCCTTTCATGACCTTATGGTCCCGGAGTGTTCTGATCCAACAACAACTATCGAATGACTTTTTGAGCCTTTTTTTGTGTCATTGATGAGTTATTTAATTGTTTATTTCCTAATTAAAATAATGTAAAAACAACAAAAATTCTAAGGGCTAAATTGGGTGTTTGGTGAGTGCTTTTGGCCTTTACAAATTGCATATAAGTAGAAAATTTTCTAACGAAAATAAAAATAAAAATTTTTATGTGATTCTAAGAAAAAACATTAAAGCCATTTGTTGTTCGTTGCCCTCATTATTTTCATACACAACTACATCATTCACTCGTCGAACTCTTGAAATTCCTTTCATCCTCAAATAAGCTAAGTCTTTAATTTTCTTTATATTTAAGTCATTCAATTAAGATTCTTGTTCCTCTTTAATGGTTTCGTGAAGCATAATATTTTTGTTGTTTTGATTTAGTTTTTGTCACTGAATGTTTTCTTTTTTCCATTTTATTTTGCTGTATGGATGTGCTAGCCTATTTTATTTATTTCATTATATGATCATAGTAGTTTGTCTCATTTATCTCTTTGTTCCATGTGCTTATTTCAAACTCGTCTATCGATGAATGACCAATATTGTGTTGTTATAACCTATTTTTTCTTGAGATGGATGTAGGCTTTTTTTATAATTCGAACAACCTGAAAAACCATTGTTTATATTTTTATTTACTGTTGACTTTCCAATTACATGACTTTTGTAAAACTTAATATTTTTTAAAATTAAAATAAAAATTTATAGAAAATTAATCTTATATATATGTTAAACTTTATTGAAAATTATTAAAAATATTTTATAAAATTTTTTTATAATAAATCATAGTTTGATTCATAGAAATTTACAACACACTTAATGAACTCATCTCTAACTACTTATTAAAATTAATTGTCTTTCATGAGGAAAGGTAATGCAATGAAAAATATGTGCAACATAATGACTTCTTAAGAGGTGAACCATCCCAATAGTACTCTAACCCAAATAGGCTTAACATTTGAGTTTTAATGGGATTGAGTGATATAATACTCGTGTGGTCACAAATACTTGCAAAAGTTAAAAAATCTTAGTTGCATGATTAACGTTTTCAAAATAATTGACCATTTTTAAAATTTTCTAAATTAACAAGCAAATATACTTCGAAAACTTTTTATATGCTTATTGTGTGTATTATATTATATTATAATATTAATAAATTACCTATATAAAATAAATTAAAAATTTTAAAAAACTATTATTTTTTATAACGTTGACATCAATGCACCAAATTTCTTCCATTATATTATGATTCTTACATATAAAAAATTAAATTTCTTAATAAATATAAATATTAAAATTTTTATTTATCATAAATATTATATATTAAATTATTAATCCTAAGATATTTTTTAAATATTTATTATTGATGACCCGGAAAAGCAATAATAAAAATGAATATAATTATTCTTATAGAGATAGAGAATTTCAGGGATTGACAAAAGGAAAATAGAGAAAAAATAATAAAGTGAGAAGAGAGACGTTTGAATAAAAGAAAAAAAGAGAGATCATTGAAAATATTTAAATAATAAATTAAAAAGGAAAGAGATAGAAATGAGAAAGTAAAGAAGAATTGTGGTAAGAGAAAGTGGCTAGAAAATATTCAAATATAGGGAGTAAAGAGTCAAATAACAGAATGAGAATGAGAGGGAGAAAAAATGTGGAGAATTTGAGAGACATTGGAGTAAAGAGAAAGATGTGAGAAAAATAATTGAATAAAAGATAAATCTAAATAATTAAACTTATACTACATATAAAATTTAATAAGTGAATCACATATCACACTTAAGGATAATAAATTATAAAAAATAATTTTAGACTTATTGTTATTTTATAAAAATACGATATTAAATTTTTTTATTATTAATAAGATATTTTTTTTATTTCTAATATTATATAACATAATATTCTTTTATATTTCAAAATTCACCATACAACATATATATTCTATAATGAACTTAAATTAATTCTAATTTATTATGATTCATAAAAGTCTTTTTACAAAAAAATAAACTAAATTAAATATAATATTTTATTGTATCATGTTGTGCATAATATTTATTATTATATTAAATTAATAGTAATAATAGATTTTTTTTAAAAATTAATTACTAAAATATTTTTATAAACTATCATTTATAATATTTTTTTTAAGTAACAACGTTATAAAAATAAATTATCATTCGTTAACAAAATAATTGTTATGAAACCATATGAGAAATAATAGGACATTTTATGAGGTCACCCATCCCGACACTACACTTGTCTAAACAAACATAACTTTGGTGTTCTAATGATATCATGTGCTATAATGTTAGTCTAGTCGCATATAAACGCAAAAGATAAATTATCAAAGAGAGTAGTTAATTTTATATCAGTATTACACCACTTATAATTTTTTAAATTATTAAACATATAAAATTTTAAATATGTTTCAAGTTTTATGTATATATTATAATATATTATAATATATTATGATGTCAATATTTTATTTATATGAAATAAATAAAAAATTACATGTACTATAATTTTGGTAACATTGACAATAATACATAATAATATTGTTCATTATATCATCATGCTTACAAATATAAAATTAAATTATATATTAAAAACCAAAAATAAGATATATATTAATAAAAAGTATTGTACATTATACTATGTCACACAAGAGATTTCTTAAATAATTTTAATTGATGAGTTAAAAAGGTGATAATAAAAAATTGATATAACTATTTTCTAAAAGATAGAAATTAATTTATTAATAAAAGAAAAATAAATAAAAAATAATAATTTAGAGAGATAAGAGATATTTTATTAAAGAGAAAAAGAAAAGTGAGAACATGAAAGAGATAGAAATAACAAATTAAAAAATTTAAAAAATAAAAATGACATATAAGAGATAGATAGAATAGAGAGGACAATAAGTGTGTAAGGAGATAAAAAATAAAAAGATAAATAATGGAATGAGAATAGGTGAGAGAAGAAAGTGATAAAGTTTTTGAGACATTAAAATGAAGAGAAATAATCTAAACAAAATTAAATAAAACAAATCATTCATAATTAAAATTACACTATTTATTAAAAATTACAAGTAAAATATATATAATATTTAAATTTAAATAATAAAAAAATTTTAACTGCCATTATTATTATAAGTATTATGAATATTTTAATAATATTTTGAAAATTATTTAATTTTTTTTCCATACTTAAAAAAGAAAAATTATTTTATTAATAAATATTATAATTATTGCAATATATTTTCTTTACATTGTGTAATATAGTTATTAAAAATAAACAATATTTAACACTAATTATTTATTTATTTTTATTTCTCTTATTTTATTATGTAATGCTAATATTTTTAAAAACTTTAATACATAAAATATATATATTATCATAAAAAAATAAATTCTAATTTATTATATACTAAATAATTTTTTTATTATATCATATGATGTGTCACACATATTATTACATGAAATTAATAAAAATTTTATAATTTTGTAATTAATAATTAATTAAAAAAAATTATTTTTATAAACTAAAATTTATAATAATTTAATTTTGTAAAATTACTATGTTTTTAAAGTCAACAATAATTCCTTAGAAAAATGAGACAGAATTATGTGTTTCAATACTCTCAAGAGGTCACCCATCCCAAAACTACTGTCACCCAAGCAAGCTTATTAATTTAAGTACTAATTACATCTAGTACTATTGCTAATATTATCACATATGTATAAAATGGAAAAAGAATCATAATTGTGTGATTGTTGTGTTAAGAATAATTAATCATTAAGTATTTTAAAATAAATATTTTATTTATATATAATTAATAAAAAATTACAAAAAATATTATTTTTTAATGTTTAGATATTAATATATATGATTTTCTTTAGTTAGTTTATCATTCTCATAATTTAAAAATTAAATTTAATAAAAATATAAAAAATTAAAAAAATATATTTGAAACATACTATTTATTAAAAGTAATATTCGAGAGATTTCTTAAATTTTGTTAATTAGTGTTCTTTAAAAGAGATAATATAAATTAATATAATTATTTTAAAGAAAATATTATAAATTGATAAGAGGAATATAAGAAGAAAAATAATAACAGAGAGATAACAAATGATTTAATGAAGAGGAAAAGAAAAGATGTTACATAAATTATATAAAGAGAAAAATAAATAAATGAAAGAGGGATAAATGATAATGTAGACTGTGATAGAGGAGTGAGAGGCCAAAAAATTTACAAAGATAGAGAATAAATAAACAAATAACAAAATGATAATGAAAAAGACAAATAAGTGAGGGAATATGTTAAACATTAAAATAAAGACAAAAGGTAATAAAAATTGTTTAATAAGAATTAAATTTAAATAATTAAAATCATAATATTTATTAAAATTTTAAAAAATTAATTTATATATAACATTTATTTATTTTAAAATATAAAACTATTTTAGGTTTATTATTATGTTCTAGTATTATGAATATTTCAAGAATATTTTTATTAATAATGTAATATAAATTTTTTCATTGTTAAAAAATAATTTAGTAGTAATTAATATAACTATTCTAATTTATTATTTTTATTTTATATAATATAGATCATAAATATATGAATGCATATGATTAAAAAAATAATTTAAGAATTCTCATTTTTAATAAGGTAATGTTACATTATTTATATACTCTATATACATAATATATATCTCATTATAAATTTAAATTAATTCTAAATTTACTATAACTAATATAATTTATTTTGTTCAATATTAAAAAAAAATTAAAATTATTATCTTACTATATAATGTGATATGTTAGATTCATTATTAAATGAAACTAATAATAATGATTTAATGTTATTATTAAATGTTAATTACTAAAATAGAAATTATAAATAATCCTTTTTAATAATTTAATTTTTTAACGTCATCATATTATTAAAATTAATTTTTAGTCATTAAAGAATAAATACTTTTAAAATTTTTTTGCAACATGAGGACTTCTTAAAAGGCCACCTATCCCAACAGTAATCTCGCTTAACAGTGCCTTCTAATTGATCCGCTATTATAGTGTTTGTGTGGTGGCATATGGATGCAAAAGAAGTCATTGTAGTTATGTGATTGTTCTCTTAAAGATAATGAATCATTTATAAAATAGCCTAAATTATCATGTATATGTATTATTTTAAAAAAATATACTTGTCATATATGTGATAATATATTTTATATTTTAATATCAATATCTTATTATAAAAAATTAAATTTTTTTTTTCTTAAATCATTAATTTCAAAATTCATGATATAATATCTAAAGTTTTCTTTCAATACGTTATCATTCTTATAGAAAAATTAAATTACATAAAAATATAAATAATAAAATATATAATTATTATTAGTGTTATAAGTTGAACTATGTAATATGAGATATTTCATATATATGATTAATTTATGGAAATAAAAAGGACAATGGAGAAAGAAATAATTATTCCATAAAAGAGAGTAATTAAAGGATTAATAACAACTTCTTAAATCCAACAAAAGAAAAGAAAATCATAGTTTGGTTTCTCTAGTGATTAATTAGACAACAAAGCAAATGTTTTCCATCTAAACAAATTAGATGTTTAAACCAGCATCTAGCCATCCAAATTATTTTGAGGGGTTAAATAAATGCCTCTAACTAGAAACGGACAAAGATGTTAAATAATTAGGAACAAGTAATGTCAAAATGTATGCATGAAAAAAATTGGAATTGTAGGATTGAGAAGCTCCTTTTGATCGTAGAAATTCATGTTTGAAAGGTCAATGCCACATTGCATTTTTCAATCATCATATTTTCTCAGCCATGCCAAAACCAAAGGAAACATGGCAATGGGTGGCAAACTCAAAAAATCAGATGCATAATAGTTTTAAAAAAATAACTAAAAGTAGGGATTAAAAATGTTATTAAGCAATGTGTGGCAATATACTCAATCCTTTTTTCAAATTGAATATCAAAATTGCTGGTATAAATGAAATAGAAAAAAAAGAAAAAGAAGAGAGTGATAGTGGAGAGAGTGGCCAAATAGAGCATAAGGATATAGAACATAAAGAGACAAATAAGAGAATGATAATAGAAAAGAGAAGTGAAAGAATATGTTTGATATTAAGATAAAGAGAAAAATGATAAAAAATATTTAATAAATATAAAATTTAAATAATTAAGTTAAAAATTTTTATTAAAAAATAATTTTGAATAGTATTTATTTATTTTTAAAAACTAAAACTTCTTATGGTTTTTTTATTATTGTATAATATTACAAATGTTTAAAGGATATTTGAATCGTTAATTTAACATAAACCTCTTAATATTTAAAAAATTTGCTAAATAATAAATATTATATTTGTTTTAACAAATTATCTTAATTTTACGTAATATAGATCCTAAATTTAAAAAAATATTTAAGACTAAAGAAATAATTTTATATTTCTTATTTTTTATGTAGCAATGTTACTTTGCTCGAGAAGTCCATATACCAAATATATATACTATTATAAACTTAAAATAATTCTAATTTTTTATAATTGATATAAGTTATTTATTCTCAAAATTAAAAAAATTATAGTTATTATTTTACTATATCATATGGTACCTCATATTCATTATTACATGAAATTGACAATATGGTTATAAAGATATTATTTAATTTTTTTTACAAAAATGAAACTTAAAACTATCTTTTTAATAATGTAATTTTTTAACTTCAATATGTTATTAAAATTAATTTGCTCATTAAAAAATAAATGCTTTGAAAAAATATGTACAACATGAGGAGTTTTCAAGTGGCCACCTATCCCCACTGAACACTTACCTAAGAAAGCTTAAATTTGGACTTTTAATTAGATTCCCTACTATAATGTTTGTGTGGTCACACATGCATGTAAAAACCATTATTGTATTGTAATTATGTGATTTTTATCTTGATGATAATGAATAGTTTCTAAAATGGTCTAAATTATCAAGTGTTTGTATTTTTTTAAAAAAACATTATTCTTATCATATATGTGATAATATTTTCATATATAAATAAATTATTATATGAAATTGAAAAAAAATAATTAGATAAATTATTACTTTCAAAATTTATGATATTAACAGAAAAGATTTTTTGTTAATACGTTGTCGTTCTTATGAACAAATTAAATTACATAAATAATATAAATATCAAAATAATAAATTATTATTAATGTTACATATTTGACTATGGAATATGAGCTATTTCATATATATTATTTATTTATGGAATTAAAATGTGATAGTTTAAGAAAGAAATAAATATTCCATAAGGGAGAGAAAGTTATGGATTAATATAACTGAAAAAATAAAGAGAAAAATAGTAGTAGAGTTAGATGAGAGATTATTTAATAAAGAAGAGAAGAAAAAACGTTGGGTTGATAACAAGAAAAAGTGGAAGGGAGAAACAAGAAATTAAGGAAGAAAAGATAAAAGAGACAGGCTAAGAGGAATATTGGGTGATAGATAATGAAGAGACAAAAAAGGAAACAATAATAGAAGAGAAAAAAGGTGAGAGAATATGAGAGATTTTAAGAAAAAATTAGAGGAATAAAGAAATATAAGTTAAATCTTAATAATAAAAATTATAATATTTATAAAAATAGAACATGTTAATCTTATATAGTATTTAATAATAATAAAATAAAAAAATTTGAGATTTATTATTCCTTAGAATAGTAAAAATATTCAAAATAGTTTTTTATTGTAAATTTAATATTATATTTTATCTTTAACATTCTATAACATAATATTTATTTATTTAAAAAATTAAATAAACATCAAATATATGCTATTATAACAAAAAATTAACTCTAGTTTATTATAATTAGTATAAATTATTTTTCTAAATATTTAACAATATAAAATTTATTATTTTATTATATCAAATGGTTTGTTATATTTATTATTATATAAAATTTATAATAATTTCATAAAGTTATTTATCGAAGATTAATTATTAAAATATTAATTATGAACTATCATTTATAGTATTTTTTATATTATGATGGTATAAAAATTAAATAACAATTCTTAAAAAAAGAATGCTACGAAAAATATGTGCAACACTTGGACCTTTAAAAAATCACCTATCACCGAACTACTCTCGCCCTAGAAAGCTATCCTTGTAAGTTCTCATAAGATCCAATGATAAAATGCTTGCGTGGTCGAACATACATTCAAATTAAAAAAAAGAATGCAATGAAAAATATGTACAACACTTGGACCATTAAAAAGTCACCCATTATAACATTACTCTCACCCAAGCATGCTAAACTTGTGAGTTCTTATGAGATACAACACTAAATTGCTCATGTGTAAAAAATACATTAAAAATAAAAAATATCATAGTTGTTTTATTATTTTTTGATGGTAATAAACCATTTCTAAAATTTCCTAAATTATCAAGCTTATATATTTTTAATAGAATTTATGCATGTTACTTGTCATAATATATTATAATATAATTATTTTTTCAAACAAAATAATTAAATAATCACATAAACTATGACTTTTTTAAATATAGATAATTTTACATGAAAGTTTCTTCTATTTTTTTGCCTATTATATAAAAAATAAGTTATGTAATAATTATGTATAATAAAATTTATATTTGTCAAATATACAATATATTAAACTATAAACCATGAGGATTTTTTAAATATTATGAATTTATGGGCTAAGGAAAGAAAATAGAGTTGGACATGATTATTCCATAAGAGAGAGAAAATAATGGATTAATAAAATCAAAATAAAGAGGAGGATAACAATTGAGATAGAAGGGAGATAATTTAGTGAAAGAAAATAAAAAATTGATAGCATAAATAACATAAAGAGAATAAATAAATGAGTGTAATTAATAAAAAACTAGAAAGTAGAGAACGATAGAGAAGTGAGACAGGCCATGAATATTATAAGGAGACCAAGAATGAAGACAAAAAAGTAATACTAAGAGAGAGATGGAGGTGAGAGAATGTGTTAAAGAGAAATAAGTGAATAAAAAATTTAATAAACATTTACCAGACAAAAACCCATTGCCATTGTGAATCATGAAATTTCACTGGAAATTACTTCTAAACATAGTTGCAAACATAATTAAATCCAAACAATTCAATTTTTATTCGAGGAATCGATAACAGCTCCATTGTTCCAACAAAACAAAAGTAAATCTCCTGTGGCGATTAATTCGCTAGCACAGCAAATTTTAGCTTGTTGAATCAATTGGGCATTTGCAGTGGCAGCTAGCTATCTAATTAATTAAAGTGGTTAGAAAAATGCCTATGAGTCGAAATGAACAATGTCGGGGAGCAACCACGGACAAAAAATAGTAAAATTTTGGTGGACAAATTTCCGAATTAGAGGATTAAGAAACCCCATCAAAATGCAAAAATTTGCAATCAAATGATCAATGCCACACACCATCTTTCAAGCCATAAATCATTTTAGTTTTGCGATTAACAAAGGCAACACGGCAATGGAAGCAAACTAACTCAACCAGACGTGCATAAGGGATACGAAAATACCTTTAAGAAGAAACAAATGCTACTGGTGTGTAATGTGCGTTAAAACCCTCAAAACTTTTTTGCACGATAAATTTCTGAATGAAGGAAGAAGGTACATCATCCGATGATGCATTTTAGTGATCGAACAATCACCACGGTGTTTTATGTTACAGATAAATTATACACTAAATAGTGAAATATGAGAGATTTCTTAGATTTTCTTAAGTAATGTTATTAAAAATAGATAATATAGATACAGGTAACAATTTTAAAAGAGAGAAAAAGATGCATATTGGTAAGTGCAAGACAAAAGAAAAACATAATATAATATATCTATATTTAAAAAATCATCTTACATAATCTATAAACCAATATAAACATAAATTAATTCTAATTTATTATAATTAACAAAAGGTTTTTTTATCTTAATAACAAACAAAATTAAAGTTCATATTTTTTTGTCATATGATATGTAGTATTTATTATTTTATTAAATTAACAATAATATTACAAAGTTATTTTTTAAAAATTAATTAGTAAATTATAACTATAAACTATCATTTATAATTATTATTTTTTTGAGTAGTAAAGTTATAAAATTTAATTATCATTCATTAAAAACATAAATATTATGAAACCAAATGAGAAATAATAGCACTTTTCAAGATGTCACCCATCACATTATTACACTAGTCCAAACATGGTTAACTTTGGAGTTTTAAAGATATATTGTGTTAAAATGCTAGTGTGGTCGCACAAACGAGCAAAAGATATTATAGCAAAGTTGTTTGATTTTTTTCTAAAGCAACTACATCATTTTTATTGTTTAAATTTTTAAGCATATAAACTTTTAAATAATGTTTATATTTTTATATATATTGCAATATATTATGATGCCAATATTTTATTTATATGAAATAAATAAACAAATACATGAACTATCATTTTTGACAACATTGACACCAATACATAAAAATTTCGTTCATTATGTTATCATGCTTATAAACACAAATTAAATTATGTAATAAATATATAAAATAAAATATATATTTATAAAAATTATTATGCATTATACTATGTTGCATAAGAGATCTCTTAATTATTATTAATTTATGAGCTAAAAGGTGGTAATGAAAATGTAGATAACTATTATCTTAAAGAGAGAAAGTCACTAATTAATAAACAAAAAATAATTAGAAAAAAAATAATGAAGAGAGATGAGAGATGATTTATTGAAGAGAAAAAGGAAAAGACAAAACAAAGAAGACATAGAGATAAAAAAAAAATTAAAGAAAGAGAAATGAGAAGGAAGAGATGGATAATAGAGAGGGAAGTTAATAAAAGCATAACAAGATAGAAAAAAGAAAATAAAAATAATTGAATTATAAAAGGTGAGAGAAAAAGTGACACATTAAAATAAAGGGAAACAATTTGTAGAAAAAATTAAATAAAATGAAAAATTTAATAATTAAAATTATAATTTTTATTTAATAATACAATTTAATTTTATATAATATGTAAAAAAAGTTAAACTTTCATAGACCTATTATTATTATGGAATATTACAAATATTGCAAAAAATATTTTTAACAATTGATTTAATTTTTTAATTTTAAGTACGTAAAATGAAAAAATAATTTAAATAATAAATGTTATACGTAATATTTTAATACTATATTAAAAAGAGAATAATTATAATTTATTATATTTTTTATAAGTTTTTTTCATAATATTAAACTATATTAAATTTTTTTTATTATATGATCTGATGTGTCATACTTTTTATTACATGAAATTAATAAAAATTTCATAAAGTTGTTAAACTAATTATAAAAATAGTATTTATAAACTATAATACATAATCATTTAGTTTTTTAAAATTTGCTTGTTTTGAAAATGAATTATAAATCATTGGAGAAATGAATGAGATGACAAAATATGTGATAATACTGTCAAGTGGTCACCCATCCTAAAACTGTTCTTGTTCAAGCAAGCGTAACAATTGAAGTATTAATTAAATCTGTTGCTGTGACGTTAATGTTGTCACATATGAATAAAAAAATAATCATTGTTGTGTGATTATTGACTTGAAAATAAAGATTCGTGATGCATTATAAAAGTAAAATTTCATTTAAAAAAAATTAATATAAAAACTAGAAAAAATATTGTAATTTACAACATATATATTAATATATATGATTTTATTTTGTTAGGTTATCAATCTTACAATTTAAAAAATTAAATTTAATAAATATATAAATAAATATTTATATATATATATATATACATTTCAAATAAATTATATATAAAATCCAGATATGTGATAGATTTCTTAAATTTTGTTAATTAATATTCTTAAAAAAAGATAATATAGAAAAAGATAACTATTTTAAAAGAGAGAAAAGTTAACGATTGATAAGAAGAGGATAATGTGAAAAGTAATAATAGAGTGATGAGAGACGATTTAATGAAGTGGAAAAGAAAAGAGGGAACATAGAAGATATATAGGGATTAAATAAATAAATGAAAGTGTGAGAAATAAGAGAGTAGAGAGTGATATATGAGAGAGAGGCAAAAAATAATATGCAAACACAAAGAATAAAGAGACAAGTAATAGAATGACAATAATAAAGAGAAGTGTAAGAGAGAAAATGTTAAACATTAAGATTAACAGAAAAAAGTGATAAAAAATAATTTAATAAAAGTTAAACTTAAATAATTAATCTTATAATATTTATTAAAAAGTTAAAAAATTAAGTTTTGTATAATGTTTATTTTTTTAAAATATAAAACAATTTCAAGTTTACTTTTACTTTATAATATTACATAAATTTAAAGAATGTTTTGACTATTGATTTAATGTAAATTTATTCAAAAATAAAAAAAATTAAATAAATAATATATAATACAATTATCCAAAAATATTATTTTTAACATAATATAGATTATAAAAATAAAGAATGTTTATGATTAAAGAAATAATTTTAGATTTCTTATCTTAATAACATAATGTTACTTTATTTAAAAATTTTATATGGACAAGATAATCAAGAAAGAAATAATTATTCCATATGAAAGAGAAAGTTATAGATAAGTAAGACTGAAATAAATAGAAAAATAGTAATAGAGGTAGATGAGAGATTATTTAATAAAGAATAGAAAAAAAAAAAGAAGATAGTGAGAAAATATAAAAAAGTTGATGAGAGAGAAAAAAGAAATCAAGGAAGAATATAAAAGAGAGATAGGCCAAGAAGAATATTAAGGTATAGATCTTTAAGAGAATGAAAATAGGAAAGAGAAAAAAAGTAAGAGAATATCAAAAATATTGAGAAAAACAATGAAAGAAATAATTATATAAAAGTTAAACCTTAATAATATAACTTATAATACTTATAAAAATATAACAAGTTAATCTTATAAAATTTTTAATAATAACAAAATATAAAAATATTTCAGATTTATTACTCCTTTAGAATGTTAAAAAGTTTTAAAAAAATATTTTGACTTTTGATTTAATATTATTTTTTATCTCTAATATCCTATAATATAATATTATTAATTGTTTGTCTGAAACAAATATAATAGAGTCTGTAATGATTATTTTGTAAGAGAGTGAAAATCATGGATTAATAAAATTGAAATAAAGAGAAAAATGATAATTGAGATAGATGAGAGACGATTTAAGAAAAAAATAGAAAAGAGATGACACATGTAAGACAAAGAGAGTAAATAAAAGATAAACATTTGAGAGAGGCCATGAATAATATAAGAAGATCTAGAATAGAGAAAAAAATAAAAAGTAATAATAAAAGAGAGAAAGAAGTTAGAAAATGTGTTAAAGAGAAATATGTGATAAAAAAATTAAAAACATTTTCCAACCAGAAAACCGTTGCCATAGTGAACCACGATAGTTCATTTGAAATTTCTTCTAAAAATTGTTGTGTACATAACCAAATCGACAAATTCAAACTTTTAATCAACCAATTGATAATTGCTCCCTAAATCCAACAAAAAAAAGCAAATTGCCCATTGGTTACTCTGGTAATTAATTTGCCAACACAGCAAATGCTAGCAAACTAAATTAATCGAATGTTTACAATGGCAGCTATCTAACCAAATTAATTGCAGCAGTTACAAAAATACATAAAAGGAGAAACGAGCAATCTCAGGGAGCAACGAGGGAAAAATTGCCAAAAAATCTGCACAGAGAATTTAAGAATTGCAAGATAAAGAAGTTGTCTGTGATAGAGGAAATTAACGATCAAACAGTCAATGCAGAGAACATCATTCACTCGCACGATTGCTAATGGAAAAATGGGAATGGCAAGAAACTAAAACAATCCATTGTGTACCTGGGTTACAAAAATACTTGTATGGATGAACAATGCTCATGGGCAATTTGGGACAAAACACTCAATCTTTTCTTCATGTAAAATTTTTGAATTAAGGGAATAAGGTGTATAGTCTAATGGCACATTTTTGTAATCGAAAAATTGCCACAATATTTTCTCTTTTAAACCTCTCATTCTTTCAGTCGTTCAATCGCACCTTCATGCAATCGCACGATCTGCATTTGTTCCTTAGGCCAATGCTAAATCCCATCATCAAATCGTGATTTTTTATCTAACAGACTTGACCAATCAAATTTTTACAAGAGTGTAGATTGAATTTCATACATTTGATTGCTTAGTTTTTATGACCTAATGGTCCTGGAGTGTTCTGGTCGAAGGAAGACAACACAACGGCTCTTTTAGCCTATTTTTTGAGTCATCGGTGAGTTATTTTTTTGTTTATTCTTTAATTATTATATTTTAAAAACTGAAAAAATTATAACAACTAAATTGGGTGTTCTGTAAGTGCCTTAAATCTTCAAAAATTAAACATAATTAGAAGATTTTTTAATGAAAAAAAGAATAAAAATTTTTCTATGAGCATAAGAAAAGATATTAAAGCCTCTAGTTCCTCACTTCCCACATCTTTTTTAAAAGTTACTACATCATTTGCTTGACAAAGTCCTAAAGATCCTTTCTTTATCAAATTACCTAAGTTATTAATTTTTTTGATATTTAATTCATTTAATTAAGATACATGTTCAAAAGGTAAGAAAGCTTAGTTGCATGATTATTATTTTGAAAAAAATAAATAATTTTAAAGAGTTTTTAAATTAACAAGTAAATATAGTTCTAAATTTTTATTATGCTTATTATGTCAATCAAATTACATTGTAATATTAATATATTATTTGTATAAAATAATAAAAAAAATTTGCAAAACTATATTTTTTTTATAACGTCACATTAATACATAAAAATTTATCCTATTATATTATCATTCCTACAAATAAAAAATTAAATTAATTAATAAATATAAATAATAAAATATTTATTTATCATAAATAATATATATTAAATTATTAAATATAGAAAATTTTTTAAATATTAATTACTGATTATCAAAATGAGATAATGAAGTTGAAAAAAAATTATTTTCTTGGAGATAGACAAAGTAACAATGTTATATGAGAAACAATTTTTTCAAAAGGTCACCCATCGCAACACTATGCTTGTCTAAACAAGCTTAACATTGGAGTTCTAATGATATCGTGTGTTTGCTAGTGTGGTCGCACATACGTGCAAAAGATAAAAATATCAAAGTTGTGTGATTATTTTTGTTAAAATATTAATTTTTTTCAAAATATTTTTAAATTATTAAGCATATAAAATTTCAATAGAATTATATGTTTTTTATATATTGTAATATATAATGTTGTTAATATTTTATTTGTATGAACTAAATAAAAAATTATATAAACTATCTTTTTTGATAACTTTGTCATTAATAAAAAATAATTTCTTTCATTATGTTATCATTCTTATAAATAAAAAATTAAATTATGTAATAAATTTTTTAAAAAAAATAATAGATTTACAAAATTTGTATATTACACAGTATTGCATAAGAGATCTCTTAATTTATTAACTGATGAGCTGAAAAAGTGATAATGAAGATGGAGATAACTTTTTTCTAAAAGTGAGAAAGCCACAAATTAATTAAAGAAAAAAATAGAAAAATAATAATGGAGAGAGAGATGAGTGATGATTTATTGAAGAGAAAAAGAAAAGTGAGAACATAGAAGAGATAGAGATAATAAATAAAGGAATTAAAGAAAGAGAAATGACAAAGAAGAGATCAATAATAGAGAGAGAGGCCAATAAGAGACATTAAAATAAAGAGAAACAATTTACAAAAAATTAAATAAAACTTAAACCCTTAATAATTAAAAATATAATATATATTACATATTACTAGTTTATCATATAAAAGATTTAAAACTAAAAATATGAAAATCTTTTTCATCTATTATTATTATGAATATTTCAAATATTTAAAAAAATTTTAATTTTTATTTAATTTTTATTTACTCATACTTAAAATAAATTTTTTTTAAAAAATAAATATTATTATTATTTTAATATAGTTCCTTTTTATTATGTAGCATAGATATTAAAAAACAATACTCTTAAGAGGTTAGCCAGTCCAAAACTATTATTTTTATACAATATATATTAAGTTATATGATTTTGACTACAAGATTTTAATTCAAATTATTTAAAAATTAAATTTTAAAAATATATAAAAAATAAAAAATATATATTTCAAAGATATGATAGATAAATAGAGATAACAAGAGGATTCTCAAGTGGTCAACTGTCACAACATTTATCTTACTAAGAATGCTTAAGTTTGGAGTTCTAGTTAGATATACTACTATAATGTTTGTGTGGTCACACATGCATGCAAAAGATATTATAATAGCTATTTGATTGTTGTCATGGTGATAATGAATCATTTATAAGATAGCCTAGATTATCAAGTATATGTACTATTTTAAAAGAATTATGCTTATCATATATGTGCTGATATATTCCAATATTCGTCTTTTATTTTATAAAAAAATAAAATTTAATTACATGTACTATTAATTTTAAAATTTTATTATATTAATACCTATTATTTTCTTTCAATACATTATCATTCCTATTAAAAAAAGAAGTAATTTATAAAATATAAAAATTAAATATATAATTTTTATTAATATTAAACATTAAACAAGATAATATGAGATATTTGATATATATTGTTAATTTATGGACATAAAAAATGATAATTGAGAATGAAATAATTACTCCATAAGGGGGAGAAAGTTACGAATTAAAAGGAGAGAAATAAAAAAAAATAATAACAATGTCTCATAAGAGATTATTTAATTGAAAAGAGTTGGAAAAAAAATAAAAGGAGATAGAGAAAAAATAAAAAAAAGATAAAGGGAGAGAAACGAGAAATTATGGAAGACTACAAGAGAAAGAGAAGCCAAGAGAAATATTAAGATGTACATCTTTAAGAGACCACAAAGAGAATGATAATAACAAAGAGAAAAAAGGTGAGAGAATATGAAAGATATTGAGAAAAATAATGGGAGAAATAATTAAAAGAAAGTTAAATCTTAATAATAAAACTTGCAATACTTATAAATATATAATCAATTAATCATATATAATATTTAATAAAATTAAAATATTAAAAAATTAGAGATTTATTATTTTTTAGAATATTAAAAATTTTTAATAATATTTTGAACATTAATTTAATATTTATCTTTAATATTGTTTAATATTATATTTTTATATTTTAAAAATTAAATAAAGAACATATATATGCCATTGTAAACTTAAATTTATTCAAACTTATTATAATCAATATAAGTTGTTTTTCTAAATATTTAAAATAATTAAAGTTATTATTTTATTATATCAATTGACTTTCTATATTGATTATATAAAATTGATAATAACTTTATAAAGTTTTCGTTAAAAATTCATTATTATCAATGTATTTATTAATTGTCATTTATAGTAATTGCTTTTCATTATAATGTTACAAAAATTAACATATTTTGTTAAAAAATGCTATAAAAAATATTTGCAACACTAGGACATTTAAAAAGGTCAACCATCGCAATACTACTATTGCCCAAGCATGCTTAATGTGTGAGTTCTAACAAGATCGACTTCTAAAATGCTCATTCGGTCAAACATGCATTCAAAAAAAAAATATCATAGTTGTGTCATAATTTTTTTGATGTTAATGATCCAGTTATAAAATTTTCTAAATTGTCAATCCAATACACTTTTAATAATATTTATGAAGTTTACATGTCGTAATATATTATAATATAATTATTTTATTTAAATAAAATCAATAAATAATTACATAAACTATAATTTTCTAAATCTTAAGTAACTCTAAATGAAAGTTTCTTCTATTATGTCACCATTGTTTATAAATTAAAAATTGAATTATGTAATAAATATTTATAATAAAATATATATTTGCCAAATATATTACATATTATATAAGACAAGATATGTCTTAAATATAGTGAATTGATGTGCTAAAACAAAGATAAAAGAAGCAAATGATTATTCTGCAAGAGAGAGAAAATCATTCATTGATAAAATAAAAAACGAGAGAAAAATAATAATTTACGTATAGGAGAGATGATTTAATGAAAAAGAAAAGAAAAGAAACAACATAAATAAGATATAAAGGATAAATAAATAAGTGAAATAGAGAAAAATTTAGAAAATAGAGATGGATAGAGAAGTGAGAGAGGTCATAAATAATATAAGAAGAATGAGAAAGAAGACTAAAATAGAAGGAGAAATAATAAGAGAGAAGAAAGTGTGACAACATTGTAAAAAGAAATAAGTGAAAAAAATTAATAAAAATTTACCAAAATAAATTTTTTCCATTTTGAACCATGGCAGCCATAGGAAATTACCTCTAAAAATAGTTGCCTACTGAATCAAATCAAAATATTCCAATTTTTAATTGTGCAAACGATAACTGCTCCTTAAATCAAACAAAACAAAAGCAAATCGGCTCTTGGTTACTCTGGTGATTAATTTGCCAACATGGCGAATGCTAGCCAATTAAGTTAATCAGATGTTTACAGTGATTGGTACCCAGGCAAATTAATCACACAGTTACAAAAATACCTATAAGGAGAAACGAACCATGTCGTGGAGCAACAAGGGACAAAAAATGCCAATGTTATTGCATCACAAATTCTACAATTGTTGAAATATGAATAACAATTAGATCGAGGAAATTCATGATCGAACGATCAACAACACACAATTTTTAATAAACAAGTTCCTTCACCAGTGCGATCGACAAATGCAACATGGCAATGACAGGCAAACTACAACAATCAAAGTGTTTCTGAGTTGCAAAATACTATGAAGATGGACTAACAATATTGGTTTTAAAGATAAAGTGCTACAATGAATTTTTTAATTACTGAAATAAGCTGCACATTTCAATGGTGCATTTTCATAATCAAATGATCTCCATAGTAGTTTATCTTTCAAACTGCTAGTTCTTTCAGCCTTCCAATCTCAACATACCTGATTCTTTCAACTAATCGATTGAACTTTTTTGCGATCACACTGTCTGTATTCCTTCAATAAGTGAAATCAAATACTGTTATTAGATCGTGATTTTGATCTAATGGACAAGACCAATTTTTTTTTTATATAGGCATAGATTCGACTGCATATGTCCGATCAAAAGCAACTATGCAATGGCTTTTTTACCAATTTTTTAAAGATGTAGGTGAGTTATTTCTTTTTTTATTTCCAAATTAAAATATTTAAAAAATTGTGAAAACTATAACAGCTAAATTGGGTGTTTCGTAAATGCTTTTAGCCTAAACAAACTACATATAAATAAAATATTTTTGTATGAAAATAGGAATACAAATTTTTAAGTTATCCCAACAAGAAATATTAAAGTCATTATGCACATGTTTCCTAATCACTTTCATATGTTGCAGCATCATTCACTTGTCAAACTTGCAAAATTCCTTTCAAACACAAATAAGCTAAGCAATAAATTTTCTTGTCATTTAATTCATTGTATTAAGATACCTGTGCCTCTTTAATGGTTTCATGAAGCGTACGATTTTGTTTGTACTGATTTAGATTTTTTGTCTATAAATGTTTTTGTATTTTTTTTTCCACTTTATTTTGTTATAAGGTTTTAATAGCCAGTTTCATTTATTTCAATGTAAGCCCATAGTAGTCAACTTATTTTTCTTTTTTTGTTAGTGCTTAGCTAACCCAACTATTTGTTAAAGGTTTATATTATGTTATGTTTGCTTCGTTTTTTTGGGCGGTCGACATAGGCTTGTTTTACCAGTTAAACCACCTAAAAATAAATTATTTACATTTTAAATTACTATTGATTTTTTAGATACACAACTTTTATAAAATTTAATATGCTTTTAAATTAAACTGAAAAGTTATGGAATATAACTTTTATATATTTCTTAAAATTTGTTAAAAATTTCCATAAATATTTTATGTTAATATTTAGTAATAAATAGAACTTTGATCATAGCAATTCATCTCACTGTTGCTAAACCTCACCTCAAATATCTTATTAAAATTAATTATTTTTCATGAGAAAAAGTAGTGCTATGTGAAAATATGTGTAACATGGGGACTTCTCAAGAGGGGACCAATCATGACAGCACTCCAACCTAAGCATTCTTATCTTTTGAATTTTGATGGGATTGAGTGCTACAAAGCTGGTTTAGTCACAAATACATTCAAAAGATAAAAATTCGTTGATACCTAATTATTATTTCGAAAATAGTTGGTTTTCTTAAAATGTTTCTAAATTAAATCAAAAATGTACTTCAAATATTTTTTATATGATTATTATGTCAATCTTGTTATATTTTAATATTAATATATTATTTATATAAAAAGAAAAATCATTAAATAAACTATAATTTTTTTTATAACATTAACATTAATCCTTAAGAATTAATTTTATTATATTATGTTCTTACAAATAAAAATTAAATTAATCAATAAATATAAATCATAAAATATATATTTATCATTAATATTTTACATTACATTAAAAAAATAAGATATTTTTTAAATATTAAAAATTGATGTGTAGAAAAAGAGATAAAGATAATGAAGATAATTATTCCTTTAGAGAGAAAAAGTTATGGATTAATAAGAAGAAAATTGAGAGAAAAATAATATTTAAGTGAGATGAGAGATAATTGAATGAAGAGAAAAAAAAGAGTGAACATAGAAAAGATTCAAAGAATAAATAAAAAATGAAAGAGAAAGAAAAGAGAAAGTGAAGACTCATAATGGTGAGAGATAGTGGCTAAGAAAATATTTAGATATAAAGAATAAATAGGCACAAATAGAATGATAATAGGAGAGAAAAAAGAGGGAGAATTTGACGGACATTGAGATAAAGAGAAAAATAGGAGTGAAATAGTTAAAAAAAAGTTAAATCTAAATAGTTAAACTAATAATATTTATAAAAAGTGATAAGTGAATAACATATAATACGTAGTAATATTAAATTATAAAAAAAAATTAATGTATATTATATTTTTAGAATATTACAAATATTTAAAATTTTTTTACCATTAGTAATATATTATGTTAATATCTAATATTGCATAATACAATAATTCTATATTTAAAAAATCATCAATACATTATATATATATATATGTAATTATAAACATAAATTAATTCTAATATGTTATAATTAACAAATGTTTTTTCCTTAATAATAAACTATATTAAAGTTAACATTTTATTATGTAATATGATATGTCATATTAATTATTATAATAAATTAACAATAACATTACAATCTTATTTACAAAACTAATTACCATAATATAATAATGGAATATCATTTATGATATTATTTTTTTGAGGTAATAATGTTATAAAAATTAATTGTCATTAATTAAATGATAATGTTATCCAAACATATGAGCAATAATATGACTGTTCAAGACGTCACCAATCCAACTACTATGCTTATATGAAATTTCTTAACTTTCGAGTTTCAATGATAATATCTGCTATAATGCAAGTGTGGTCGCACCTGCATCCAAAAGAAAAAAGTGTCGAGATTGTGTGGTTATTATTCTTTAGTTATGACAAGATTTATTTTTTAAAACTATTAAATATAGTTTATACTTTTTATATATTGTAATATATTGTGATGAAAATATTTTATTTATATGAAATAAATAAAAAACTAGAGAAACTATCATTTTTTATAACATTGACACTAATACATAATAATTTCTTCTATTATGTTATTATGCTTACCAAAAAATTTAGTTATGTAATAAATAGCAAAAAAATATATATATTAGTAAAAATGATTATGTATTATCTTATGTCGTGCATACAACTCTTAAATATACTTAATGGATGAGGAAAAAAGTTGATAATGGAAATGGCGATAACTATTTTTTAAAATGGAGATAACTATTTTTGGAAATTAATTTAATATACAATTATTTTAATTAAGGAAATTAATTAAGTAATAAATGATATAATTATTATAATATATTATTTTTAATTTACATAATAGAATGAAAAAACTATAAGGAATATTTAAGAATGTGATGTCACATTATTTGAAAGCATTATATTCACAATATATATACAATTATAAACTTAAATTAATTCTAATTTTTAATAATTGATATAAGTTGTTTTGCTAAATATTAAAAAAATTTAATGAATTATTTTGATATATCATATGATGTGCCATGTTTCTTTATTACAAGAAATTAATAATAATGTTATAAAGTTATTGTCAACTATTAACTACTAAAACTGTTATAATAAAAATTAGTTTTAAAATTTAAAATTTTTAAGATTAAAATGTTGTTAAAATTAATTGTCACTTGATAAAAAAAATAAATGCTCACAAAAAATATGTGCAACATAAAGACTTTTAAAGAGGCCACCTATCCCAACAATATTCTTCCCTAAGAAAGCTTAACTTTGAGATGTAATTCGATCCACTACTATACGTTTGAGAAGTCACACAAGCATGCAAACGTCATTGTCGTAGTTATGTGATTGTTATAAAGTATATCTATTATTTAAAAAAAATTATGCTTTTTATATTTTGAAATTAATGATAATAATACATAAATTTTCTTATAATAAATTATCATTCTTATAAAAAATGAAATTACTTAAAAAATATAAAAAATGAAATTACTTAAAAATAATAAAAAATGAAATTTATAACTTTTTTAATGTTACATATTAAACTATGTAATATGAGATATTTATATATATTGTTAATTTATGGACATAAGAAAAGCTAATGGAGAAAGAAATATTTATTCTGAAAGAGAGAAAGTTACAAGTTAATAAGAGTGAAAAAAGAGAAAAAGAAAAATAGAGATAGATGAAGATTATTTAACGAAGAATAGAAGAAACAAAACATAAAGGAGAAAGAGAGAAAAAATAAAAAGTGGAAGAAAGAGAAATAAGAAATTAAAAATAAAGAGACAAAAGCCAAGGACAATGTAAGGACAAGATCTTGATGAATCGAAAAAAGGAATGATAATTAGAGAGAGAAAAGTTGAGAGAATATGACAAATATTAAAAAAAAATTTAGAAAGAATTAAATTAAAGTTAAATCTTAATAATAAAGTTGTAATATTTTACAAAAAAAATATAACCTTATATAATATTTAATAATAATTAAATATATAAATAATTTTATATTTATTATTTGATATGAATATTAAAAATGTTTAAAAAATATTTTTCTGATTATTTTAATACTGTATTTTATCTCTAATGTTCTATAACATAATATTTCTTAATTTTAAAAATTAAAGACACAACGTATATATGTTACTATAAACATAAATTTATTCAAAGTTATTATAATCAATATAAGTTATTTTGTTAAATATTTTAAAAAATTAAAGTTATTATTTTATGTTATTTTTGAAAAATTAATTATTATAATTGTAATTATGAACTTTCATTTATTGTAATTTTTTCACATTATAATGTCATAAGAGTTAGTTTGGTTTGTTAAAACAAGATTGTTATGTGAAATATGTGCTACACTTGGACCATTAAAAAGGTTGTCCATCATAATACTGCTCTTGCCCAAGCATTCTTAACTTGTGATTTCTAACTAGATCGAATGACAACACGTCTGTATGGCGGAACATGCATTCAAAAGAAAAAAGTTGATAACTCAATGAAAGTTTCTTCTACTATGATGCCTTTCTTATTAACTAAAAATGAAATTATTTACAATTTAAATATATATTTGTGAAATATATTACATATTGAACTATAAAACACGAGATATCTCTTAAATATGATTAATTTATGGGCTAAAAAAGATAATAGAGTCAGAAATGATTATTTTCATGAGACAGAAGATCAAATATTGATAAAATAAAATTAGAAATAAAAACCATTATTATGATAGACAAGAGATGATTTAATAAAGAAGAAATGAGAAGAGATATCATAAATAAAATAAAGAGAATAAATAAATAAGTTAATTAGAGAAAAAGTAAGAAGAGAAGGATAGAGAAGTTAGAGATGCCATGAAAAGAATAAGATGATCAAAAAATGAAGACAATGATGAAAAAATAATTGTAAGAGAGAGAAGGAAGTGAGGGAATTTGTTAAAGAGAAATAAGTGAGAAAAAAATTAATAAAATTTGCAAACCAAAAACCTATTACTACACTGAACTATGATGGTTCATTGGAAATTACTTCTAAAATTAGTGTGCACATAATAAAATCCAAACACTAAAATTTTTAATTGATCGATCAATAATGGATCCAAAAATCCAACAAAACTAAAGCTAATCACTCTTTGCTTACTCTTGTGATTAATTAGACAACATAGAAAATGTCAACCACCTAACTAATTGGATGTGTATAGTGGCAACTAGCTGACCAAATTAACTAGAGTAGTTGTGAACATACCCATAAGGAGAAACGAACAATACCGGGGAGCAACGATGGACAATAAACTTCAAAATGTTAGTCAGAAAAAATTAGAATTACGAGATTAAGAAGCACTGTCCGATGGTGGAAATTTTCGATGGAACGATGAAAGCCATAAACAACTTTTCAATCCTTCAATTCTCTCAGCTATGTGTTTGCCAAAGGAAACACAATAATGGCAAGCATACTCAAACAATTGCACACACAATGGTGTTACAAAAGTACCTTTAAGGAAGGTCAAACAACGGTATTGACCAATGTGGGACAAAATATTTAAACTTTTTTGCATGGTGAATTTCTGAATTGAGGGAATATGCTACACTATTTGATGGCAAACTTTTGCAATCGAACCATCACCACAGTATTCTATGTTTCAAATCGCTTATTCTTTTAGCCCTTCGATCATGCCTTGTTGCAATCACATGGTCAGTATTTCTTGCCAGGTCCAGCTAAATCCTATTAATAGATTACGATTATGATTTAACAGATGAAAACAATATTAAGTTTTATAAAAGCTCATATTCGATTGCATATGTCTGATCGCTCAATTTTCGAGCTCCAAAGGTTCTGAAGTGTTCCAATGAAACGACGACTATTTATCGGATTTTTAAGCCTTTTTTTGCAAATGTTGGTGAGTTATTTATTTATTTATTTCCTAGGAAAAAAATTTAAAGCTGTTATCCACTCTTTTTCATACATTGTTGCACCAATCACTCATCCAACTTTTGAAATTCCTTTCATTCACAAATATGATAAGTTAGCATTTTTCAAGATGTTCAATACATTTAATTAAGATAGTTATCCCTCCTTAAATGTTTCATGGAGCACAAACTTTTTATTGTTTTGATTTAGATTTTGTAGCTGAATGTTTCTCTCTTTTCCAATTCTTTTGTAAGGATGTAGTAGGCTATTCCACTTCTTTCATTCTAAGATCATAGAAGTCTATCTAATTTTCCTCTTTATTATGAGTGCATAGTGAACAAATCTACTAACAAAAGGCTTATATTGTGTTGTCTTTGCCTATTTTTTCTTGGGGCAGACGTAGGCTTGTTTTATAACCTAAAACACCTAAAAATCAATTGTTTATACTTTTAATTTCTATTGACTTTTTAGTTACCTGACCTTTATAAAACTTAATCTATTTTTATAGTAAAATTAAAATTAATAGAAGATCATCTATATATATTTGTTATACTTTATTAAAAATTGCCACAAATTTTTATGAAAACATTTTACAATAAGTCAAACTTTGATTCATAGCAATTCAAATAACTCTTATTGAACCTCACCTGGCACATCTTATTGAATTATTATTTTTCATGAGAAAAAGGTGTGTAATGAAAAAATATGTGTAACATGAGGACTTCCCGAGAGGTGACCCATCCTAATAGTACACTAACCCAAGAATTCTTAACTTTTTAGTTTTGATGGGATTAAATGATATAATTATTTTGTGGTCACGAATACATGCAAGAGATAAAAAATCGTAGTTGCTTGATTATTATTTTGAAGATAGTGGACCACTTTATTCAGTTTTTAAATTAATGAGCAAATGTACATCTAAATTTTTTATATGCCTATTATATCGATCATACAATGTTGTAATATTGATATATTACTTATATAAAACAAATAAAAAATTTAAATTAACCATTATTTTTATAACATTGACATTAATACATATGAATTTCTTTTATTATCAAATCATTCTTACAAATGAAAAATAAAATTACTAAATAAATATTAAAAGTAAAAAAATATATTTATCATAAATATTATATACTAGAATATGAAAAAAAGTTATTTTTCAAATATTAATAATTAATGAGCAGAAAAAAGACAATAAAAATAAAGATAATTATTCACTTGGAGATAGAGAAAGTTAAGGGTTTAGAGTAGTAAAATAGAGCAAAAAATAATGACAGCGCAATTAGAGATGATTGAACAAAGAGGAAAAGAAAAGAGAGAATATGGAAATGATTGAAATAATAAATAAAAAAATAAAAAAGAAAGAAATGAGAAGGTAAAGAATGATATTGGTGATAGATAGAGGCTTAAAAAATATTTAAATATAGAGAATGAAGACACAAATAAGAGAATGATAATAAGAGAGGGAAAAAAGGGAAAATTTTGAGAGATATTTGGATAAATAGAAAATGGTCAGACAAATAATTAAATAAAAGTTAAATCTAAAAAATTAAACTTATAATATCTATAAAATAAAAGAAGTGAATCATATATAATACTTAATATGATATTATTTTAAAAAATTACAAATATGAAGCACATTTTTTACAATTAAAAGATACTATTTTAATATCTAATATTATATAATATAAATTTTCTATATTGAAAACTCATCATTCAAAATATGTAATCTATTTTAAACATAAATTAATTCTTACTTATTGTTATCAACAAATGTTTTTTGCGCAATACTAAACAAACTTAAGGTTAAAATTATATTATATCATCTAACGTGTCATATTTATTATTATAATAAATTAAAAAATAATATTACAAAGTTTATTTTAAAAATTAATTACGAAAATATAATTGTCAACTATAATTTATAAAAATTATTTTTTGAAGTAATAATTGTATAAAAATTAATTATCATTCATTAATAAAATTATATATTATGAATACATATGAGAAATAATACGACATTTTTAAGGGGTCACCAATCCCAACACTATGCTTGTCTAAAAATGCCTAACTTTGGAGTTCTAATAATATTATGTTCGATAGCACTAGTGTGGTCGCACATATATGCAAAAGATAAGTTATAAAAGTTGTTATTTTTTTTTGAAGGTATTTCACAGTTTCTTGAATATTTAAATTATTAAGCTTATAAAATTTTAAATAATTTTTATTCTTTATATGCATCTTAATATATTATTTTTTCAATGTTTTTTTTATATGACATAAATAAGAAATTACATGAACTATCATTTTTTATAACATTGACACTAACACAAAATAATTTCTTCCATTATGTTATCAAGCTTATAAATAGAAAATTAAATTATGTAATAAATATAATAAATAAAAAATATATTTTTCAAAATTGTTATATATTATACTATGTTGCACTAGAGATCTCTTAAATATTATTAATTAATGAGCTCAAAAGACAACAATAAAAATGGAGATAACTATTTTCTACAAGGGAGAAATTCACGAATTAATAAAAGAAAAATAAATAGAGAAATAATAATGATGAGAGATGAGGATGATTTAATGAAGAAAAGAAGAAAAGAGAGGGCATAAAAAAGATAGAGATAATAAATTAAAAAATAATAGAGAAAGCGAAATAACAAAGAAGAGATAGATAGTAAATAGAGACAAACAAGCTTGTTATGAGATAAAAAATGAAAAAATAATTGAATGAAAATAGGTGAGAGTAGAAGTAAGAGAATTTGAGAGACATTGAAATAGAGGAAAAAACTTAATAAAAAAATTAAATAAAAGTAAAACCATAATAATTAAAATTACGATATTTATTAACTATAACAAGTTTATCATATATAATACATAAAAATAAAAAAAATATAAAAACTTATTTTGGATTATTATTACTATCGCATATTCAAAATAATGAATTTTGATGTATTATAACAATAACATTTTATTAATATTAAATTAATGAAAAATATTAAAACTTCTTTTAGTGGCATAGATATTAATTTATATGATTTTCTTTTGTTAGGTTTTTAGTCTTAAAAAAAACATTAAACTTAATAAATATATAAATATATATATTTAAACTTATGATATATTCAATAGTGATATAGGGCAGTTTGTATGATTATATTAATTAATGTTCTTAAGAATAGGTAATATAGATAGAGATAATTATTTTAGAAGTGAGAAAAAGTTCTAGATTTACAAAAGGAAGATACAATGAAAAAAATAATAGAGAGATGAGATACAATTTATCAAAGAAGAAAAGAAAAGAGAGACCATAAAAGATAAAGAGAGAATAAATAAATAATAAAAAGACTTAGAAATAACAAAGTAAAGAGTGATACAGGAGAGAGGCCAAAAAGAATATATAGACTCGAAGAATAAAGAGACAAATAAGAAAATAATAATAAAAAAGAGAAATAAGTAAGAGATTATATCACGCATTAATTTGAAGAGAAATAGTGATAAAAAAGATTTAATAAATGTTAAATTTAATTTTTTAGGCTGATAATATTTGTTTAAAAAAAATAAAATAAAATCTACACTATAATTATTTTTTTTAAAATATAAAACTATTTTAGGTTTATTTTTATTATATAAAAGTACAAATAGTTAATGAATATTTCCACTTTTAATTTGACATAAATTTATTCATACTTTAAAAAATTAATTAAATAATAATTTATTTAATGAAGAAGAAAAAAAGAGACAACAAAAAACATTAAGAGAATAAATAAATTAGTGAAATAATGAAAAAATGGTAAGTATAGAAAGATAGAGAAGAGAGAGATGCCATAAATAATATAAGGAGATTTAATTAAAGACAAAAATAGAAATATAATAAGAAGTGAAAGAAGGAAGTGAGGGTATTTGTTATAGTAAAATAAGTGAAAAAATTTAATAAAACTTTTTCGACCAGAAACCCTTTGGCACGGTGAACTTTGGTGAATCATTATAAATTATTTATGAAAATGGTCGCATACATAATCGAATCCCAACAATTCAATTTTTAATTTGGAAATCGATAATGTCTGCTTAAATCAAACAAAACAAAAGTAAATCGCTTGCTGGTTATTCGAATGATTAATTCGACAACATAGCAAATCTTAGCCAAATCAAATAATCAAACATTTATTGCAGTAGCTAGCCAACCAAATTGAACGGATCTACTACGAAACTACCTATAAAGACTAATGAACAATGTTGGGGAGCAACGAGGGACAAAGATTGGAAAAGTGTTTGCACAACAAAAATTGATATTGTGGGAAAAAAAGTACTATCTGATCGTGGAAATTCGAGATCAAATGACCAATGCCATAAATAATTTTTCAATTTGCAAATTCTCTTAGTCGTGTGATTGCCCAAAGCAACATTGCAACGACTAGAAACTCAAAAAATCAGATGCATAATGGCGTTACACAAATACCAATATGGAAGGATGAACAATCTTATTGAACAATGTGGGACATAACACTTAAACCTTTCTATGCAGTGAAGTATTGAATTGTGGGAATAAGGTGCACCATCCGTTGATGCATTTTTGTGAACAAACGATCACTAAAGTATTTTATCTTTCAATCCACAGATTCTATTAGTTATCTCATCAGACCTTATTACAATTGCACTGTCAGTATTTCTTCTGTAGGCCATCCAAAATCCTGTCATAAGATCACAATTCTAATATAATGGACCAATAAATTTCATTTTTATTAAGGCATAGATTCAATTACATTCTTCTGATCACTCAATTTTTGTGATTTGAAGGTCCCAGAGCATTCCAATGAAATGGTGGCTGTGCAACAATTTTTTTGCCATTTTTCAAGTAGTTGGTATGTAATTTATTTTTTTATTTCTTAATTAAAATTTTACAAAAACTAAAATAATTTTAATGGCTAAATTGGGTGTTTGATAGGTGCTTTTAGCCCTTATAAATTACTTATAAATAAAATATCTGTGTGTGCAAATAAGATTAAAAATTCTTATATGATCTTTTAAAAAAACATTTAAGGCATTAGTTACTTGTTTCCTTTATCGTTTTCACACACTGTTGCACCATTCCCTTATCAAACTCTAGAAAATCCTTTCACTCTAAATGTATTTCACAATTTCTAATTTTTTTTAAATTATTAAAGATATAAAATTTTAAATAATGTTTCTTCTTTTTTATATAATATAATATAGTATGATGTGAATATTTTTTATTTTGATTAAATAAAAAATTACACAAACTGTAATTTTTGTTAGCATTGAAATTTATGCATAATAATTTTTCCTTTATATTATCTTGCTTATAAATAAAAAAAATATTATTTAGTAAATATAAAAAATAAAATATATATTTAAAAAAAACTATTGCCTATTATATTATGTCGCATAAGAGATCTCTTAAATATAATTATCCAATAAGCTATAAAGGTGATAATGGAAATGTGGATAACAATTTTTAAAAAGAAAGAAATTCACGAATTAGTAAAAGAAAAATTAATGGGAAAATAATAATGAAGAGAGATTAGAGATGATTTACTAAATAAAAAAGAAAAGAGTGGAAATAAAAGAGATAGAGAAAATAAATAAAAAATTGAAGAGAAAGAATGAAAAAGAAGAAATGGATAGCAAAGAAAAAGAGATGCCAATTAGGAGGTAATGAGATAAAAAAATTAAAAGAAAAATAATAGAATAATAATAGGTGAGAGAATTTTCGAGACATTGAAATAAAGAGAAATAATTTAGTTAAAACATTAAATAAAACAAAAACATTAATAATTAAAATTATATTATTTTCACATATTAAAAGTTGAACATATATAATATTTTAAAATGAAAAAAATATAAAAAAGTATTCTAATCTATTATTATTACGAAATATCAAAATAATTTAAAAATATTTTTACAATTAATTTAATTTCTCTTTTTCCATACCTAAAATGAAAAATTATTTTAAAGTTAAATAATATAATTATTGTAATATATTTTCTTTATATGTTGTAATTTAAATATTAAAAATAAATAACATGTTAAATAAATTATTTAATTTAATACTTCTTTTATTAAAGAATGAAAGGTTAAAATATTTGAAAACATTTATGCACAACATATATATATTATTATGAAGATAAATTAATTCTAATTTACTATATTTTGTATAAGTAATTTTTCTCTATATTAAAATATATTAAAATATTGTTTTCTATATCTGATGATACTTACCGTTACGTGTAATAAAATTTTTTTTTATGAAGTTATTATTAATAATAAATTATAAAAATAATATCTGTAAACTATAATTTTTTATCATTTAATTTTTTAAAATTAAAAAAGTTTGTGAAGTCAAAAATCATTCCTTAGAAAAATTAATGATATTGAAAAAATGGGTAAAAATACTCTCAAAAGATCACCCATACAAAAACTACTCTATTCTAAGTAGGCCTAATAATTAATCTACTAATAAGATCTAATGCTATAATGTTAATGTTGTGACATGTTTTTAGAAGAAAAAGAATCATTGTTTTGTGATAAATTATTTTTTATTACATAGATATTAATATATATGATTTTCTTTTGTTAGGTTATCCTTCTTATAATTTAAAAATTAAGTTTAATAATATCAATATATATTTTTCAAATATATTAATATTAAATAGTGAAATATGAGAGAATTTTTAAATTTTGATAATTAATGTTCTTAAAAAGAGATAACATAGATCAAGATAATTATTTTAGAAGAGAAAAAAGTTACACATTGATAAGAGGATGATAAAGAGAAAAATAATAGTAAAAAGATGAGAGATAATTCAATAAAGAGGAAAAGAATAGAAGAAATAAGAAAGATATATACAAAAAAATAAATGAATGAAATATAGAGAAATGAGAACTTTATGAGTGATAGAATATATTAGATATTAAGATAAAGTAAAAAAATTATAAAAATGATTTTATAGATGTTAAATTTAAATAATTAAATATATAATATTTATTAAAAATTTTACAAATATTAAATTATATATAACATTTATTTATTTTAAAATATAAAAAATTCAAAATTTTTATTATTTTATAATATTACAAATATTTAAAGAATATTTTGACTATTCATTTAATATAAATTTATTCATAATTTAAAAAAATTGTTTAAATAATAATAGTATAATTGTTCTAATATATTATGATTATTTTACATATTATAGATCATAAATATAATGAATATTTTAAATTAAAGAAATAATTTTAGATTTTTTATTTTTAAAAATGTAATGTTACATTATTTAAAAATTCTATATACACAATAAATATACCATTACAAATTTAAATTAATTCTAATTTATTATTATTGATATAAGTTATTTTTCTCAATATTAAAGATTTTTAAAGTTATTATTTTATTATTAAGTAATATTCATTGCTATAGAAAATTGACAATAAATTGTAAAGTTATTATTAGATATTAATTTCTAAAATGCAATCTGTAAACAATATTTTTTTAATAATGTAATTTTTTAACATCACATATTATTAAAATTAATTGCCACTTATTAAAAAAACAAATGTTTTAAAAATATGTGCAATATAAGGACTTCTTAAGAGGCCACCGATCCAAATAGTACTCTAGCATAAGAATGCTTAACTTTGGTGTTCAAATTAGATTCACTACTATAATATTTGTGTGGTTGCACATGTATGCAATAGAAGTTATCTTAGTTATGTGATTGTTGTCTTAATGAAAATGAATCACTTCTAAACTAGCCTAAATTGTAAGTATATGTGCTATTTTTAAAAAAAAATTTCTAATCATATATGTGATAATATATTTTAATATCAAATTTTTTATATAAAAATAATAAAAAAATTGCATAAACTATTACTTTCAAAATTGATGATATTAATACATAAGATTTTCTTTTAATATGTTATCATTCTTAAAAAAATTCAATTATGTAAGAAAATATAAACAATAAATTATATAATTTTCAATAATTTTACATATTAAACAATGTAATATGAGATATTTCATATATATTGTTAATTTAATGGACATAAAAAAGATAATAGAGAAACAAATAATTATTCCATAAGAGTGAGAATGTTGTAGATTTATAAGGGCAAAATAAGGAAAAAAATAATAATAAAGATAAATGAGAGATTATTTAATAAAGAAGAGAAGAAAAAAACATAGAGGAGATAGAGAGAAAAAAATAAAAAAGTGAAATGGATAGAAACAAGAAATAAAGTAAAAATAGAGGAGACACACACGCTAAGAAGAATATTAAGATATAGATCTTGAAGAGATAAAAAAGGGAATGATGATACAAGAGAGAAAGGTGAAAGAATACTAGAGATATTAAGAAAAAAGAAAAAAATAATTAAATAAAAGTTAAATCTTAATAATAAAACTTATCACATTTATAAAAATATAACAAGTTAATCTTATATAATATTTAATAGTAATAAATATAAAAAATATTTAAGAATTGTTATTTCTTTAAAATATTGAAATTACATGAAATACTTTCGAGTTGCAATTTAATAATATTTTTTTATCTCTAATATTCTATAATATAATTTTTTTAAACTTCAAAAATTAAATACATAATAAATATATATATGATATTATAATTATTATAATGGATATATGTTTTTTTGCTAAATTATTTTTTATTATATCAAACGATGTGTTATATTTATTATTATATAAAATTTTTAATATTTTCATAATTTTTCTTAAAAGAATTAATTATTGTAATTTTAATTATGAACTATCATTTATAGTACCTTTTATACATTATAATCATATAAAAGATAATTGTCGTTTTGTTTAAAAAGAAGAATGCTATGAAAATATTTGCAGGACTGGGATCTTCAAAAAGGCCACCCATCACAATAGTATTCTCGCCCAAGCGTGCTAAATTTGGGAGTTCTAATGAGATCTAATCCTAAAATGCTCGTTCGATCGAACATGCTTTCAAAAAAACAAAATATCGTAGTCATGTGGTTATTTTTTTTTATTGCAATAAAACATTTTTAAAATTTGCAAAATGAATAAGCTAATACACTTTAAGTACAATTTATTCATGTTACATGTCATAATATATTTTAATATAATGATTTTATTTAAAATAAATTAAATAATATTTACATTACCGATTTTTTAAAAAGTAGACCGCTCTCAATAAAACTTTTTTCTATTATGATACCTTACTTATAAATTTACATTTAAATTTCGTCATAAATATCTATAATAAAATATATATTTTTGTTAAATACATTACATATTAAACTGTACAACATGAGAGTCTGAGACGATTATTCGATAAGAGAGAAGATCAAGTATTCATAAAATAAAATTTGAAAGATAAATAATAATTGAGATAGATGAGAGACTATTTAATGAAGAAGAATAAGATGAAGGGAATAACTAAATGTGTGAAATTGAGAAAAAAAAGAGTAAGTAGAGAAGGTTAAAGAAGTGAGAGATGCCATGAAAATCTAAGGAGATCGAAAATGAAGACAAAAAAATTTATTGATGAAAAAGAGAAGTGAGGAAATTTGTTGATGAGAAATAAGTACGAAAAAATAATGTCATAAAAATTTATCAATTAGAAAAAAATTTCCATAGGAAACCATGACCGTTCATTTGAAATTACTTCTAAAAGTAGTTGCATATCTAATTAAATCCAAACATTCCAATTTTTAATTGAGTAATCAACAACAGCTCCTTAAATCCAACAAAAAAATCGCCCGTTGGTTACTCCAAAGATTAATTCGGCAACATTCAAATGCTAGTCAGCAAAACTAATCAAACATTTACAAAGGCAGCTAGTCGTCAAAATTAATCGGAGCAGGTATCAAATTACCTAAATGAAGCAATGAATATTGCCAGGAAGCAATGAGGGGCAAAAAATACAAAAATGTTTGCACGACAAAAATCAGAATTGGGAGAATAATCGAACGATCAATGCCACACACTATTTTCCAATCTGCAAAATTTCTGAGCCATGTGATCGCTAAAGGCAACACAGCAACGACATGCAAAGTAAAAAATTTGGCACGTAACTGGGTTACAAAAATATGTGTAACGAGCGACGAATGATCTTGTTGAGCAACGTGAGACAGAACAGTCAAACAATTCTGCATGTTGAATATCTGAATTGCTTGAATGTGTTGCAAAGTTTGATGGCACATTTTTCATGATTCAATGATCGCCTTGGTATTTTACCTTTCAAACCATTGATTCTTTCATCCATTAGATCGAGCCTTGTTGCTATCACATGATCTGTATTTCATCCATAAGCCATGATAAATCTTGGAGTCAGATTGCAATTTTTATCTAATGGAGGTGTCCAACTTTATTTATATAAAGGCGTAAATTCGATAGAATACGTTTGATTGCTCAATTTTCGTGATCTAATGGTCTTGGGGTGTTCTAATTGAATGGTGACTATGTAAGATCTTTTTTAGACCTTTTTTTGCGCCTTTCGGGAGTTTTTTATTTGTTTATCTGCTAAGTAAAATATTATAAAAACTAAAAAGTTTCTATCAGCTAAATTGGCTATTTGGTAGGTGCATTTAGGTTTTCCATATAAATAGAAGATTTTTTCACGAAAATCAGAATAAAATTTTTTATGTGACCCTAAGAAAAAAATATTAAAGCCGGTAGCCGCTTGTTTCCCACTACGTTTTCATAAACTACTTCGCCATTCACTAGTCAAACTTAGGAAATTCTTTTTATTCTCAAATAAGCTAAGTTATTAGTTTTCTTTATATTTAATTCATATAATTAAGATACATGCATCTTTTTAATGGTTTCAGGAAGCATAAGATTTTGGTTGTATTCTTTTAGAATTTATGTCACTGAATGTTTTTCTTTTCTTTCCAATTTATTTTGTGTAAGGATGTAGTAAGATGTGTCATTTATTTCATTATAAGATCGTAGTAGTCTGTCTCATTTTTCTCTTTATTGTGAATGTTTAGCCAACTTGTCTATCAAAGAAAGGATTAACTGTATTTTATTTTCCTAGTTTTTTCTTGGGGTGGATGTTAGCTTTTTTTATTAGCTGAACAACCTAAGAATCAATTGTTTATAATTTTAATCATTATTGGTTTTTTAACTACATTACTTTTATAAAACTTAATATGTTTTTAAATTAAATTAGAAAATTTTGAAAAATGACTTTTATATATTTGTTAAAAATTATTAATAATTGCTATAAATATTATATAAAAATATTTTGTTATAAATAAAGCTTTGATTCATAGTAATTGACCTCGCTCTTACTGAACATCACCACTAAAATCTTGTTGAAATTAATTATTTTTCATGAAAAAAAGGTGTTATAGAAAAATACGTGTAAAATGAGGACTTCTCAAGAGGTGACCCATCCCAATAATACTCAAACCCAAGAATGCTTAGCATTTTAGTTTTAATAGGATCATGTGCTATAATGTTGGAGTTGTCACAAATACATACAAAAGATATGAAATTCATAGGTACATCGTTATTATTTTTAAAATAGTGGACCATATTAAAAAAATTTCTAAGTTAACATGTAAATGTACTTCTATAATTTTTTATATGATAATTATGTCTATCATAACATATTACAATTTTTATTATTTTATTTATATAAAAAGGGAAAAATTTAATGTACTATTATTTTTTATAATATTAAAATTAAAACATATGAATTTCTTCTTATATATTCTCGTAGTAAAAGTAAAAATAAATTACTTAGGAAATATAAATAGTAAACGGTATATTCAACACAAATATTATAAATTATATTATTTAAAAAAGGTATTTTTTAAATGTTGACAATTGATGAGTAGAAAAAGAGATAATGAAAATGAAATATTTATTGTCTTAGAGAGAGAATGTTAGGGATTGACAAGAAAAAAATTGAGAAAAAAGTAATATTAAAGTGAGTTGAGAGACGATTCGATGAAGAGAAAAGGAAAAGATTGAACATAGAAAAGGTGGAAAGAATAAATAAAAAAATGAAAAAGAAGGAAATGAGAATGTAAAGAAAGATAATGGTGAGTGAGAAAGGCTTAAAAAAATATTGAGATATGGAGAATAAAGAGATAAAGAAAAGAATGATAATCGGAGAGAAAAAAGAGTGAATTTGATGGAAATTGACATAAAGAGAAAAAGTGAGAGAAATAGTTAAATAAAAATTAAATTTAATTAACTAAAATTATAATAATTATAAATAATAATAAGTGAATCATACGTAATACTTAATAATATTAAATTATTAAAAATAATTTTGGATTTATTATTATTTTAAAATATTTCAAATATTTTGAACATTTTTTTAATATTATTAATATTTATATTAATATCTAACACAATATAATACAATATTTTTATTTTTAAAAATTTTTCAAACAGCATATATAGCTTAACAATCATAAACTAGTTCTAATTTATTATAATTAAATTTTTTTTTTCTTATTTATAGAAATAGTTAAAGTTAATGTTTTATTATATTATAGGAGATGTCATATTTATTATTATGCTAAATTAACAATAATATTACAAAGTTAGTTTAAAAAATTAATTCTAACATATATCTATGAACTATCATTTCTAATAACTATTTTCTTAAAGTAATAATGACATTAAAATTAAGTATCATTCATTAAAAATTCAAATATTATCAAAACATATGAGCAATAATAAGGCTTTTCAAGATGTCACCCATCCCGACACACTGCATGCAAAAGAAAAAATGAAAGTTGTGTTTTCTATTTTCTAAAGGTTTTACACAATTCCTTAAACATTTTAAATATTTTAGCATGTAATCTTTTAAATAACTCTTATGCTTTTTTGTAAATTGACACAAATACATTATAATTTCTTCCATTACGTTAACATGCCTATAAATAAAAAATTAAATGATATTATAAATATATAAAGTCATATATATATATATATTTAAAAACTATTATATGTTAAGTCATGTCAAATAAGAGATCGCTTAAATATTGTTAATGGATGAGTTGAAAATGTGATAATGGAAACGAAGGTAAGTATTTCTAAAAGAGAGGAAGTCACAAATTAATAAAGGGAAATAAAAAGAAAAATAATAACGGAGAGAGATGCGAGCTGATTTGTTGAAGCGAAAAAAGTGATAGTATAGAAAATATTAAAATAAAAAAAAATAAAGAAAGAGAAATGACAAAAAAGAAATGTATAGTAGAGAAAGGGAGAGGCCAATAAGAGTGTAATAAGAAACGAAAAATGAAAAGATAAATAATAGAATGATAATTGGGGTGAGAATTTGAGAGATATTGAAATAAGGAGAAAAATTTAGAAAAAAATATGATAAAAAAATTTAATAATAAAAATTATAATATTTAGTAAATATTATAAGTTAATCACCTATAGTATTTTAAAATAAAAAAATATAAGAAGGTTTTTTGGTCTATTATAATTAATTAATACTACAATTATAATATATACTAAACACAATGTAAGAGAGATTTTTAAATTTTGCCAATCAATGTTCTTAAAAAGATAATAGAAATAGAGAAAATTATTTTAAAAAGGATAAAAATTACTTATTTATAAGAGAAAAATAATAATAAAATGATGAGAGATGATTTAAAAAAGAGAAAAATTAATGAGGGATCACAAAAGATATAGTTGTAATAAATAAATAAATGTAAGAGCGAGAAATAAGAAAGTGTAGTGATAGAGGAAAGAGAAGCTAAAAAGAATATAAAGGTACGAAGAATAAAGTTACAAATAAGTAAAAGATAATAAAAGATAGATGTAAGAGAATATGATAAATATTAAGATAAAGAGAAAAAATGAAAAAATAATTTTATAAAAATTAAATTTTCAATAATTAAATTTATAATACTTAATAAAAAATAATAAATTATATATTAAATTTATTTAATTCAAAATATAAAAATTTTTAAGGTTTATTAGTATTTTGTAATACTTAAAATATTTAAAATTTATTAAAAAAATTTTATTTTTAATTTAATGTAAATTTATTCATATTTAAAAATATATAATTGATTAAAAAAATAATATAATTATTTTAATATATTCTGTCTTTTTTACATAATATAGATCATAAATATGAATAATATTTTAGAATCAAGAATTAATTTTAGATTTCTTATTTTTAATCAAGTAATGTCACTTTATTTAAAAACTTTATATGCACAATATATATAACATTATAATTTTTAATTAATTCTAATTTATTATAATTGATATAATTTATTTTGCTTAATATTTTACAAATTAAAAGTTATTATTTTGTTATATCATCTTATGTGCCATATTCATTATCACATGAAATTTGCAATAATGTTATAAAGTTATTATTAAATATTAGTTGCTAAAATAGTTATAATAAGACATATTTGTTAATAATTTAATTTTTTAACATCAACATATTGTTAAAATTAACTATCACTCACCAAAAGAAATGAAAGATTTGCACAAATATGTTCATCATTAGGACTTCTCAAGAGGCCATTTATTCTAGTAGTCCTCTTAACTTTGGAGTACTTACTAGATGTTCTATTATAATTTTATGTGGTCACACATGCATGCAAATGATGTTATCGTATTTACGTAAATGATGTCTTGATGATAATGAATCTTCTTTAAAATAATCTAAATTATCAAGTATATGGGCTTCTTTAAAAATTATTGTTACAATATAAGCAATAATATATTATAATATCAACAATTTATTATATTAAATTATTAAAAAAATAATTACATAAACTATTACTTTTGAAATTGATGACATTAATACAAAAAATTTTCTTTCGATACATTATCATTCTTGTAAAAAATTAAATTACATAAAAATAATAAATAATAAAACATATAATAACTATTATTACATCATTTTAAACTCTATAATATGAGATATTTCACTTACATTATTAATTTGTTGACAAAAAAAGATATTGGAGAAATATGATTATTTCACAAAAGATAGATAGAAGGGACAAAAAGCATTGAGGAAATAGAGAAAAAAATAAAATGGTGGAGGAGAGAGAAATGATAAATTAAGGAAGAATAAAGCAGAGAGAGGCTAAGAAAAATATCAAGATATTGATCTTAAAATGACCAAAAAGGAATCGATAATAATAGAAAGAAAACGGTTGGAGAATATTTGAGATATTGAGAAAAAAATGAGAGAAATAATTAAATGAAAGTTAAATCTTAATAATAATACTTATAATATTTAAAAAATAATAAAAAAGTTAATCTTATATAATATTTAATAATAATAAAATATAAAAATATTTGAGATTTATTATTTCTTTACAATATTGAAAATATTCAAAAAATTTTGATTATTAATTTAATATTATTTTTAATCTCTCATTTCTATGATAAATTAATTGTATTTTTAAAAATTAAATGTACAAAATATATATTCTATTATAAACATAAATTAATCCTAATTTATTGTAATCAATATAAGATTTTTTACTGAATATTTTACAAAATTAAAGTGATTATGTTGTTATATTAAAAGAAGTATTACATTGATTATTACGTAAAATTATTAATAATTATATGAAGATATTTTTAAAAAATTAATTATTATAATTGAAATTATGAACTATCATTTATATATTTTTTTAGATTGTAATTTCATTAAAATTAATTATTGTTTGTTAAAAAATAGAATGTTATGAAATTATGTAAAACATTAGGACCTTTAAAAAGGTCACCCATCACAACACTACTCTTGCCCTTGTATGCTTAACTTGCAAGTTCTAACAAAATCCAATACAAAGATGATCATGTGGTCGAAGAGGCATTCAGAAGAATAAATTTCGTAGATGTGCAATTAATTTTTCGATGTTAATGAGCCATTTCTAAAATTTCCTGAATTATCAAGCCAATACACTTTTAATAAAATTTATGCATGTTACTTGTAATAATACATCATAATATAATTATTTTGTTTAAATAAAATTAATAAATAATTACAAAAGTAATACATTTTGATAAAGAAGACAATTTTAAATGAATGATTATTATATTATGTTACCTTTCTTATATATTGAAAAGTAAATTATATCATAAATATTTATAATAAAATATTTAATTTCCAAATTTATTACATATTAAATTAAACAACATGAGATATTTTTTAAATATTATTAATTCATTGGTTGAAAAATAGATAATAGAGTTAGAGATAATTATTCTGTAAGAGAAAAAAATCATGGATTTATAAAATAAAAATTGAGAGGAAAATATTAATTGAGATAGATGGGAGACAATTTAATGAAGAAGAAAAAAATTAATAACATAAAAAAGATAGACAAAATAATTAAATGAGTGATATCAAGTAAAAAAGTAAGTAGAGAAAGATAGAGAAGTGAGAGAGGCTTGAATAATATAAGGAGATAGAGAATGAAGAATAAAATATAAAAGTAATAATTAGAGAGTTGAAAATGAGAGAATGTGTCAAGGAGAAATAAGTGAAAAAATTTAATAAAAATTTACCAAACGAAAACTCTTTGCAACAATGAATCACGACAGTTCATTGGAAATTACATTTTAAAATAGTTGCACACATAATAAAATCCAAACATTCCAATGTTTAATTGAGCAATCTACAGTGGCTCCATAAATTCAACAAAACAAAAGCAAATCGCTCGTTGGTTACTTTGGTGATTAATTCGCCAAAATAACAAATGCTTCCCAACTAAATTAATTGGGCATTTATAGTGGCAGCCAGCCAACAAAATTAATTAGAGCGGTTACAAAAAACCTACAAGGAGAAATGAACAATGCTGGATGGCAATGATCGACAAAATGCCCAAAAAATTATGCATGACAAATTTTGGAATTATGGGATTAAGAAACACTATCTGATTTTGATCATGTGATCAATGCAGCACATCATCTTTCAATCCATAAAAACTTTCAGCAGTGCGATCGCCAAAGGCAACATGATAATGGTAGCAAACATTGTCAACAAGACGTGTATCAAGGTTATGAAAACACCTGTAAGGAGGGATGTGCACTGCTGGTGAGCAATGTGTAACAAAATGCTAAAACTTTTTTACACGATGAAATTTTTAATTTTGGAATAAGGTGCACAGTCTAATGGCACAGTCTTACGAACAAACAATCATGTAGTATTTTATCTTTCATGCATATTATATATTAAATAGTTATATACTAGAGATTTCTTAAATTTGGTAAATTAATGTTCTTAAAAAACATCATATACTTAACGATAACTATTTTAAAAGAGAGAAAAAGTTATAAATTGATAAGAGAAATAAAGAGAAAAATAATAATAAAGAGATGAGAGATGATTTAATGATGAAAAAAGAAAAGAAAGAACATAAAAGAGATAAATAGAATTAATAAATAAATGAAACAGATAGAAATAATTTTAGATCTCTTATTTTTTTATAAAGTAATGTTATTTTGTTTAATAACTCTATATGCACAATAAATATACTACTATAAACTAAAATTATTTTAATTTTCTAAAATTAATCTATGTTATTTATTCTCAATATTAAAGAAATTTAAAGTTTTTATTTTATTTTATCATGTGATTAATCATATTTATAATTTTATAAAGATATTATTAAATATTTTTTTACTAAAATAGTAGTTATAAACTCTTTTTTTAATAATTTTAATTTTTAGCATCAACATGTTATCAAAATTAATTGCCATCAATTAAAAAAATGAATACTCTGGAAAAATATGCGTAACATGAGGACTTTTTTAGAGGACACTATCTTAATAGTACACTTGCCTAAGTATGCTTAACATTGCAGTTCTAACTAGATCCAAATTAAGATGTTTGTGTGGTCACACGTGCTTCAAAGGACATTATCGTAGTTATTTGAGATTTGTTATTTCTTAAGAATATTAAAAATATTCAAAAAATAAATTAGTTCAAATTTATTATAGTCAATATATGTTATTTTACTAAATGTTTAACAATATTATGGATAATATTGTGATATCTATTATTATAAAAATAATATAATAATTTAATAAAGTTATTTTTAAGAAATTAATTATTATAATGGTTATTATGAACTATAATTTTTAGTAATTTTTTTACATTATAATGCTATGAAAATTAATCATCTTATGTTAAAAAAAGAATGCTATGAAAAATATGTGCAACACTTGGACCTTTAAAAAGGCACCCATCACAACATTACTCTCACCCAGACATGCTTAACTTATGTGTTCTAATGAGATCCAATGCTAAAATTCTAGTGTGGTCGAACATTCTTTCAAAAGAAAAAATATCATAATTGTGTGGTTATTTTTTTTATGGTAATGAACCATTTCTTATATTTCTTAAATTATCAAGCCTATGTAGTTTTAATAAAATTTATAAATGATACAAGTCATATTACATTATAATATAATTACTTTGTTCAATTAAAGTTCATAAATAATTACATTAACTAAAATTTTGAAAAAAGTAGACAACTTTAATTGAAAGGTTCATTTATTATGTTACCTTTCTTATAAATTAAAAATTAAATTATAGAATAATTATTTCAAATAAAATATATATTTGCCAAATTTATTACATTAATTATACAACATGAGATATTTCTTAAATATTTTTAATTGATGGGCTGAGAAAAAGACAATAGAGTCGGAGAAATTGCTCTGTAAAAGAGAAAATCATAGATTCACAAAATAAAAATAGAGAGTAAAGAAATAATTGTGATAGATTAAAGGTGATTTAGTGAAGAGGAAAGGAAAAGAGGTAACATAAATAAGATAAAGAGAATAAATAAATAAGTGTCATAGAGAAAGATATAGCAAGTTGAAAAGGAAAGAGAAATGAGAGAGCCCATGAATAATATAAGGAGATCGAGAATGAAGATAAAAATATATAAGTAATAATGAGAGAGAAGGAATTTAGATAATTTGTTAAAGTGAAATATGTGAGAAAAAATTTATTAAAAACTTTTACAATCAAAAACTTCTTGACATAGCAAACCGAGATCACTTATTGGAATTTACTTCTAAAAATAGTTTCATAAATAAACAAATGCAAACATTCCAATTTTTAATCGAGGAATTGATAAGAGCTTCTTAAATCCAATTAATTAAAAGAAAATCTCCCATTTTTTACTTGGGTGATTAATTTGCCAACACAGCAAATCCTAGTTAGCAAAATTAATAAAACATTTATAGAGGTAGCTAGCCAACAAAATTAATCTGTGTGGTAACAAAAATGCCTATAAGGAGAAATGAACAATTCTATTGAGCAACAGGGGCAAAAAATACCCAAATGTTTGCAAGGAAAAAATAGGAATTATGGGATTAAGAAACACCATACGATTGTAAAAATTTTTAATCGAATGACCAATGCCACACACAATTTTTTAATTTACAAATTCTCTCAATCATACGAAGAATATTGTTGACCAATGTGGGACAAAACACTTAAACTTTTCTAGATGAAGAGTTTCTGAATTGAAAAACTAGGTGCACCATTCGGTAGAGCATTTTTGCAATCGAAAAATTATCACAGTATTTTATCTTCCAATCGCTAATACTTTTAGCCATGTGGTCTAACCATCTTCTGATCGCACGTTCTATATTTCTTCAACAGGCCAAGCTAAATCTTGTCATTAGATCGTGACTCAGATTTAACATGCCATACAAATTTCATTTTTATAAAGACAGATTCGATTACAAACTCCCGATCGCTAAGTTTTTGAGCACTAAAGGTCCCGAAGCATTTTGATTTAATGGCGACTATGCACTAGCTTTTTTTGACATTTTCAAGTTGTTGGAGAATTGTTTTTTGTTTATTTCTGAATTAAAATATGATAAAAATGGCAAAAAATTCTAACAACTAAATTGGGTGTTTGGTAAGCGCATTTAGCTTTTACGAAATGCATATAAATAGATAATTTTTGTTCAAAAGAAAGAATAAAAATTTATATGTGAACCTATGAAAAAATATTAAGCCTTTAGCTACTTGTTTCTCTCGTCATTTTTATACATAGCTAAGCCATTCACTCATCAAACTCTTGAAATTCCATTCATTCTCAAATCAGCTAAATTATTAATTTTCTTGATATTTAATTCATTTAATTAAGATACATGTGACTTTTTAATTGTTTGATGAAGCATAAGATTTTTTTTCTATCGATTTAGATTTTATGTTGTTGAATGTTTTTCTTTTTTTATTTTATTTTGCTATAAGAATGTAGTAGCCTATTTCGTTTATTTCATTGTAAGACTATAGTAGTCTATCTCATTTTTCTCTTTGTTATTAGTGCTTAGCCAACCCGTCTATTGGTGAAAGGCTTATATTGTGTGATTGAATGATTTTTTCTTGTTGCAGACATAGGGTTGTTTTATATGTCGAACCACCTAAAAATAAATAGTTTACATTATTAATTACTATTAATTTATCAATTACATGACCTTTGTAAAACTTAATATGTTTTTAAATTAAAATTAAAAATGATTGAAAATATCTTTTATATATGTATTAAACTTTATTAATAATTTTTATAAATATTTTATAAAAATATTCTATCACAAAACAAACTTTGATCCATAGCAATTCACTCGCTTTTACTAAACATAACGTCAAAAACATTATGAAAATTAATTGTCTTTCATGGGAAAAAGAGGTGCTATGAAAAAATATGTGTAACATAAGGACTTGTCAAGATGTGACCCATCCCAATAATACTTTAACCCAAGCATGCATTACTTTTTGGTTTCTATGGGATGAAGTAAAATAATGTCGGTGTGCTAACAAATACATGCAAACGATAAAAAATTGTAGTTGCGTGATAATTGTTTTTAGAATAATGGACAATTTTAAAAAGTTTCTAAATTAACAAGTTAATGTACCTCTAAAAGTTTTTATATGCTTGTTATGCCTATCATATTATAATGTTATATTAATAGAATATTTATATAAAATAAATTAATATTTTAAATAAACTATTTCTACTATTATAATACATATGAATTTCTTCTATTATATTATATTCTTACAAATAAAAAATTAAACTAGTTAATAAATATAAATAATAAAATAAATATTTATAAAAAATATCATCAATTAGATTACGAAACACAAGATATTTTTTAAATTTTTGTAATTGATGAGTAAAAAAGGAGATAATGAAGATGATGATAATTATTCTCTTTTAGAGAGAGAAAGTCAAGGACTACTAAAAGCAAAAATAGAGAAAAAAATAACTATAAATAGAGATGAGAAATGATTGATTAAAGAGAAAAAGAATAGATAGAACAAAGAAAAGATTGAAAGAAGAAATAAAAAATGAAAGAGAAAGAAAAGAGAAAGTAAAAGAGAATATAGAGAACAAAGTGACAAATAAGAGAATGATAAAAGGAGAGAGAAAAAAGAGAGTGACTTGAGACATTGAGATAAAAAGAAAAAAGTGAGAGAAATAATAAAATAAAAGTTAAACCTAAATAATTAAACCTATAGAATTTACAAAATATAATAAATAAATCATATAATATTTAATAACATAAAATTTTAAAAATAACATTTTGGTTTTTTATTATTTTAGAAATTTACAATTATTTAAAACATTTTTAATATTAATTAAATATTATTTTAATGCCTAATATGATATAATATAATATTTTTATATTTTAAAATACATCATATAACATACATTTACTATTATAAACCTTAATTAATTCTAATTTATTATAATTAAAAAATTTGTTTGTTAATAATAAACTAAATTAAAGTTGATATTTTATTATTTCATATCATGTGTCATATTTATTTTTATATTAAATTTAAAATAATATTACAATGTCATTTTTCAAAAATTAATTAATTAAATTAAATTATAAACTACGATTTATAATAATTATTTTTTAAGTCTTAATGTTATAAAAATTATTTATCATTTCTTAAAAAAATAAATGTTATGAAAAAATAAGAGTAATAAGTAGACTTTTTCAGGAGGTTGACCATCCCAGCGCTACGTTTGTGTAAACATGCTTAATTTAGGTGTTCTAATGATATCGTATGTTATAATGCTAGTGTTGTTGCACATACATCTAAAACATAAAATACTTGATTATTTTTTTTAAAAGTATTACACCATTTCTAAAAAATTTTAAATTATTAAGCATATACACTTTTATATAAAGTTTATGCCTTTTATATATATTTTAATATGTTATGATGACAATATTTTATTTATAAATAAAAAATTACCTGAACTTCCATTTTTGATAACATCGACATATACATAATAATTTTTCACATTATATTATCGTGCTTATAATTAAAAAATTAAATAAAATAATAAATATATAAATAAATGTACTTATAAAAAAACTATTATACATTAAACTATAAAACATAAGAGATATCTTAAATTTGGTTAATTAATGAGCTAAATATGTGACAATGGAGATAGAGATAACTATTTCTAAAAGACAGTATTGAATTAATAACAAAAGAAAAATAAACTAAAAAATAATAATGGCTAGAGACGATAAAAGATTTATTTAAGAAAAAACAAAAAAAAGAGCGAACATAGAAGAGATAGAGATAATAAATAAATAAAATTAAAGAAAGAGAAACACCAAGAAAAGATTAATAATAGAGCAGGTCTAATTAAAGTGTAACAGGATAAAATATGGAGAAATAATTTAGAAAAAAATTAAACTAAACTAATACCTTAATAATTCAAATTATAATATTATTGAATTGGACAAGTTAGTTATATATAATATTAAAAAATAAAAAAAGATAAAAGCTATTTTGGTCTATTGTTATTATAGAAAATTAAAAATAATTAAAAAATATTTTTTTTAATTTATTTAATTTTCACTTTTTCATAGTTAAAATTAAAAATTATTTGAATAATGAATATTATAAATATTTCAATAAATTATCTCTACATGATGCAATATAGATATTAAAAAATAAAAAAATATATAATAATAAATATTTAATTCTATATTTCTCTTAGTTTATAATGTAATATTAATATATTAAAAACTTTTGTACATAATATGTATATATATATACTATTATAAACATAAACTAATTCTAATTTTTAATATTTTATATATGTTATTTTTCTTAATATTAAGTTATTTTCAAATTATTGTTTTATTATATCATATGATGTGTCACACTTGTTATTACATGAAATTATTAAAAGTTTTATAAAGCTGTTATTAATAATTAATGATCATTTAATTTTTTTAAAAAATATTTTTAAAACAATTATCAATCTTTAAAGAAAGAAATGATATGAAAAAATGCAATACAATACTCTCAAGAGGTCACAAATTCTAAACCATTCTAATTCGAGCTAGCTTTCTTTTGAAAGCACTTGTTAGATCTAGTGCTATAACGGTAATGATGTCACATATGTATAAAAAGGGAAAGAATCATAAATTTGTTATTACTATTTTAAAGACAATGAATCATAATGTATTATAATAATAATATGTTATTTATATAAGATTAATAAAAAATTATAAAAACTATTATTTTTGTTTGTTATAGATATTAATATATATGATTTCTTTTGTTAGTTTATTATTCTTATAATTTAATATTTAAATTTAAAAAATATATAAATAACAAAAGATATATGTATTTTAAATATTATATATCAAATAGTGACATATCTGAGGTTTTTTTTGCTAAATAATGTTCTTCAAAAAAAATAATAGACATAGAGATAATTATTTTAAAAGAGAAAAAATTTATAGATTGATAGGAGGAAGATAAGAGAACAATAATAATAGAGAAATGAGAGATGATTAAAATAAGAGTAAAACAAAAGAGGGAACATAAAAGATATAGAGAGAATAAACAAATTTACAAAAGAGTGAGATGTTAAAAAGTAGAGAGTGATAGAAAAAAAGAGGCCAAAATGAAGATAAGGATAGAGAATAAAGGGACCAATAAGGGAATGGTAATAAAAGTGAGAAGTGAGAGAATATGGTAGACATTAAGATAAAAAAAAGTGATAGAAATGATTTAGTAAAAGTTAAATTTAAAGTATGTAGCATTTATTTATTTGAAAATATAAAAAAATTTTAGTTTATTATTTTTTATAATATTACAAATATTTAATGAATATTTTGAATATCAGGTAAGGATGATTCATTCATTCTTAAAACAAATTAACTAAATAATAAATAATAATATTATTCAAATAGATTATGTTTTTTTAAAAAATATAGATCATAAATATGAAGAATATTTAAGATTAAAGAAATAAATTTAGGTTTCTTATTTTTAAAAAAGTAATGTTACTTTATTTAAAAACTCTATATACACAATAAATATGCCATCATAAACTAAAATCTATTAAAATTTATTATAATTGATATAAATTATTTTGCTCAAAGTTAAACTAATATAAAGTTATTATTTTATTATGTCATGTGATGTGTCATATATACATTATCATGTAAAATTAAAATTAATTTTATAAAGTTATTTTTAATAATTATTTAAATTGTAATTATTAAAAAAAGTTTATAAAAAATTTTATTTTTTAACATCAATTTATTAGTAAAATTAACTATGACCCATTAAAAAAATAAATACTTCAAAAAAATATGTGCGACATGTGGACTTTTCAAGAGGCCCCCTATCCAAATACCACTCTTACCTAAGAATGCTTAACTTTGGAATTCTAATTAGAACCACTACTATAATGCTCATGTTGTTGTACATGCATGTTAAAGAAATTGTCATACTTATGTGATTGTTGTCTTAATGATAATGAATCATTTTTAAAATAGCCAAAATTATCCAACATATGCACTATTTTAAAAAACACTTTGCTTATTATATATACAATAATATATTTTTATATTAATATTTTATTACATAAAGTTAATAAAAAATAACTACATATACTATCACTTTCAAAATTAATGATATTAATAACTAAGATTTTCCTTAAATACAATATGATTCTTATAAAAAAAATAAATTATGTAAAAAATAGAATAATAAAATATAAAATTATTATTAAATTTATAAAATAAACAACATAATATGAGATATTAAAAATATATGGTTAATTAATGGTCATAAAAAATAATAAAGAAAGAAATAATTATTCTATAAGAGAAAGAAAGTTATAGATTAAAAAAAATAAAATAAACACAAAAATAATAACAGAGATAGATGAGAGAAATATTAATTAAAAAGAGAAGAAAAAACAAAGAGCAAATTGAAGGAAAAATGGAAAACTTAAAGAGGGAAATGAGCAATTAGGGAAGAATAAAGGAGAGAGAGAGGCCAAGCAGGATATTAGGATATAGAGAGACCAAAAAGAAAATGATATTAGAAAAGAGAAAAAGGCGAGAGAATATCGATGATATTTTCAAAAAAATAAAGTAAAATTATTAAATAAAAATTAAATCGTAATAACAAAAGTTATAATATTTTATAAAAATATAAAAAATAAATATTTATTCATAATAAGATATAAAAAATATTTGAGATTTATTATTTTCATAGAAAATTAAAAACTTTTTAAAAATATCTTGACTATTAATTTAATATTATTTTTTATCTATGATATTCTATAATACAATGCTTCTAAATTTAAAAAAAGTAAACACACAACATAAACATGCAATTATAAACATTTATTAATTCTAAATTATTATAAATGTTATAAGTTATTTCATTAAAAATTTAACAAAATTAAAGTTATTATTTTATTATATCAAATGATGTTCTATATTTATTTTTATATAAAATTTATAATAAATTAATAAAGTTATTTTTAAAAAATTTATTATTACAATTATAATTATGAACTACCATTTATAGTAATTTTTTTACATTATAATTTTATAAAAATTAATCATCATTTGTTTTAAAAAGAATGGTATGAAAAACATTTGAAACATAAAGACCTTGAAAATGGTCACCCATCACAATACGACACTCACCCAAAGCGTGCTTAACTTGTTAGTTGTAACAAGATCCAATTCTAAAATGCTCATGTGGTCAAACGTGCATTCAAAAGAAAAATTATCTAGTAGTGTGATAATTTTTTTGATGGTGAAGAAACATTTGTTTCAGTCGTGCCATCATCAAAGGCAACATCGCAACGACTAGAAAACTAGGGAAAGCGGATCCGTACTGGGGTTACTAAAATACCTATAAGGAGCGACAAACAATGCGGTGAGAAGTGTGGGACAAAACAAAGACTTTTTTGCAATGGTGAATTTTTGAATTGGGGAATATGTTGCACAGTAGTATTTTATCTTTCAAACTACAAATTCTTTCAGTCGTCCGATCGTGCCTTATTATGATCGCAAGGTCTGCATTACTTTTGTAGTCAAGATAAATCTTGTCATCGAATCACGATTCTAATGTGTTGGAGTAGACAAATTTCATTCATATAAAGCTACAAATTTTATTTTATACGTCGAATCGCTTAATTTTTTCGATCTAATGACCCACGAGCCTTCGAATCGAATGATGACAACACATTGGCCTTTTGACCCATTTTTTTAGCCATTGGTGAGCTATTTATTTGTTTATTTCGTTATTAAACTATTAAAGACACTATGAAAATTCAAACAACCAAATTGAGTATTTGGTAAGTGCTTTTAGCCTATACAAACTATATACAAATAGAACATTCTCCTGAAAGTAGCAATAAAGAATTTTATGTGATGATAGGAAAAAATATTAATGTCGTTAGCCCCTCGTTTCCTTTGTCGTTTACATATGCTATTATGCCATTCACTCATCAAACTCTTAAAATTCGTTAAATTTTCAAATCAACTACGCTATTAATTTTCTTTATACTTAATTCATTTAATTAAGATACTTTTGCCTCCTAAATTGTTTAATGAATCATAAGATTTTTTTTTTATTTAGATTTTATGTCGCTGAATGTTTTTTTTCCATTTTATTTTGCTCTAAGGATGTGGTAACCTATTTATTTATTTCATTGTAAGACCGTAGTAATCTGTCTCTTTATTGTGAATGCTTAGACAACCCATCCAATTTTGAAAGGCTTATATTGTGTTGTGTTTGCTTGGTTTTTTCCTGGAATGGACGTAGGCATATTTTATAAGCCAAACCAAAAAAAATCAATTATTTACATTTTTAATTACTATTGATTTTTTAATTACACAACTTTTATAAAACTTAATATGTTTCAAAATTAAAATAAAAATTTATAAAAAATCTCTTTTATATATTCATTAAACATAATTAAAAATTTCTATAAATATTTTATTGTAATATATTCTAATAAATTAAAATTTGATTCATGGTAATTCACTTCACTATTACTCAATATCACTTCAAAAATCTTATTAAAATTAATTATCTTTCATAAAAAAGGAGTGCCATGGTAAAATATGTGCGACATGAGGACTTCTTGAAGTGTGACCCATCTAAATAGTACTCTAAACCAAGCATGATTAACTTAAGTTTTAATGGGATCGAGTTCTACAATATTGGTGTGGTGACAAATGCATGCAAGAGATAAAAAATTGTAGCTGCATGATTATTATTTTTAAAATATCGAACCATTTTAAAAGTTTCTAAATTAACAAATCAATGTACTTCTAAAATGTTTTGTATTGTTACTTTCTCTAACACACTATATTATAATATGAATATATTCTTTATAAAGCAAACAAATAATTTAAATAAACTATTCTTTTTAGAAACATTGACATGAATACATATGAATTATTTCCATTATGTTGTCTTTCTTACCAACGAAAAAATTCAAATACTTAATCAATAATAATAATAAAATATATATTTATAATAAGTATTATGTATTGGATGAAAGAGATAGATAACAAATATATGCTATTATAAAAATAAATTAACTATAATTTATTATATTAAATATAAGTTATTTTACTAAATATTTAACAAAATTAAATTTATTATTTTATTAAATCAAATGATGTGTTATATTTATTATTTTATAAAAATGATAACAATTTTATAAAGTTATTTTTCAAAAATTAATTATTAAAATTTTAATTATGAACTATCATTTATAGTATTTTTTATATAATAACGTTATAAAAATAAATCAACAATTCTTAAAAAAAGAATGCTACAAAAAGTAGGGGCAACACATGGACCTTTAAAAAGTCACCCATGACAACACTGCTCTCAACCAAGTTAATTAAACTTGTGAGTCTAATAAGATCCAATGACAAAATGCTTGCATGGTCGAATATATATTCAAATTAAAAAATATCATAGAGGCATTATTATGTTTTTGTTGGTAATGAACCCATTTCTAAAATTTCTTAAATTATCATCCTAATACATTTTTAATAAACTTTATCCATGTTACATGTCATAATATATTATATAGAATTACTTTAATTAAAAAACAAATAAATAATTACAAAAACTATATTTTTTTAAAATGGAGACCATTTTAATAGAAAGTTTCTTCTATTATTTTACCTTTCTTATAACTTAAAATTTAAATTATCTAATAATTTTTTATAATAAAATATTTATTCACCGAGTATACTATATATTGAACGTTAAAACATGAGGTTTTTTAAATATTATTAATTGATGGTCTAAAGAAAGATAATAGAGTTGGATACGATTATTCCATAAGAGAGCTAAAATCATTGTTTAATAAAAGGAAAATAAAAAGGAAAATAACATTTAAGATAAATGAGAGACAATTTAATGAAGAAAAAAGAAAAGAGATAACAAAAATAACATAAAGAAAAAAAATAAAAGAGTGAAATTGAGAAAAAATAGAAAGTAGAGAATGATAGAGATGCAAGAGAGGCCATGAATATTATAAGGAGAATGAATGAAGACAAAAATAAAAAAGTAATAATAAGAGGAAGAGAGATGGAAGTAAGAGAATGTGTTAAAGAGAAATAAGTGAAAAATTTAATAAAAAGTTACATGATAGAAACCTATTGCCATAGTGAACCACGAAATTTCATTGGAAATTACTTCTAAAAATAGTTACGTACATAATCGAATCTAAATATTCCAATTTTTATTAGAGTAATCGATAACGGCTCCTTAAATCCGACAAAACAAAACGTAAATCTCGTGTTGGTTACTCTAGTGATTAATTTCCTAACATAGCAAATGGTAGCCAACGAAGTTAATCGGGTGTTATAGCAATAGCTAGCTATCTTATATAATCAGAGTGGTTACAAAATTGCCTATAAGGAGAAATGAACAACGTCGGGGAGCAACAATGTACAAATAAATGATACAATTTCTATTGGATGAATTTTAGAATTACGAGATTAAAAAGCGCCATCCAAATGCAGAAATTTGCAATCGAACGATCAATGCCACACCCCATCTTTCAATCCATAAATTCTTTTAGTTGTGCTATTGACAAAGGAAGCACGACAACGATAGCAAACTAGGTCAACTGGACGTTTATCAGGGTTACGACAATACCATTACGAAGGAACAAACACTATCAGTGAGCAATGTTGGATAAAACACTAAAACTTTTTTGCACGATAAATTTTTAAATTGAAGGAAGAAGGTGTAGCGTTCATTGGCGCGTTTTCATGATCGAACAGTCACTCACACTATTTTGTCTTACAAATATATTGTAAATTAAATAGTGAAATATGAGACATTTCTTAAATTTTCTTAATTAATGTTACTAAAAAAAGATAATATTGATAGAGATAACTATTTTAAAAGAGAGAAAAAGTTGCATATTGGTTAGTGCAAGACAAAGAAAAAAATATAATATAATATTTCTATATTTAAAAATTCATCTTACATTATCTAGAAACCATTATTAACATAAATTAATTCTAATTTATTGTAATTAACAAAAGTTTTTTTATCTTAATAAAAAACTAAATAAATGTTAATATTTTATTTTATCAAATGATATCTTATTTATTATTTTATTAAATAAAAATAACATTACAAAAATTATTTTAAAAATTAATTATTTAATTATAATTATAAAATATTATTTATAATAATTACTTTTTAAGAACTAATGTTATAAAACTTAATTACGATTCATTAAAATAATAAATATTATTAAATTAGATAAGAAATAATACTCATTTAAAAATGCTTGACTGTTGAGTTCTAAAGATATAATGTGCAAAATAACTAGTGTGGTCGCAAAAACATTCAAAAGATAAAATATCAAAGTTGTTTGATTATTTTTCTAAAGCAATTACACCATTTCTAAAATTTTTTAAATTATTAAGCATATAAACTTTTAAATAATGTTTATGATTTTAATATATGATGTATTATAATATAATGTGAATATTTTTTTTATGAAATTAAAAGAAATACATGAACTATGTTATCATGCTTATAAATAAAAAATTAAATATGTAATAAATATATAAAATAATATATATATACATATATATAATATTATATATTATACTACATGGCATAAGAGAACTCTTAATTATTATGAATTGATGAGTTGAAATGGTGATAATGGTAATGCAGATAACTATTTTTTGAGAGAGAGAAAGTCACTAATTAATAAAAGAAAAATAAATAGAAAAATTATAATTAATAGGGATGAGAGATGATTTTTTTAAGAGAAAAAGAAAATATAAAATAAAGATGACATAAAGATAAAAATAAAAAAATTAAAGAAAAAGAAATGAGAAAGAAGAAATGGATAGTAAAGAGAGATGCAAATAAAAGCGAAACATGATAGAAAAATGAAAATACAAACAATAGAATTATAATATATGCGAGAAAAAAGTGAGAGAATTTGAGAGACATTAAAATAAAGAGAAACAATTTTGAAAAAAAAATAAAGTGAAAATTTTAATAATTAAAACTATAATATCTATTAAAAAATACCGATTAATCATATATAATATTTAAAAATAAAAAATATAGAAGATTTTTTTATGTCTGTTATTATTATAAATTGTTACAAATATTTAAAAAAATATCTTGACAATTTATTTAATTTTTTATTTTTACATAATAAAATGAAAAAATTATTTAAATAATAAATATTACAAATAAAAATCAATACTATTAAAAAATAGAATAATTATAATTTTTTATATTTTATATAAATCACTTTTTCAATATTAAAATATATCAAAATTATTGTTTTGTTCTATGGTATGATGTGTCATCTTATTATTGCATAAAATTAATAAAAATTAAAAATTTTTTTATTAATAGCTAATTATAAAAATAATATTTGTAAAATATAATTTATAATAATTTCGTTTTTTAATATTAACATGATTTTAACATAACTTATCAATCCTTAGAAAAATTAATGTTATGAAAAAATGGGTAATAATACTCTCAAGACGTCACCCATCCTAAACCTACTCTCGTCCGAGCAAATATGAAAATTTAAGTACTAATTAGATCTAATATTATGATGCTAATATTGTCACATATGTTTGAAAAAAAGGATCGTTATTGTGTGATTATGGACTAAAAAATAATGATTCATGATGCATTTTAATAATAATATTTCATTTATATAAAATTAATAAAGAATTACAAAAACTATTATTTTTTATAGCATCGATATTAATATATATGATTTTCTTTTTCTAGGTTATTATTCTTACAATTTAAAAATTAAGTTTATTAAATATATAAAAAATAATATATTTATATTTCAAATATCTTATATATTAAATAATGATATATTACAGATTCCTTAAATTTTGGTAATTGATATTATTAAAAGGAGATAATATTGATCGAGATAATTATTTTAAAATACAAAAAAGTGATAAATTTATAAGAAGAAGATGAAGAGAAAGATAATAATAGAGTGATGAGAGATGATTTAACAAATAGGAAAAAATGGGTATCATAAAAGAAATATAGAGATTAAATAAATGAATAAAAGTGTGACAGATAAGAAAGTAGAGAGTGATAGAGCGGAGAGAAACCAAAAAGAATATAAGGACACAAAGAATAAAGAGACAAGTAAGAGAATGATAGTAACAAGGAGAAGTTAGAGAAAATGTTAGATATTAAGATAAAGGAAAAAATGTGATGAAAATGATTTAATAAAAGTTAAACTCAAAATATTAATCGAAAGTTATTTATTAAAAAAAAATTAAAATTATAAATGACATCTATTTTATTTAAAATATAAAACTATTTCAAATTTACATTTAATTTATAATATTACATATATTTAAAGAATGTTTTGACTATTAATTTAACATAAATTTTTTCAAAAATAAAAAGATTAAATAAATACTATAGAATATAATTAGTCCAATATGTTTATTTTACAAAATATAGATCTTAAATTTAAAAAATATTTTTTATTAAAGAAATAATTTTATATTTCTTATTTTTCATAACTTAATGTTACTTTTTTTATAAATTCTATATGCACAATATATATGCCATTATAAGCTTAAATTAGTTCTAATTTGTTATAATTGATATAAGTTATTTTTCTAAATATTTAAAAAATCTAAAGCTATTTTTTTTGTTATATCATGTGATGTGTCGTCATTAACAATCTTTAATAATAATTTAATATTTTTAAAATTAAGTTAATCTTAAAATTAATTGTCACTCATTAAAAAAATGCTTTAAAAAATATGCGTAACATAAGGACTTCACAAGAGGCCACCTATCCCAACATTACACTTGCCTAAGATTGCAAAACTTTGGAGTTCTAAATAGATCTATTGCTACAATATTTTTGCAATCAACAAGCATGCAAAAGACATTATTGTAGTTATGTGATTGTTGTCCCTATGATAATGAATCATTTCTAAAATAGCTCAAATTATAAATTATATGTACTATTCTAAGAAATTTATTCTTATCAAATATGTGATAATATATTCTAAACTAAATGTTTTGTTTTATAAAATTAATAAAAAACATTTACATATTTAATTACTTCGAAATTGATGATATTAATTCCTAATATTTTCTATAAATAGGTTGTCATTCGTATAAAAAAATTAAACCAAATCAAAATATAAATAACAAAATATGTTATTATTATTAATGTTATATATTATACTATGTAATAAGTGATATTTTATATATATTATTAATTCAATGAAACAAAAATGGTAATCGAGAAAGAAATAATCATTCCATAAGAAAGAGAAAGTTGTAGATAAGTACAAGTGAAATAAAGAGAAAAATAATGATAGATATAGATGAGAGATTATTTAATAAGGAGTAGATGAAAAAAACAAAATGGAAATAGAGAGGAAATATAAAAAAGTGGAAGGGAAAGAAACAAGAATTGAAAGAACAATAAAAAAGAAAGAGAGGCCAAAAAGAATATTAGGATATAGATCTTTAAGAGACCAAAAAGGGAATGAAAATAGAAGAGAGAAAAAAGTAAGAATAATATCAAAGATATGGAGAAAAACATTAAGAGAAATAATTAAAAAAATTTAATCTTAATAATAAAACACATAATATTTGTAAAAAATAACAAGTTAATCTTATATAATATTTAATAATAACAAAACTTAAAAATATTTGTGATTTATCATTTCTTTAGAAAATTTTAAATTTTTTAAAAAATTTCGAGATTTATATCAATATTATTTTTTATCTCCAATATTCTATAATATAATATTTTATTTTTAATAGATTAAATGCATAGCATATATATATTATTATTAATGTAAATTTATTCTTATTTATTATATCAAATATAAGTTATTTTGCATAATTTTTAACAAAATTAAAGTTATTATTTTATTATATCAAATGAAGTCTATATTGATTATTATATAAAATTTATAATAATTTTATAAAGTTATTTTTAAAAAATTAATCATCGTTTCTTGAAAAGTAGAATGCTATGAAAAACATGCGCACCACTAGAACATTTACAAAGGTTACCCATCACAATACCACACTCACCTACGCATGCTTAACTTGTGAGTTCAATGCTAAAATGCTCATTTGGTTAAACATGCAATCAAAAGAAAAAATATCATAATTATGGGATTATGTTTTTTATTATAATGAAACATTTCTAAAATTTTCTAATTCATCAAGACAATATACTTTTAAAAAAAATTATGAATAGTATAGGTCATAATATATTCCAATATAATAATTTATTTAATTTAAATAAGTAAATAATTACATAAAGAAAAACTTTTGTAAAAGTAGACAACTCAAAATGAATGTTTCTTCTATTATGTTAACTGTTATATTTTGTAAAAGTAGACAAAGTTAGAAATGATTATTTTGTTAGAGAGAAATTCATGAATTAATAAAATTAAAATAGAGAGAAAAATAATAATTTTTATAGATAGGAGATGATTTAAGGAAGAAGAATAGAAAAGAGATTACATAGATAAGATAAATAGAATAAATTAATGAATGGAATAGAGAAAAAAGAGAAAGTAGAAACGGATGGACAAATGAGAGAGGCCATGAATAGTGTAAAAAGATATAGAATAAAGAAAAAATAAAAAATTAATAGTAAGAGAGAGAAGGAAGTCAGAAATGTGTTATAGTGAAATAAATGAAAAAAAATAAATAAAAATTTGCCAAACAGAAACCCATTGCGATAGTGAACCGTGAAGTTGATTCCAAATTACTAGTGAGAATTGTTGTGTACATTATCAAATCAAAACAATCCAAATTTTAATCATCTAATTGATAATGGCTCCCTAAATCCAACAAAACAAAAGTAAATCACCCATTGGTTACTCTAGTGATTAATTTCCCAACACCACAAATGCAAGCAAACTTAATTAATCAGATGTTTACAATGGTAGCTATCTAACAAAATTAATTGGAGTGGTTATGAAAATACCTAGAAGGTGAAACGAACAATGTCACGGAGCAACGAAAGACAAAAACTAGCATAGAATATGTGTGGAGAATTTAAGAACTGCAGGATTAAGCAGCACTCTCTGATAGTGAAAATTCACAATCGAATAATCAATGTGAGAGACAATCTTTCAATCTACAAAACTTTTTCAAATGTGCCAAAGGAAACTCGGCAACGGCTAGCAAACTGAAAAAATCTGTTGTGTACCTGGGTTACAAAAAAATACTTCTAAGGAGGGATGAGCAATGCTAATTGGTAATGTGGGACAAGACACTCAAACTTTTCTACATGTTGAACTTTTGAATTGAGGGAATAAGATGCCCATCAAATGGCACAATTTTGCAGTCAAATAATTATCACAGTATTTTGTGTTTCAAACAACTCATTCTTTCAGTAGTTTGATCGCACCTTTTTGCAATCACAAGATCTGTATTTCATTCCAAACCAAGCTAAATCCTTGTATCAAATTGTATTTTTTATTTAATAGACCTGACCAATTTCTTTTTTATAAGGGCATAGATTCAATTGCATATGTTTAATCACTTAGTTTTTATGATCTAATGGTCTTGGAGTGTTCTAATCGAAGGGAGACTACATAACATTATTTTAGCCATTTTTTTGAGTTGTTGTTCAGTTATTTATTTGTTTATTCAATAATAAATTTCAAAAACTACAAAAATTATAACAACTAAATTAGGTGTTTGTTAAGTGCTTCTAACCTTTAAAAATTAAATATGAATAAAATATTCTTTTACTAAAATAAGAATAAAAATTTTTATGTGAGCCTTAGAAAAAATATTAAAGCCATTTGCTGCTCATTTCCAACATCTTTTCCTTGAGCTATTGCACCATTCACTCGTCAAACTCCTAAACCTCCTATCATTCTCAAATTAGCTAAGTTATTAATTTTTTTGATATTTTATTCATTTAATTAAGATACATGTGCCTCTTTAATGGTTTCAAGAAGCATAACATTTTGGTTATATTGATTAACATTATATGTTACTAAATGTTTTTCTCTTTTTCCATTTTATTTGGTTTTAAAGATAGACTGTTTCATTTTTTTCACTGAGATATCCTTTTAGTCTATCTCCTTTGTCTCTTTGTTGTCAGTGCCTAACCAGCACATCTATTGCAAAAAGATTTATATTGTGCTGTGTTTGCTTGGTTTTTTCTTGGCGTGGACGTTGGCTTGCTTTATAAGTCGAACCACCCATAAATCAATTGTTTACCATTTTAAATACTGTTGATTTTCTATTTACATGATAATTATAAATATTAATGTGTTTTTAAATGAAAATAAAAATTTATAGAAAATAAATTTTATATATTTGTTAATATTTATTGAAAATTGCTATAAATATTTTATGGAAATATTTTGTCTAAATCAAACTTTGATTCATGGAACTTCGCCTCACACTTAATAAATGTCATCTCAAAAGTATTATTAAAACTATATTTCTATTAAGAGAAGAATGAGTGCTTTGAGAAAAAATGTGTAACAAGAGGACTTCTTAAGAGGTGACCCATCCCAATTGTACTCTAACCTAAACATGCTTAAGTTTGTGTTTTAATGAGATCAAGTGCTATAATGTAGGTCTGGTCAAAATACATCCAAAAGATAAGAAATTATAGTTGCATTATTATTATTTTGAAAATATAGGATAACTTTAAAATGTTTATAAATTAAAAAGTAAATAATGTTCTTAAATATTTATATGTTTATTTTTTCTATCATATTACATTGTAACATTAATAAATTTCTTATATAATATAAATTAAAAAATTTAAATAAAATATTATTTTTTATTACGTTAAATTAATATATATAAATTTATTTAATAATATTATCATTCATACAAAAAAAATTAAGTTACTTAACTAATATAAATAATAAAATTTTAATTTATCATAAATATTACATATTAAATAATAAAAGATACGTCATTTTTAAATATAAATTACTGATTAGCTAAACAGAGATAATGAAGATCAGGTAAATTATTCTCTTGGAGATAAAAAAAAGTCAGGGATTTACATATCCAAATTATAAAAAAATAATTGTAAAAAGTGATGAGTGATAATTCAATAAAATGGAAAAAATTGAAAACATGAAAATAATTGAAAGAGTAAATATTAAAAGAGAAAGAAATAAGATAGTACAGAAGGATAATATTAAGAAAGAGAGGATAAAAAATATTAAGATATGGAGAATAAACAGACAAAAAAGATAATGATAATAAGAGAGAAACAAAAATTATAGAATTTGGGTGACAATAAGATAAGAAAAATAGTGAGAGAAATAGTTAAAAAAAATTTAAATCTAAATTAAAATTATAATATCCAAAAAATATAATAAGTGAATCATATATAATACTAAAAAATATTAAATTATAAAAAATAAGTTTAGGTTTATTATTATTTTATAAAAACGCAAATATTTAAAAATTTTTAATTATTAATAACATATTATTTTAAAATTTGAAAATGTATTATATAATATTTTTATATTTGAAATTAACTTTAAATTTATGATAATTAATAAAAGCTTTTTTCTTAAAAATAAACTAAATTAAAGTTAAAATTTTATTATTTTACAAGATGTGTCATATTTAATATAAATTAAATTAATAATAATATTACAAAATTATTTTTGAAAATTAATTACTGAAATATAATTATAAACTAGCACTTATAATAATCATTTTTAAGTAATAATGTTATAAATTAATTACCATTCATTGAAAAAATAAATATCATGAAAACATATGAGCAATAAATTTGGAGTTCTAATAATATTTTGTATTATAATGCTAGTGTGGTCACACATACATGCAAAAATAAAATATCAAAGTTGTGTGATATATGAAATAATTGTTGTCAATATTTTACATATATGAAATAATTGTTTTTCGAAACGTTGACCCTAATATATAGTAATTTCTTCAATTATATTATCATGCTTATGAATACAAAATTAAATTATGTAATAAATATAAAGAAATAGATTTATAAAAACTATTGTATATTACACTATGTTGCATAAGAGATCTCTTAAATATTATTAACTGATGAGCTAAAAATGTTATAATGAAGATGGAAGATAACTAGTTTCAAAAAGGGAGATGGTCACAAATTATTTAAAGAAAAATAAATATAAAAATAATAATAAAGAGAGAGGAGAGATGATTTATTGAAGAGAAAAAAAGGAGGAAATAAAAGAGATAGAGATAATAAATAAAAAAAATTAAAGAAAGAGAAATAACAAAAAATAGATGAATTTTAGAGAGAGGGGCCAATGAGAGTGTAACAAGATCAAAAATAAAAAGAGACAATAAAATGATAATAGGTGAGAGAACAAAGTGAGAGAATTTAAGAGACATTGAAATAAAGTGAAATAATTTATAAAAAAATTAAATAAAACTAAAAACCTTAATAATTAAAATTATAATATTTACTAAATATTAGAAGGTTATCATATAATATATTTAAAAATAAAAAATATTTTTTTTAGCTCTACTATTAATATGGAATACTACAAATATTTTAAATATTGTGACAATTTATTTAAATTATATTTATTCATACTTAAAATGACAAAAAATTAAAAAATAAATTTAATAATTATATTAACATATTATCTTTTTATGATGTTATACAGATATTAAAAAAAATAATTTTTATCACTAATTATTTAATTTAATATTTCTCACAATTAATAATGTAATGGTATTATATTTAAAAACATCTACACATATACTATTATAAAAAAATTAAATCTATTTCATTTTTTTAATAAGTTATTTTTCTATATATTAGTCAATATTAAAAGTATTATTTATTATATCATGTGATGTGTCATACTTATTATTATATGAAATTAATAAAAAATTATAAAGTTGTTATTAGTAATTAATTACAAAAATAGTTTTTATAAACAACAATTTATAATTATTTAATATTGTAAAATTGTCATGTTTTTAAAATCAGTTATCAATCCTTGGAAAAATAAATGATATGAAAAAATTCGGTAACAATGCTCTCAAGAGGTTACCCATCCTCAAACTACTCTCACCCAAGAAAACTTAACAATGCAAGTACCAATTAGATCTAGTGCTATAATGGTAATATCGTTGCATATGTATAAAAAAGAAAAAGAGTCACAGTTTTGTGATTATTGTCTTAAAATTAATGAATCATGATAGATTATAATATTAATATTTTATTTATATAGCATTGGGATAAAGTTATATGGTTTTTTATTATTATATTAAAATTAATATATTTAAAAAATTAAAGTTAATAAAGATATACTTTATAAAATATAGATATTTCAAAGATATTATATAATAAATAGTCATATATGAGAGATTTCATAAATTTTGTTAATTAATGTTTTTAAAAGAAGATATTATTGATAAAGATAATTATTTTAAAAGAGATAAAAATTTATAGATTGATAAGTGAAAGATAATAATAATAATAATAATAATAATAATAATAATAATAAAGAAAAAAGAGATGATTTAAAAAATAGGAAAAGAAAGGAGGGAACATAAAAGATATGGTGAGAATAAAAAAAATGAAAAAGTGAGAAATGAGGAAGTATAGAGTGATAGAAGAGAGGCCAAAAAGAATATAAAGATAGAGAATAATAAGTCGTATAAGATAATGACAATAAAAGGGAGAAGTGAGAGAAAATTTTAGACATTAAGATAAAGGAAAAAATGTGATAGAAATGAACTAAAAATAGTTTAATTCAAATAATTTAAATTACTAAAAATTAAATTGTATACATTTTTTATTTATTTTAAAATATATAAAACTATTTTAGTTTAATTATTATTTTATAATATTACATATATTTAAAGAATATTTTAGCTATTAATTTAATATAATTTTTTTATACTTTAACTAAAATAAATAAATAATAAATAATATAATTATTTTAATATATTAAGTTCATTTTTCATAATATAGATCACAAAAACAAAGAATAATTAAGAATCAAGAAATATTTTTAGTTTTATTCTTTTTAATAATAATGTATTATTACTTGATTTAAAAATTGTAAATATACAGTTTATATATTATCATAAAATTAAATTAAATTTTATTTATTATAAAATATTTAATTTATTTTGCTCAATATTAAACAAATTTGAAGATATTATTTTATTATATCATGTGACCTATCATATTCGTTATTATATGAAATTAATATTGATGTTATAAAGTTATTATTAAATATTAATTATTATAATAATAATTATAAATTTTTTTTAATAATTTAACTTTTTTAACAACAAAATATTACAAAAATTAATTCTCACTCACTAAAAAATGAAGCATTAAAAAAATATTGTTACCATAAGCACTTCTTAAGAGGTCAACTATCCCAACATTACTCCTGCCTAAGAATGTTTAACTTTTGAGTTCTAATTAAATTTACTATTATAATATTTTTTTAGTCACACATGCATGCAAAAGATATTGTCATAGTTATCTAATTGTTGCCTTGAATTAAAAGAAAGTTACGAATAAATAAGTGTGAAATAAAAACAAAATTAATAACAAATATAGATGATAGATTATTCAATAAGAAAGAGAAGAAAAAAATAAAAAAGGTGATAGACAAAAAATAAAAAAGTGCAAGGGAGAGAAACAATAAATTAAGATTGACTGGAAGAGAAAGAGAAGCTAAGAGAAATATTAAGATATAGATCATGAGGAGACCAAAATGGGAATGATAATAAGAGAGAGAAAAATAGTGAGAGAATATCAAAGATATTAAGAAGAATAATGGGAGAAACAGAAAAATATTTTTTTATTTATTATTTCTTAAAAATATGAAAAATATTTTAAAAATATTTTGACTATTAATTAAATATTATTTTTTATCTTTAATATTAATTAATTTTTAATTTTAATATTTAAAATATTAAATACAGAACATATATATGCTAATGTATGTATAAATTTTTTCTAAATTACTATAATCGATATGAGTCTTTTTTCAAAATTTTTTAAAAAATTAAGGTTATTGTTTTATTATATCAAATGTCTTGCTTTATTCATTATTATATGAAATTTATATTAAATTTAGAAAGTTTCTTTAACAAATTCATTATTATAAATGCAATTGTGGACTATCATTTATAGTAATTGTTTGTCATTATAATGTTATAAAAATTAATCATTTTTTTTAAAAAAATTCTATAAAAAATATTTGTAAAATAGGACATTTAAAAAGGTCACCCATCATAATACTACTCTCGCCCAAGCATGCTTAATAATTGAAGTACTATTTAGATTTAGTGCCGTAATGCAAATGTTGTGACCCACGTACAAAAAGATAAAAGAATCATAGTTGTGTTATTATTATCTTGAAAATAATGAATCTTAATGTACTATAATGATAATCTTTTATTTATATAAAATTAATAAAAAATTTTAAAAACTGTTACTTCGTATACCATTGAGGTTAATATATATTATTTTCTTTTCTTAGGTTATCCTTCTTAAAATTTAAAGATTAAATTTAATAAACATATATACTATAAAATATATATTTCCAAAATATATTATATATTAAATAGTGATATATGAGAGATTTCTTAAATTTTGTGATTAGTGTTCTTAAAAAGAGAATATAGATCAAGATAATTATTTAAAAGAGAGAAAAGTTACAGATTGATAAGAGGAAGATAAAAGAAAAATAATAATAGAGAGGTGATTCAATAATGAGGAAAAGAAAAGAAGTAATATAAAAGATATAGAGATAATAAATAAATAAATGAAAGATTGTGAAGTAAAAAAGTTTTGAGTGATAGTAGAGAGAGACCAAAAAGAAGATAAAGACACTAAGAATAAAGAGAAAAATAAGAGAATGATAATAAAAGAGAGAAGTAAGTGAGAGAATATGTTAGACATTAAGATAAAGTTATAAAATTGTAAAAAAATATTTAATAAATGTTAAATTCAAATAATTAAACATATAATATTTATTAAAAATGAAAAAATTAAGTTATATACTTTTATTTGTTTTAAAATATAAAATTATTTCAATTTTTTTATTATCTTATAATATTACAAATGTGCAAAAAATATTTGGACTACTAATTTAGTATAAATTTATTAATAATTAAAAAAAATTATTTAAATAATGAATAACATAATTGTGCTTATATATTAGGTTTATTTCACATAATATAGATCATGAATAAGAAAATATTTAAGATTAAAGAAATAATTTTAGATTCCTTATTTTTAATAAAGTAATGTTAAATTATTTAAAAATTCTATATACACGATGTATGTACAACTGTGAACGTAAATTAACTCTAATTCATTGTTATTGATATAAGTTATTTTTCTCAATATTAAAAAAATTTTAAAGTTATTATTTTATTATTTCATATGATGTGCTATGTTCATTATTACAAGAAATTGAGAATAATATTATAAAGTTATTATTAAATATTAATTACTAAAATGATAACTATAAATAATATAAGGACTTCTCAATAGGCAACTATCCAAACAATACTCTCGCCTAAGAATGCTTAACCTTGGAGTTTTAATGAGATCCACTACTATAATATTTGTATGGTCGAACGTGCATGCAAAAGTCGTTTTCATAGTTATGTGATTGTTGTTTTGATGAAAATGATTTATTTCTAAAATAAGCAAAATTATTAAAAAAATATACTATTTTAAAATAAAAATTATGCTTATCATATATGTGATAATAAAATCTAATATAAAAAATATTTATATGAACTCAATAAAAAATAATTAAATAAACTATTAATTTCGAAATTGATGACATTAATACTTAAGATTTTCTTTCAATATGTTTTCATTCTCAAAAAATTAAATTATGCAAAAAATATAAATAATAAATTATATAATTTTTATTAATGTTATTTATTAAAAAATGTAATATGAGATATGTCATATATACTATTAATTTATGGACATAAAAAATATAATTGCAAAAGAAATAATTGTTCTACAAGACAAGAATGTTACAAATTTATAAGAGTGAAATAAAGACAAAAATAATAATAACAGATATAGATGAGAGATTATTTAATAGAGAAGAGAAGAAAAAACATCGAGGAGATAGAGAGAAAAATCAAAAAAGTGAAAGGGATATAAACAAGAAATAAAGTAAAAATAAGGAGAGAGATAGAGAGAAAGAGAGCCTAAGAAGAATATTAGTACATAGATCTTGAAGAGACCAAATAGGGAATGATGCTACGAGAGAGAGAGAGAAAGATCACAGAATATTAGAGATATGACAAAAAAATGAGAAGTAATTAAATCAAAATTAAATCTTAATAAAAAAAAAATATTAAAGATTTTTTTTGTTCAGAAAATTTAAAATATTTATAAAAAAATTGACATTTAATTTAATATTTTTTTAATCTCTAATATTCAATAATATAATAGTTTTATACATTAAAAAGCAAATACACTATATATATATGCTATTATAATTATTATAATTGATACATGTTATTTTGCTAAATATTTTTTTATATTATTATATCAAATGATCTGTTATATTTATTATTACATAATATTTATAATAATTTTATAAAGTTTCTTTAAAAAAACTAATTATTATATTTTATTTATGAATTATAGTTCCTTTCATACATGATAATGTTGTAAAAATTAATCGTCGTTTGTTGAAAAATAGATTGTTATGAAAATATTTGCAACACTGGGAACTTCAAAAAGGCCACCCATCACAATACTACTCTAGCCCAAGAATGCTAGCCTTGTGTGTTCTAATGAGATCCATCGCTGAAATGCTCATGTGGTCAAACATGCATTCAAAACAAAAAATATCAGTCATGTGGTTACTTTTTGATGGTAATGAACCATTTCTATTCCCAAATTAATAAGATAATACACTTTCAATAAAATTTATTGACGTTAAATACCATAATATATTATAATATAATTATTTTGTTTTAAAAAAATTAAAAATACTTCCATAAACTATAAGTTTCGAAAAAGTAAACTATTCTAAATAAAATTTTATTCTATATGATACCTTCTTATAAATTTAAAATTACATTTTATAGTAAATATTCATAATAAAACATATATTTGTTAAATATATTGCATATTAAATTATACAACACGAGATATCTCTTAAATATTATTAATTGATGGTAGGAAACAAAGATAATAGAGCCAGAGATGATTATTTCATAAAAGTGAAGATTAAGTATTCATAAAGCCAAAATAGAAAGATAAAAAATAATTGATATAGATGAGAGACAATTTAATGAAGAAGTGAAAAGAGATAACATAAAAAAGATAAAGATAAGAAATAAATGAGTGAAATAGAGAAAAAAAGAGTAAGTAGAGAAGGTTAGAGAAGTGACTGATGCCATGAAAAATATAACAAGATTGAAAATAAAGACAAAAATAAAAATTTAATAATAAAAGAGAGAAGGAAGTGAGAGAATTTGTTGAAGAGAACAAAGTGAGAAAAAATAATTTATTAAAAATTTACCAAAAAGAAACCCATTGCCACAGTTAACCGTGACAATTCATTGTAAATTACATTTAAAAATACTTGTGTATATAATGAAATCAAAACATTCCAATTTTTAATCGAGCAATCGACAACAGCTCCTTAAATAAAACAAATAAAATCTTCCGTTGGTTGCTCCGTGGATTAATTCAACAAAATGACAAATGCTAGTCAAATAAAATAACGAAACGTTTACCATGACAGCTAATTGACAAAATTAATCGGAGCAACTATAAAAATACATATATGGAGAAACAAACAATTCCACGAAGCAATGAGGGACAAAAATACCAAAATTTTTGCATGAAAAAAATCAGAATTGTGAGAGCGAAAAGAACTTTCTAATAGCCGAAATTTGATATGGAATGATGAACGAGACACACTATTTTTCAATTCGTGAACTGTTTGAGCCGTGCGATGGCCAAATGCAACACGACAAAGGATAGAAAACTCAAAAATTGGACCCATAACTGGGTTACAAAAATACATATAAGGAGGGAAGAATGATCCTATTGAGTAATGATGGGACATAACACTCAAGCCTTTCCAAAGGCATAGATCCGATAGCATATGTCTGATCGCTCAATTTTCATGATTTAATCGTCTTGGAGCATTCCTATTGAATGGTGACTATGCAACAACTTTTTTCGACATTTTTTTGAGCCTTTAGTGAGTTATTTATTAGTTTATTTCCTAAGTAATATATCATAAAATCTAAAAAAATTCTAGTAGCCAAATTGCATGTTTGGTAAGTGCTTTTAGCCCTTAACAATTCCATAAAAATAGATATTGTTTTCATTAAAACAAGAATAAAAATTTTTATTTGGACCTAAAAAAAAATATTAAAAACATTAGCAGCTTGTTCCCAACTTCGTTTTAATATTTTGCTTCGCCATTCACTGTTGAAACTCATGAAATTCATTTTTAATTCATTAATTAAATACTTGCATCTCTTTAATTATTTCATGTACCATACGATTTTCGTTATATTGATTTACTTTTTTGTCACTGAATGTTTTTCTTTTTTTTCCAATTTATTATGTTGTAAGAATGTAGTAGAAGGTGTCATTTATTTCACTATAAGATCGTAGTAGTCTATCTCGTTTGTATCTTTGTTGTCAATGCTTAGCCCACCCGTCTATTAATGAAAGGTTTATACTGCATTTTGTTTTTTGGGTTTTTTGTTAGGGTGGAGATTGGCTTATTTTATAAGATGAACCAAATAAAATAAATTCTTTACAATTTTAATCATTATTGATTTTTCAACTACATGACTTTTATAGAACTTAATATGTTTTAAAATTAAATTAGAAATTTATTAAAAATCACTTTTATATATTTATTAAACTTTATTAAAAATTATTATAACTATTTTATGAAAATATTTTGCTATAAATCAAGCTTTGACTCATAGCAATTCACCTCACTCTTGCTGAACATCAACTCAACAGTCTTATTAAAATTAATTATTTTTCATGAGAAAAAGGAGCCATGAAAAAATATGTGCAACATAAGGATTCAAGAGGTGACCCGTCAACTAGTACTTTAAACCAAGCATTCTTAACTATTTTCTTTTAATGGGATTGTGTGTTATAATGCTGGGGTGGTCACAAATACGTGCAAAAGATAAAAAATCGTAGTTGCATTATTATTGTTCTTAAAATAGTGGACAATATTAAAAACTTTTCTAAATTAACTAGTAAATGTACTTCTAAATTTTTTTAATATGCTTATTATGTCTATCATACTATATTATAATTTTTATTTCATTATTTATATAAAAATAAAAAATTTAAATGAACTATTATTTTTTATAATGTTGATGATAATACATGAGAATTTCTTCCATTATATTATCTACTTACAAATAAAAAAATTAAATTACTAAGTAAATATAAATAATGAAACATATATTAATCGTAAATATTATACATTAGATTATGAAAGACAAGATATTTTTAAATAATAAAATTTATTACAATTAATAATAAAATAATAAATTTTTTTTTAAAAAATTTATTATTACAATTATAATTACAATCTACCATTTATAGTAATTTTTACGTTTTATTTTTACGAAACTTAATCATCATTTTGTTAAAAAATAAGAATGTTATGAAACACATTTGCAACATATAGACCTTTAAAAAGGTTAACCATCACAGTACTACTCTCACCCAAGCATGCTTAGTTTGTTTGTTGTAACAAGATCCAATTCTAAAATGCTCATAATGTTGAACGTGCATTCAAAAGAAAAAATATCTAGTTTGATTACTTTTTTTATGTTGATGAACCATTTCTAAAATTTCCCAAATTTTCAAGCCTATAAACTTATAATAAAGTTTGTCCATGCTATATGTAATAATATATTATAATATAATTATTTTATTTAGATAAAAATTAATAAATAATTACTTAAACTATAATTTTGAAAATGCGGACAACTTTAAATGAAACTTTCTTCTATTATGTTACCTTTTTTACAAAATAAAAATTAAATTATATTTTTATAATATAATATATATTTGTTAAATTTATTAAATAATAAACTATATAACGTTATATATTTCTTAAATATTATTAATTGATTGGTTGAAATAAACAAAATAGAGTCGGAGATGATTATTCCATAAGAGACAGAAAATTATGGATTGATAAAATCAAAATAGAGAGAAAAATAATAATTGAGATTATGAGAGCCAATTTACTTCTTAAAAAAAGAAAAGAGAGTAGATAAATATAATAAAGAAAATAAATAAATGAGTTAAAAAGAGAAAAAATAAAACATAGAGAAGGATAACGAAGTGAGAGAGCCCATGAATAACAAAAGGATATTGAGAATGAAGAAAAAATTGAAAAAGTAATAATAAGAGAGAGAAGGTAGTGAGAGAAAGAGTTAAAAACAAATAAATGTGAAAAAAAAATTATTAGAAATTTACCAACCACAAAGCCATTGCCTCAGTGAACTGTGATAGATCTTGTGAGATTACTTTTGAAAGTAGTTGCATAAATAATTAAGGGAAAATATTCCAATTTTTTAATGGGCGATTGATAATGACTCCTTAAATCCAACAAAAAAAAAAGCAAATCTCCGTTTGGTTACTCCAATGATTGATTCGCCAACGAAAAAAATGCTATCAGCCTAAATTAATCTGACGTTTATAGCTGTAGCTAGCCGACCAAATTAATCAGAGCAGTTACGAAAATACTTAAATGGAGAAACAGACAATGCCAAGGAGCAATAAGGGGCAAAAAATGCCAAAATGTTTGCTCAAAGAATTTTGGAATTGACGAATGAAGAAGCACCTTCTGATCCTCAAAATTCTTGATTAAATGATCGACACCACTCACCACCTTTCAATTCTCAAATTCTTTCAGCCGTGCGATTTTCGAAGGTAACACAACGACTAGAAAAGTAAAAATTTCGGACCTGTACTGGGGTTACTAAAATACCTATAAGGAGGGACAAACGATGCGGTGAGCAGCGTGGGACAAAACACAACCTTTTATGCATGGTGAATTTTTGAAGTGCATGAATAAGGTGCTCCATCCGATGGTGCAATTTTGCAATTGAATGATCACCTTAGTATTTTATCTTTCGAACTACAAATTCTTTCAGCCATCCGATCGTGCCTTATTGCTATTGCATTGTCCGTATTTGTTTCACAGGTGAACATAAATCCTATCATCAAATCGCATTTCTAATCTAATGGACCAGACCAATTTCATTTTTGCAAAGGTGCAAATTCGATCCAATGCCCCACGAGCGCTCCGATCGAATGACTACTACATAGCAGCTTTTTCACCCTTTTTTTGAGCTGTTGGTGAGTTATTTATTTGTTTATTTCTTTGTTAAAATATTAAAGAAACTATGAATATTTGAACAACTAAACAAATGTTAATTCCATTAGCCCCTTGTTTCCCTCGTTTCGATATGTTGCTGTGCCAATTAGTCATCAAATTCTTAAAATTCCTTACATTTTCAAATCAACTAAGTTTTTATTATTTTTTATATTTAATTCATTTAATTCAGAAACTTGTACCACATTAATCTTTTGATGAATCATTAGATGTTTTTTATTGAATTGGGTTATATGTTACTGAATGTTTTTCTTTTTCTTCCAATTTATTTTGTTATAAGGATGCAGTAGCCTAATTTATTTATTTCAGTTTAAGACTATAGTCGTTTGCCACATTTGTTTCTTTGTTGTGAATGTTTAGACAACCCATCTAATTGTGAAAAGCTTATATTGGGTTGTGTTTGCTTCCTTTTTTTCTTAGGGTGGATGTAGGCTTGTTTTTGTAGCCAAAACACCTGAAAATCAATTATTTACATTTTTAATTACTATTATTTTTTCAATTACATATGTTTTATAAAACATAAGATGTTTTAAAATTAAAATGAAAATTTATAAAAAATCTCTTTTCTATACTTGTTAAACTTAATTAAAAACTACTATAAATATTTCATGGTAATATTTTCTAATAAATTAAACTTTCATTCATAGTAATTCACTTTAGTCTTACTAAACCTCACTTGAAATATCTTATTAAAATTAATTATCATTCATAAGAAAAAGGAGGGGCACGAAATAATATCTACAACATAAGGACTTCTTAGAATGTGACCCATCTGAATAGTACTCTAAACCAAGCATGCTTAACTTTTAAGTTTTAATGGAGTCAAGTGCTATAATACTTGTGTGGTGACAAATACATGTAAAAGTTGGAAAATTATAGTTGCACGATTATTATTTTTAAAATAATCAACCATTTTGAAAAGCTTCTAAATTAATAAGTGAATGTACTTCTAAAATTTTTTATATGCTTATTATGTCTAACATACAATATTATAAAATGAATATATTCTTTATATAAAACAAATAAATAATTTAAATAAAGTATTATTTTTAAAAACATTGCAATTAATAACAATGATTTTTTTTCATTGTATTATCTTTCTTATCAATGAAAAATTAAATTAATTTATCAATATAAATAATAAAATATATATTTATCATAAATATTATATATTAGGAGAAAGAGATACGATGAAGAAAATTATTCTCTTAGAGTGACAAGCAAAAAAATAAAAATAAAGGCATTTGAGAGATTAATGAATAGATAAGAAAAGAAAAGGGAGAATATAGAAAATTTTAAAAAATAAAATAATAAATGAAAGAAATAGAAATGAAAATATAAGGAATGATAATGGTGAGAGAGAGTCTAAAAAAGATATCAAGATATAAACAATAAAGAGATAAAAGTATGATAATAAGAGAGAGAAAAAGAGAGAAAATTTGAGATATATTGAGATAAAGAATAAAAGTAAGAAAAAAGTGAAATAAAAGTTAATTCTAAATGATTAAACTTATAATACTGATAAAATATAATCATCGAATCATATATAACACAATATATTAATTTAAAAAATAAATTGATTCATCATTATTTTAATGTCTAATATTTTATATACTATTTCAATATTTAAAAATTCATCTTACATGATATATATACTATCATAAAAATAAATAAATTCTAATTTATTTTAATTAAGAAAAGCTTTTTTTCTTAATAATAAACAAAATTAAAGTTAATATATTATTGTATTACTTGATGTGTTATATTTATTATTATATTAAACAAATAATAATAATATTACAGAGATATTTATCAAATTTAATTACTAATACATAATTACAAACTATAAGTTATAAAAATTATTTTTTATGTAATAATGTTATAAAACATAATTTTAATTCATTTAAAAAATGTTATGAAACAATATGATTGATAAAAAAACTTTTCAAGATGTCACCTATCTTAATACTATGTTTTTCTTCCCATGCTTAATTTTGGAGTGTTTTTCCTATCGTATGCTACAATACTAGTGTGGTTGCATATACATGCAAAAGATAAAATATATTAGTCACCTTATTTTTTTTAAAGTCATTTCACCATTTTAAATATTTTTAAATTATTAAACATATAAACTTTTAAATAATGTTTATGCTTTTTATATATATTTTGCTATATTTGGTTTAAATATTTTATTTTTTTTATTTAAAAAATAAAAAATTACATGAATTTTTTTTTTCGAGAACATTGATATTAATAAAAAAAATTATTTCATTATCTTATTATGCTTTTATATACGAAATAAAATTAGGTAATAAATATAAAAAATGAAATATATATTTATAAAAACTATTATATAATATACTATGTCGCATAGGAAATCTCTTAGATATTATTAATTGATGAGATGAAAAGGTGATAATGGAGATAGAGATAACTACTTTCTAAAAAAGAGAAAGTCACAAATAAATAAAAAAATAAAACAAAAAATAATTCTGGAGAGAGATAAGTGACGTTTTATTGTAGACAAAAGGAAAAGAGAACATAAAAAAGTTAAAGATAAAAAATAAAAAATTAAAGATAGAGAAATGTCAAATAAGAGATGGATAGTAGAAATAGAGACGCCAATAAGAGTGTAATGAGTTGAAAAATGAAATGACAAATAATAAAAAGATAATAAGTGAGAGGAAAGTGAGAGAATTTGATAGACATTAAAACAAAAATGAATATAAAAAAAATGAAATAAATCATAAACTTTAATAAATGGAGTTATATTTTTTTTATATATTACAAGTTAATCATATATAATTTTTAGAAATTAAAGAAAAATAAAACTTTTTTTATGTCTTTATTCATTATGGAATATTAAATATATTTAAAAATTATTTTGGAATTTTATTTAATTTTTATATTTTCCTAATTATAATATAAGGATTTTTTAAAAAGCAAAAATTATGATTATTTTAATATATTATCTTTATATGATGTAATATAGATATTAAATTTTAATAATATGTAATAATAGTTATTTAATTTTATATTTCAATTATTTTATAATGTAATATCAATATATTTTAAAAGTTTTGTATATAATAAAAATATAATATTATAAAAATAAATTAATTCTAATTTGTTAAATTTTATATAGTTGTTTTTCATAGTGTTTAACTTTATTAAAATTATTGACTTATTATATCATATCATATGTCATATTTATTATTATATGAAATTAATTAGAATTTCATAAAGTTGTTATTAATAATTATTTACCAAAAAAGTATTTATGAACTACAGTTTATAATAATTTAATTTTTTAAAATTGACATGTTTTTTAAAATAATTTATTAATTCTTAGAAAACTTAATGACATTAAAAAATGCATAACAGTACATTAATCCGAGCAAGCTTAATAATCGAAGTACTAATTAGATCTAGTTTTATAATCCTAATATTGTCACATATATAAAAAAATGAATCAAAGTTGTGTGATTATTTTCTTAAAAATAATGAATGATGATGTATGATAATAATAATTTATTTTTATAAAATAAATAATTAAAATTATTTTTTATATGTTAAAATACTATATAATAGTGATTTCTTAAATGATGTTAATTATTGTTCGTAAAATTGGTAATATACATCGAGATAATTATTTTTAAATAGAAAAGCTGCACGTTGATTAGAGGAAGATAAAGAGAAAAATAATAATAGAGAGATGAGAAACAATTTAATGAAGTGGAAACGAAAAAATTGAGAACATAAAAGATATAAGGAGAATAAATAAACAAATGATAGATTAAGAAATGAGAAAATAGAGAGTGATAGAGGAGAGAGAGAGAGGCCAAAAAGAATATAAAGACAAAGAATAAGAGATAAATAAAAGAAGGGTAATATAGGAGAGAAGTGAGAGAATGTGTTGGACATTAAGATAATGAAAAAAATTGATAAAAAATATTTAAAAAAAGTTAAATTTAAATAATTAAAGTTACAATATTTATTTAAAAAATTAGATTATATCTAACATTCATTTATTTTAAAATATAAAGCTATTTTATATTTATTATTTTTTAATTACATTACAAACATTTAAAGAATATTTTGGCTATTAATCTAATATAAATTAACTCACGCTTAAAAGAAATTATTTAAATAATAAATAATATAATTTTTCTAATATATATGTTTATTTTACATAATATAGATCATAAATATAAAGAATATTTAAAATTAAGGAAATAATTTTTTATTTCTTACCCTTTATAACGTAATTTTACATTATTCAAAAACTTTACATACATAATAAGTATACTACTATAAAATTAAATTAATTATAATATATTATAATTCATATTTATTATTTTTCTTATTATTAGGAAATTTTGAAGTTATTATTTTATTATATCATGTGATGTGTCATATTAAATATTACATAAAATTAATATTAATTTTATAAAGCTATTACTAAATATGAATATTAAAATGGAAATTAGAAACATTATCTTTTAATAATGTAATGTTTAACTTAAACATATTATTAAAATTTGTTATCACTCATTAAAAAAATACTTTAATAAAATATGTGCAACATAAGGACTTCTTAGGAGGCCACCTATCCTAATAATACACTTGACTAAGAATACTTACCCTTGGAGTTCCAATTAGATCCATTGCTATAATGTTTGTGTTGTTGTACATGTATACAAAATACCTTACCGCAGTTATGTGATTGTTATCATGACGATAATGATTTTTTTTAAACGAACCAAAATTATTAAGTATATCAGCTATTTTAAAATAAAATATGCTTATGATATATGTGATAATATATTCTAATATTAACATTTTATTTTATAAAATTAATGAAAATTAATTACATGAACTATTACTTCTAATATGAATAATATTGATACCTAAGATTTCTTTCATATATTATCATTCTTAGAAAAATTAAATTATGCAAAAAATATATTGAATAAAATATGTAATTAATATTAATTTTATATATTTAAATATTTAATTTGACATATTTCATATATATTTTTAATTTATGGTCATAATAAAGATAATAGAGAAAGAATTATTTTTTCAGTAAGGTAGACAAAGTTATAAATTAATAAGAGTGAAATAAAGAAAAAAATAATAATAGAGATAGATGAGAGAATTTTTAATAAAAAGGAGAGGAAAAAAATAAAGGTGATAGAGAGAAAAAATAAAAAGGTACAAAAGAAAGAAATGAGAAATTAAAGAAGAATAAAGGAGAGAGGCAAAGAAAAATATTAAGATATTAAAAATATGAAAAAATTACTTTGACTATTAATTTTATATTATTTGTGACACTAATATTCTGTAATTTATTATTCAACATTTAAAAAATTAAATACACGACATATCTATGCTATTATAGACAAAAAATAATTCTAAATTATTATAATCGAAGTAATTTATTTTGGTAAATTAAGACTAGAATTTTATTATATAAAATGATGTATAATATATGTTTTTATATAAAATTTATAACATTTTTTTTGTAAATTGTTTTTTACAAAATTAAGTATTATAATTATAATCATGAACTATAATTTATAAGAATGTTTTACATTGTAATGTTATAAAATTAACAATCAATTGTTTAAAAAAAGAATGCAATGAAAAATATGTACAACATTGAGACCTGAAAATGATCACCCATCACAATACTACTCTTAACCAAGCATGCTTGAATTTTGAGTTCTAACAAGATTGAAGGCTAAACTGCTTGTGTGGTCAAACATGCTTTCAAAAGAAAAAATATTGTAGTTGTGTGATTAGTTTTTGATGGTAACAAACCATTCTTAACATTTCCTATATAAACATGCCAAAACACTTTTGAAAACATTTATTCATGTTACATGTCATGATATATTATAATATAATTATTTTTTTTAAAACAATTAATAAATAATTAAATAAGCTATAATTTTCAAAAAAGTAGGCAACTTTCAATGAAAGTTTCTTCTCTTATGTTACCTCTCTTATAAATTAAAAATTAAATTATGCAACAAATCATAATAATAAAATATTTATTTTTTAAATATATTTCATATTAAAAAATAAAACACGAGATATTTCTTAAATATTATTAACAGATAGCCTGAAAAAAATAATTGAGTCGAAGATGATTATTCTGTAAGTTAAAGAAAATCATGGATGATAAAATCCAAATAGATAAGAAAATAATAATCAAGATAGACAAGAGACACATTAATGAAGAAGAAAAAGAAAGAAATAACATAATTAAGATAAAGAGGATAAAAGATGAGTGAAATAAAAAAGAGAAAATAAAGAATGATAGTGTTGTTAGAGAGGACATGAATAATATATGGAAATCTAGAATGAAGACAAAAATAAAAAATAAATAATAAGAAAAAGATGGAAGTGATAGAATTTGTTAAACAAAAAGAAGTGAGAAAAGGATTTAATAAAAATTATAAAAAAAAAAGCCTATTGCGACAGTGAATTGCAACAGTTCATTGGATATTACTTTTGACAATAGTTGCATATTTCTTCAAATCAAAACATTCTAATTTTTAATTGAGCAATCGATAACGGCTTCATAACTCCAAAAAAAGAAAATTAGGTCACCCATTAGTTATTATGGTGATTAATTTGCTAGCACAACAAATGTTAGGAAACTAAATCAATTAGGTATTTCAAGCAGTAGCTAGCCAACTAAATTAATCGAACCAGTTATGAAAATACCTGTAAGGGGAAACGAAGAATGTCAGGGGGCAACGAGGTGCAAAAAATGAAAAAAATTCTGCATGATGAATTTTGAAATTACATGATTAAGAAGCCCAATGCAAATGTGCAAATCTGCGATCGAATGATCAATGCCACACACCATCTTTCAATCCATAAATTCCATTAGCCTTGAGATTGCAAAAGGCAACATGGTAGAAAATAATTCAACCAAACGTGTATCTGGGTTACCAAAATACCTATAAGAAGGAACGAATGCTGGTGGTGAGCAATGTAGGACAAAACGCTAAAAGTTTTTTACAAAATAAATTTCTAAATCTAAAGAATACGGTCCACTATTCGATGGTGTTTTTTTGCAATTTAATAATCACAACAGCATTTTATCTTTCAAATATAGTATAAATTAAATAGTGATATATGAGAGATTACTTCAATTTTTTTAATTAATTTTTTTAAAACAAATAATAAAGATAAAGATAACTATTTTAAAAGAGAAAAATGATATAAATAGATAAGAGTACGATAAAGAGAAAAGTAATAATAAAGAGATAAGAGATGACTTAACGAAGTGGAAAGGAAAAGAGAGAACATAAAATACATTGAGAATAAATAAATAAATAAATAAATAAGAGAGAAATGGTAAAGTAGAGACTGGTATAGGAGAGAGAGGCCAAATAGAGTTTAATATAATAATTTCAAATGAAAAAAGATTTTTATATAACTTTTATTTATTTTAACATATAAAACTATTTATGGTTTTTTATTGTTTCATAATATTAAAAATATTTAAAGAATATTTTAAATATTAATTCAATATAAATTTATTTAGACTTAAAAAATAATTTAAATTATAAATAATATGACTATTCTAATATCTTATCTTTATTTTATATTATCTATATCATAAATATAAAGAATATTTGAGATTAAAGAAATAATTTTAGATTTCTTGTTTTTTATAAAGTGATGTTACTTTGTTTAAAAACCTTCTATACATAATAGAAACTATTATAAGTTTAAATCAATTGTAACTTTTTGCAATTTTTATAACTGATTTATTCCCAAAATTAAACAAATTTAAAGTTATTGTTTTATTACATAATGTGATATGTCATATTCATTATTACTTGAAACTTAAAATAATGTTATAAAGTTATTATTAAATATTGATTACTAAAATGGTAATTATAAATAATCTTTTTTAATAAGCAATATTTTTTTAACATCAATATATTATTAACATTAATTTTCACGGATTAAAATAATAAATGTTGGAAAAATATGTACAACATGACGATTTCTCAAGAGGCCACCTATCTCAATAGTACTCTTGCCTAAGAATGCTTAATTTTTCAGTTCTAACTAGATCTGCGATTATAATGTTGGTGTAGTCGCACATGAATGTTTAAGACATTATCGTAAGAATGCAATTGTTATCTTAATGAATCATTTCGAAAATAATCTAACTTACAAAGAATATGTACTATTTTAAAAAAATTATGCTTAATGTATACGAGATTATATATTCTAATATCAAAATTTTATTACATAAAACTAAAAAAATTACATAAACTATTACTTTTGAAATTGATGACATTAGTACCTAAGATTTTCTTTCAATATGTTATCATTTCTATAAATTATGTAGAAAGAATGAATAATAAAATATATGATTATTATTGATTTTATATATTAAACTATGTAATATGAGATATTTCATATATAGGAGTGAAAATAATAGAAAAGTAATAACAAGGATAGATGATAAAATATTTTATAAAGAAGAGGACAAAAAACATAGAGGAGATAGAGAGAGAAAAAATAAAAAATTGGAAGGAAGAGAAAAGAGAAATTAAGAAAGTATAGAGGAGAGAGAGGCCAAAAGAATATTAGGATACAGATAAAATTTGTAATATTTATAAAAATATAACAAGCTAATCTTATATAATATTTGATAATAATAAAATATAAAAAATAATTTAGATTTATTATTTCTTTAGAACATTAAAAATATTATAAAAACTTTTTAATATTAATTTAATATAATATTTTTTCTCTAATATTCTATAATATAGTGGTTCTATACTTCAAAAAATTAAATACACAAAAATAATATGCTATTATGAACATAAATTAATTCATGTTTATTATAATCGATATATATCAATTTGTTGAAAATCTATTAAAAAAAGTTATTATTTTATTTTTATCAAATGCAATATTAAATTATTATCATAAAAAATTTGTAATAATTTTAGAAAGTCTTTTTTTAAAATTTTTTAATTATAATATTAGTTATGAATAATCATTTGTAGTAATTTTTTTAAATTATATTGTTATAAAACCTAATCGTCATTTGTTAAAAAAAAGAATGCTATGAAAAATGTGCAACACTTAGTCCATTAAAAAGGCCATCCATCACAAACTACTCTTGCCTAAGCATGCTTAACTTATCAGTTCTAAAGAGATCCAATGCTAAAATGCCCATGGTGTTGAACCTACATTCAAAAAAAAAGTATCGTAGTGTTGTGATCATTTTTTATATGGTAATGAACCATTTCTAAAATTTCATAAATTATCAAGCCTATACATTTTTAATAAAAGTTTTGTATGTCACATTTCATAACATATTATAATCTAATTATTTTATCTAAATTCAATTAATAAATACTTAAATAAACTATAATTTTTGAAAAAGTTGACAACTTTAAATGAAGGATTTTAGGTTATGTTACCTTATAATTTAAAATTTTAATTTTGAAATAAATATTTATAATAAAATGTATTCTATTAAATATATTAAATTTTAAATTTGAGATTTTTTTAAATATTATTAATTTATGGGTTAAAAAATGGATAGAGTAAGAGATGATTACTCTCTAAGGGGAGAAATCATGAGTTAATAAAAACAAAATAGAGAGGAAGGTAATAATTGAGATAGATGAGAGACGATTTAATGAAGAAGAAAAGCAAATAGATAACACAAATAAGATAAAGAGAATAAACAAACGAGTGAAACAGATAAAAAAAATTGAAAGTAGAGGCCATTAATAAAAAAAGGAGAATGAGAATGAAGAAAAAAAATAAAAACGTAATAATAAGAAAGAGACGAAAGTGAAAGAATGTTTCAAAGAGAAATATGTGTGAAAAAAATTTAATATAAATTTACTAAAAGGAAACCTATTGGCACAATAAATTGCTATGGTTCATTGGAATTTACATCTAAAAATAGTTTCGTACATAATGCAATCCAAACATTCCAATTTTAAAAGAGTAATCGATAAAGGCTCCTTAAATCAAGCAAAACAAAAGCAAATCACTATTTGGTTACTCCAGTGATTAATTCGCCAACACAGCAAATGCTAGCAATCTAAATTAATCGAACATTTATAGTGGTAGCCAATCGACAAAATTAATCAGTGCGGTTACAAAAATAACTATAAGGAGAAACGAACAATGCTGGGGAGCAATAAAGGACCAGAAATGCCAAAAAATCTTAAGGACAAATTTTACAATTGTGGGATTTAGAAGAATTGTCCCATCATAAAGTTTGTGATTGAATGATCAACACCACACATCATCTTTTAATCAACAAATTCTTTCAATCATGTCATCACCAAAGGCAACACGATAATGGCATGAAAACTAAAAGGAAAAGGATGTGCACTGGGTTTACAAAAATACCCATAAGGAGGGACGAAAAATGTGCTAAGAAATGTGGGAGAAAATGCAAAATTTTTTGCACAATGAATTTCTAAATTACAGAAATAAATTACACCATCCAATGGTGCATTTTTGTGATCAAACGATCACCACAGTATTTTATCTTTCAAACAACTAATTCTTTTAGTCATTCAATTGTTCCTTATTGTGATAGCATAGTTTGTATTTTTTCTACTTCCCAAGATACATTATGTCGTCAGATTTAGATTCTAATCTAACGGACTAGACCAAATTAATTTTTATAAAGACAGATTCGATTGCATTGTCCGATCACTTTGTTTTTGTGATCTAATGGTCAAGCTACGTTCCGATCAAAGGGTGACTATGCATGGCTTTTTTACCAACTTTTCAGAGCCGTTAACGAGTTATTCATTTGCTTATCTCCTTTTTAAAATATTACATTAATTTCAAAAATTGTAATGGCTAAATGTAGTGTTTGGTAAGTGAATTTTGCTTTTAAAAACTACATATAAATAGAAGGTTTTTGTAGAAAAATAAGAATAAAAAGTTTTACGTGACGTTAAGAAAAAAATATTAAAGCCATTGGCCTCTCGTTTCCCTCATCATTTACACACGTTGATTTGTCATTCGCTTGTCAAACTCATGAAATTCCTTTCATTCTCAAATTAGCTAAGTTATTAATTTTCTTAATAATTAATTCATTTAATTAAGATGCTTCTGCCTCTTTAATGATTTCCTAAACCATAACAATTTTTTTGTACTAATTTAGATTTTATGTCATTGAATATTTTTTTTTGTTCGATTTTCTTGTTGTTGTAAGGTTGTGGTAGCCTGTTTCATTTATTACATTGTGAGATCGTAGTAGTCTATCTCATTTGTCTCCTTATTGTGAGGTCTTAGCCAACCTGTATTTTGGCTAAAAGCTTCTATTGCATCATGTTTGCTTGGTCTTTTGCTGGGGTGGATGTAAGCTTGTTTTATATGCCAAAACACCTAAAAATAAGTTATTTATATTTTTAATTACTCTTCATGTTTCAATTACATGTCTTTCATAAAACTTAATATGTTTTTAATTAAAATGAAAATTTATAGAAAATCACTTTTATATAATTCTTAAACTTTATTCAAAATTGTTATAAAGAATTTATTTTAATGTTTTATAATAAATTAAAATTTGATTCATGTAACTCACCTCACTCTTGTTGAACCTCATTTCAAACATCTTATTAAAGTTAATTATCTTCATGAGAAAAATATCGTAGTTGTGAGATTATTGTTTTTAAAATAGTGAACTATTTAAAAAAGTTCCAAAATTAACAACTAAATGTACTCCTGAAATATTTTATATGCTTATTATGTTAAACATATTATATTATAATAATATATTATTTATATAAAATAAATATTTTATTTAAATAAACTATTATTCTAAAATAATGATAATATTGCATATGAATTTTTTCCATTATATTATCATTCACAAAAAAAATTACTTCATAAATATAAATAATAAAATAAATATTTAACATAAATATCGTATAATAGATTATTAAATATATTGCAATTTTTAAATATTAATAATTATTGAGTGGAGAATGAGATAACAAAGATGAAGAAAATTATTCTCTTAGTAAGAGAATGTCACAGTTTAATAAAAGTAAAATAGAAAAAAATTAATAATAAAGAGAGATGAGAGTCGATTCAATAAACAAGAAGAAGAAAGAGATGACATAGAAAAGATTAAAAGAATAAATAAAAATTGAAAGAGAAGGAAATCAGAAAGTGAAGAAGGATAGTTTTTAGGGAAAGAGGCTAAATTAAATATTAAAATATAGAGCATAAAAAGATAAATAAGAGATTGATAATAAGAGAGAGAAAAAGGGAGAGAATTTCAAGGACATTGATATAAAGAGTAAAAATAAGAGAAATAGTTAAATAAAAGTTAAATTTAAGAAAAAAATTATAATATTTATAAAAATAAAAGTGAATCATATTAATACACAAGATTTTTTAATATTAGGTTATAATTCTTTTAACTAAATAATTAATTTAAGAAATATATAAATAACAAAATATATATTTTTCAAAAACGTTATATATTAAGACTTGATATATGAGTGATTTGTTAAATTTTTTTAATTAATGTTCTTAAAAACTGGTAATATACATAAGGATAACTATTTGAAAAGAAAGAAAAAGTTACATATTGATTAGAGGATGATAAAGAGAAAATTAATAATAATGAGATGAGAGACAATTTAATCAAGAGGGAAATAATAGAGAGAACAAAAAATATATAAAGAGAATAAATAAATAAATGAAAAATTGAGAAAAGTGAAAATAGATAGTGATAGAGAAGGGAAAGGCCAATAAAAATATAATGACATACATAATAAAGTGACAAAAATAGAATGATAATAAAAAGAGAATTAAGTGAGAGAATATATTAGCCATTAAGACAAAGGGAAAAAAGTGATAAAATTTATTCAATAAAAGTTAAGTTTAAATAATTAAACTAATAATATTTATTTATATTAAAATAAATAAATATTTACGAGTCATTATAATTTGATAAATTACATGCAAAAGGTAAAAAATAATAGTTATGTCATTATTGTTTTGAAAATAGTTGGCAATTTTAAAAAGTTTCTTAATTAGAAAGAAAATGTACTTCTAAAATTTTTTATATGCTTATTATGTCTACCACACTATAACCTTAAATTAATATATTATTTATTTAAAAAATTTAAAGAAATTATAATTTTTTAAAACATTGACATTAACACTTTAGAATTTCTTGCATTATATTTTTTTCTTACAAATAAAAAAATTGCGTAATAAATATAAATATTAAAAAATATATTTATCATTAATACTATATATTATATTATGAAACATAAGAGATTTTTTTAAATTTTGATAATTAATGAGAAAAAGTTACAAGGAAAATGAAGATAATTGTTCATTTTAGAGATAGAGAGTCAAGATTGAATATATCATTCATTAGAGTTCAACGTAAAGAGTTGTGCAACAAGAGGACTTCTCAAGTGGTGACATATCCCAATATTACTCTTGCCTAAGTCTGCTTTACTTCAAAGCTATAATTAGATCCATTGTTATAATGTTTGTGTGATCGCACATGCAAGCAAAAGACATTACCATGGTTATGTGATTTTGGTCTTGAAGATAATGAATCATATCTAAAATAACCTAAATTGGAAAGTATGTTTATTATTTTAAAAAAATTATGCATAATTATATATATGATAATATTTTCTAATTTTAATATTTTATTTCATAAAATAAAAAAAAAATAATTACATTTACAAATACTTTAAAAATTTTAAAATTTAACACCTAAGATTTTCTTTCAATACACTACCATTAATATTAATAAAATTAAAGTATATAAAAATTATAATTAACAAAATATATATATTTATTATTAATGCTATATATTAAACTATATAATAAAAGATATTTGATAAATATTTTTAATTTATGGACATAAAAAATATAATCAAGAAAGAAATAATTATTCCATAAGATAGAGAAAGTTATATATTAATAAGAGTGAAATAAAAAGAAAAATAAAAATAAAAATAGATGAGAGATTATTTAATAAAGAGGAGAAAAGGAGAAAAAATAATAAAGGTGGAAGGGAGTGAAATGCGAAGTTATGAAAGAATAAAAGAGAGAGGAAGAAGAATATTAAGATATTGATGTTAAAGAGACCAAAAAATGAACGTTAACAACAGAGAGAAAAAGATGAGAGAATATTAGATATATTGAGAAAAACAATGAGAGAAATAATTAAATGAAAGTTAAATCTTAATAATAGAACTTATAATTTTTTTTTAAAATACAGCAATTTAATCTTTTACAATGTTAAATATGAATAAAATTATAAAATATTTGAGATTTATTATTTCTTTTCAATAATAAAAATAATTTAAAAATAATTTTGATTATTAATTTAATAATATTTTTTAACTCTAATATTCTATAATATTATATGTCTACATTCAAAAAATTAAATGCAAAAAATATATATACCATTATTGACACAAATTAGTTGTAAATTGTTATAAATAATATAAGTTATTTTCCAAAATATTTAAACAAATTAAAATTATTATTTTGTTATGTCAAATGTTGTGTTATATTTATTATTATATAAAATTGATAATAATTTTATAAAGTTATTTTTAAAAAATTAATTATTATAATTTTAGTTATGAACTAACATTTATAGTAATTTTTATGCATTAAAACATAATAAAGATTAATCGTCACTTGTTAAGAAATGAACACTATGTAAAATAAGTGCAACAATAAGACCTTTATAAATTTTACCCATCACAATACTTCTCTCCTTGAAGCGTTCCAAATTTGTTAGTTCTAACAAGATCCAATGCCAAAATGCTGGTTTTGTTTTTCATACATCCAAAAGAAAAAAAAATATCCAAGTTGTGTGATTATTTTTTTATTGTAATGAGCCATTTGTAAAATTTTCTAAATTATAAAGCCAATACACTTATAATAAAATTTATGCATGCTACATGTCATAATATATTATAACATAATTATTTCATTTAAACAAAATTAATAAATAACTACATAAATTATAACTTTTGAAATGTAGACAACTTTAAATGAATGTTTCTTCAATGATGTTACCTTTCTTATAAATTAAAAATTAAATTATGTAATAAATATTTATAATAAAATATAAATTTGTCAAATATATTAGATATTAAATTATTCAAAACAAGATATTTCTCAAATATTTTAAATTGATGGCCAAAAAACAAAGATAATAGAGTTAGAGATCATTATTTCATGAGATAGAGAAAATCAAGGATTGGCAAAATAAAAAATAGAGAGGAAAATAATAATTGAGATAAAAGAGAGATGATTTGATGAAAAAGAAAAGAAAAGTGATATCATAAATGAGATAAAAAGAATAAATAAATGAGTCAAATAGAGAAAAAATGAGATTATAGAGAAGGATAGAGAAGTGATAGAAGTCATGAATAATATAAGGAGATCAAAAATGAAGACAAAAATAAAAAAAAGTAATATTAAAAAATCCATGGCCATAATGAACCCTAAAAGTTCATTGGAAATTACTTTAGGAAATAGTTGTGTACATAATCGAATCAAAACATTCAAATTTTTAATCAAGCAATCAATAGCTACTTAAATCCCACAAACAAAAGCAAATCACCTTTAGGTGACTTTGGTGACAAATTTGCCCACATCGCAAATGCTAGACTACTAAATTAATTTGACATTTACAGTGGCTGTTAGCCGACCAAATTAATTGGGTGGTTACAAAAATACTTATAAAAGGAAAAGAACAATGTCGGGTAGCAACAAGGACAAAAAACAAAAAAATATCTGCATTTCGAATTTTTGAATTAATGGTTTGCGAATTACTGTCTGATGGAGTAAATTCAGCATTGAATGATCAATGGCATCATCTTTCAATCCAAAAATTCCTTCAATCGTATGATCACCATAGGCAACATGACAATGGCAAGAATGCTACAACAATCAGATACATACTTGGGTTACAAAACTACCTGTAAGAAGGGACAAACAATACCTGTGAGCAATGCTGGACAAACAACTTAAATTTTCTACATGGTGAATTTTTAATTGTGGGGATATGGTGCACCAACAAATGATGCATCTTCAAGATTGAACGATCATCGTAGAATTTTATCTTTCAAACCGCTAATTCTTTCAGCCATCTGATTAGAACAACGCTAATTCTTTCAGTCATTTGATCATGCCTTGTTGCTACAATGCTTCGTATTTCTTCTACATTATAAATTAAATTCTATCATTTGATCACAATTCCGATTTAATGGACAAAAAAAATTTCATTTTTATAAATGTGTAGATTTGATTGCATATGTCCTGGCACTTAATTTTTGTAATCTATTAGTCCTAAAGCATTCAAATCAAATAGAGACTAAAGAATTGATTTTTTACCATTTTTTTGAGTTGTTTGTGTTATTTATTTGTTTATTTCCTAATTATAATATTACAAAAACTACAAAAATTCTAACGGCTAAATGGGTATTTGGTAAGTGCTTTTGGCCCTCACAAACTGCACATAAATATAAGATTTTTGCATGAAAATAAGAATAAAAATATTAAAGCCATTAGCCGCTTGTTTTTGCTTGTTGTTTTCATACACTGTTGCACCATTCAATCATCAAACTTCTTAAATTCTTTTTATTCTCAAATTAGCAAAGTTATTAACTCTCTAGATGTTTAATTGATTTAATTAAGATACTTGTGCCTCCTAACAGTTTCATGAACCATAATATTTTTGTCGTATTGATTAAGATTTTATGTTGTTGAATGTTTTTTCTATTTTATTTTGTTCTAAGGATGTATGAGCATGTTTCATTTATTTCATTATATGACCGTAGTAATCTGTCTCATTTGTCTTTTTGTTATGAAAGCTTAGCTAACCTATTTATTGCTGAAATGCTTAGATTGTGTTGGGTTTGCCCAACTTTTCCTTAGGGTGGACGTAGGCTTGTTTATAAGTCGAACAAACTAAAAATTAATTGTTTACATTTTTAATTACTGTTGATTTTTTAATTACATGGATATTATAAAGCTTAATATGTTTTTAAATTATAATGAAAATTTATAAAAAATCATTTTATGTATATTTTGAACTATATTAAAGACTTTTATAAATTTTTTTTTATTATATTTGGTAATAAATAAAAATTTGCTTCATTGCAATTCATCTAACTCTAACTAAACCACACCACAAATATCTTATCAAAATTAATTTTCATTCATGGGAAAAATAAGTGCTATGAAAAAAAAAATGTGCAACACGAGGACTTCTGAAGAGGTGACCCATCCCAAAAGTTCTCTAACCCAAGCATGCTTAACTTTTGAGTTTTAATGGGATTGAGTGCTATAATGCTGGTGCGGTCAAAATACAAGCAAAAGATGAAAAATAATAGTTGGGTGATTATTTTTTTTGAAAATAAGAACCCATTTTCAAATATTTCTAAATGAACAAGTAAATTAACTTCTAAAATTTTTTTTAATGCTTATTATGTATATCATACTATATTGTAATATTATAATATTATTTATTTAAAATAAATAAAAATTTTAATTAAACTTATTCTTTTATAACGTTGACATTAATACATATAAATTTCTTTCCTTATATTATCATTCTTACAAACAAAAAAAAATTACTTAATAAATTTAAACTGTTAAATATATATATTTATCATTAATATTATATATTAGATTATTATACAAAATAATTTTTTAACTATTGATACTTGATCAGTAGAAAAAGAGATAATGAATATGAAGAGAATTATTTTCTTAGAGAAAGAGAAAGTCAAGGATTAACAAGGACAAAATAGAAAAAATAATTATAATGAGAGATGAGAGACTATTGAATAAGAAGGAAAGCAAAAGAGAGAACATAAAAATGATCGAAAGATTAAATAAAAAATCAAAGAGAAAGAAATGAGAAAGTAAAGGAAGTGGTGAGAGAGAGGCTAAAAGAATATTCAGATTTTCTTTCAATACATATGCCAACAATATTATTGTCCTAACTATTGATACATTTTATTCTCTCCCAGATGTATGGAATAACGAGAGTTATGAGTTTCTTTTAAAAGTAATTCTTTGAGTTGTTGATATGTTGGTATACATAATCTATCTTGAAATCGGAGTAGACCATCCTGATCAATTTTAAATTCAAATTCTCGTCCTTCGCAGACCCTTTGGATTATCTTTTGTAGTTCTGGGTCTTCAGCATGGTCTTCTTTAATTGACATCAACCAATCTGGTCTTACAGATAGATGGGCTAGTAACATCATGTTTCTTTGTATTTCAGATTCCAATTGTAGCTTGTCCATCTCAAAGATCAATTGCTTTTCTTCTGAGATAGTTAATAAGCTATTAACATTAGCTTTTCTTTTGAGAGCATCTGTCGTCACATTTGCTTGACCTAGATGATATGTGATTTCTACATCATAAGCTTTAATTAATTCCAATCATCTTCTTTGCCTAAAATTTAATTTCATTTGAGTGAAGATATATTTTAAGCTCTGATGATCAATAAATATCATACATTTAACTCCGTATAAGTAATATCTCCAAATTTTTATGGCAAAAATGACAGCTGCTAACTCCAAATCATGTATAGGAAAATTCTTTTCATGTATCTTAAGCTGTCTAGACGCATATGCAATTACCTTGTGATGTTGCATCAATACACAACGTAGCCCTTGCAACAAGGCATCACTGTATATCTAATAACCTTCTTTTTCTTCTGGCATTGCTAGATTTGGAGTTGTAGTTAAATTCTCATTCAGTATTTAAAAGCTATTCTGGCAAGCTAAATCTCATTCAAATTTTGTTGTCTTTCGTGTTAAATTGGTTAACGATGTTTCAATATGAGAAAAACCCTTAACAAACTTCCTATAATATCCGGCCAATTGACCACCACTCACCGGAAAAACTTATACAACCCGAAGACAAAGCAAACAAAATTTTCACCTTCGTCGGCCGTCGTCGTCGCTTGCCGGAAATCACGAAAATTCCTCGCCACCGTGCCTAACCATCGTGCCTTACCGCCGTGTTGGCAGAAGTGCCTTTGAAACGCAGATGGGTTGGGTTTTATAATGCTGTTGGAACAGACTTGCCATGAACCGCACTTTTTAGAAAACCCCCTATAAATTTGGTATTTGCAAATATATCGTCCGCCAAATAAAATTTTAACTAAGCCGACATTTAAAAATTACAAATCTATCATCAAAGTTACAAATTTATCCCAAATCTTTAAAAATTCATAATTTATTCATTAGAGCTCCAAAAATTACAAATTAAACATCCTTGAATTCATCCCTAAAAGCCCTTTCTTTAAAGGAAACAAAATAAAGAAAACTAGGGTTGTTACAATAATCAGTTTAGCGGGCGCTGGACCGCCTGCAGCCAATGCTCGACCACGCACACTTTATGCTGGACCGCACCCACTCGGTGCTGGACCGCACGCTCTCGGTACTGCTCCACGCACACTCGGTGTTCAGAAGCGCGCGCACTAAGCACGCTGGACTGCTGGCGGTGGGCAGCCTGGTTCAGCAGCGTACCTGGTTTTTAAAAAATAATGCTTATTGTACATGTAATAATATATTTTAATATCAATATTTAATTAATATAAAACTAATAAAAATTATATAGATTATTATTCTTTAAAACAATGACATTATTGCATAAGGTTATCTTTAATTATGTTATCATTCTTCTAAATAAAAAATTAAATAATGTATAACATAAAAATAATAAAATATATATTTCCTATAAATGTTATACATTAAACTATGTAACATGAGATATTTTCTTGTGATTAATTGAAGTTGTGAAAGAAAAATTAATAGAGATGGTGATAAGTATTATATAATGGACAGAGAAAGATGTGGATTTTTAAGAGCAAAATAGAGAAAAAATTGCAATAAAGAAAATATATAAATGAGAGAGAGGCAAAAAATAACATAAAAGGATAGAGAATGAAGAAAGAAATTAAAATGAGAATCAGAGAGAGAAGGTAGTGAGAGAATATGAGACATAATGGGATTAAGTGAAAAAAGAGAGAAATAATTAAATAAAAGATAACTTTAAACATATTTGATGTTTTTTAACACTTTAAAATATTTTTAATATTTAAAAAATATTTTGACTATTAATAATATTAAAATAAATAATAATAAATAATATAATTATATTTTTATTATTTTTATATAACATAATATTTATAATAAATATAAAGAATATTTAATATTATTGACACAATTTTTTATTCTAATATTTTATTATATAATGTTACTTTACTAAAAAAGCCTATATACATCATATGGATACTATTATAAATATAAATTAATTATAATTTTTTATAATTCATATAGTTTATTTTATAAAATTTTAAAGTATTTTAAAGTTATCTTTTAATTGTAAAATATGATGTGATGTATTTAAAATTATATGAAATTCATGATAATATTAAAATTTTTTATTAATAATTAATTTAAAAAATAGTAATTTTAAACTAATATTTATAATAATTTAAGTTCTTAGCATTAACATGTTATAAAAGAAATATAAAAAATACTTGTAAAACACAGACCTCTTAAGAGGTTACCCATTCAAATACTACTCTTTCCCAGGAAAGCACATGTTGTTGCATGTGCAACTAATACAAAATCCATAATAGTGTGATAATTATGTTGAATATAGGGAACCATTTCAAAACTTTTCAAAATTATTAAGCATATGAAATTTTTAAAAAAATATGCTTAATATACTTTTCATAATGTATTATAATATTTGAATTATTGTTGTTATAAAATTAATTAAAAAATAAATATATTATTACTTTTTGTATTATAGACATTAATTAATGAGATTTTCTTCCATTATATTATCATTTTATAAATAAAACATTTAATTAATTATTATATAATAATAATAATAAATGTATTTTTTATAAATATTAAATATTAAGTCGTGCAACATTAGAGATTTCTTGACGAGTAGTAATTAATTGGCCAAAAAATTGATGATAGAGACAAATAATTATTCTATAAGTAGGAGATAAAGTGACAAATTAATAAGAACAAAATAGAGTGAGAAATAGTAATAAATTAATGGTATATAGTTTAATGAAATGGAAAAGGAAAGAGAAAACATAATAGCAGTAGGTAGAATAAATTAACAAGTGAAAGAGAAAAGAAATTGCAAAAGTAAGCAATGATAGAGTGTTATAGTGCAAGAAAAATATAAGCAGATAGAGAATAAAAAGATAAAAAAGAATGATAACAAAACATTGTACGGAGTCAGAGAATATGATGAATATTGAGAAAAAAGGAAAACTTGTGGAATAAATAAACAAAATTAAAATTTTAAAAAATTATGTCATAACATTTATTACATATAACATGTTAATCATATATAAAATTAATAGTAATAATACATAAAAATATTTGTAGTTTATAATTATTTTTAATTATTGGAACTACTTAAAGAATATTTTATCTATTAATTAAAAAAAATTTATTCATACTTAAATTAAATTTAAATTAAATAATAAATAATATAATTATTTTAATATGTTATCTTTAAGTGTTATATTTTATCTATTTAACATTAATTATTTAATTATAGATTTTAATATTCTATTTTATAATATTTTCACATGTAATAAAATTTAATATGTGACATATATGTAATTATAAATATAAATTCTAATTTAACTTAATTTTAATAAGGTATTTTTCTTAATGTTAAAATATATTAAAGTTATTATTTTTTGATATCACATGATTGGAGATATTTTTATCATAAAAATTTGTAATAATGCTATAAAGTTGTCTTTAATATTTAAGTACTAAAATTTTAATTATAAACTATCATTTATAGAAATTAATTTTAAAGTGGTCATGCATCAAAATACTACTCACCCAAGCTTGCTTAAGTTTAGAGTTTTGATAATAACTAATCCTACAAGCTGGTGTGATCACTCGTGCATATAAAAGACAAAAAAATATAGTTGTGAGATTAAAATCTTTAACATAGCAAACAATATTCTAAAAGTTTCTAGATTATCAAGCATATGCACTTTAAAAAACTTTGTGTTTATATATATCATACAATATTCTAATATAATTATTTTATTTATATAATTGAAGAAATACTTGCATAAAATTATATCTTTAAGGCATAGATATTTGTACATAAGATTTTCTTTGATTATGTTATCATTCTTATAAATAAAAAGTTAAATTACATAAGAATGATCAAAGGTAAAATATATATTTATCATAAATATAGAAGATTTTTTTTAATATTATTAATTAATGGGTTGAAAAATACATAATAGAGATGAATATAATAGTTCTACAATAGGGAGAAAGGCATAGATTAAGAGAAAAATATAAACGAAAATAGTAATAAAGAGAGATGAGAGATGATTTAATGAAGAGAAAAAAACAGTAGAACATAAAAAAGATAGAGAAATGGATAAATAAATTAAAAAGGCAGAAGTGAGAAAGTAGAGAAAGACAATGTAAAGAAAGAGGCAAATTATATTAATAATAATATTTAGAATAAATAGATAAATAAAAGAATGACAAGAAAAGAGAAAAGGATGTGAGAGATATTGAGATAAAGAAAAAAATGTTAGAGAATTAACTAAATAAAAGTTAAATCTTAAAAATAAATTTATTGTATTAAATAATAATTATAAGTTAATCTCATATATTACATAATAATAATAAAATATTAAAAATATTGTAGGATAATAAAATTTAAAAAATATTTTTATTTTAATAAATTTCAGAATATTATTAACATTTGGAGTATATATTATTATACATAGTATATTTATATTAGTATTAAGATAATGGGATTTTTATTTATTATAACTGTTATATGCTATATTTCTTAATATTAAATTTTTAAATGTTATTGTTTTATTTTATGAGATAGTACATCATATTTTTTATTATAAAATTTTTTTAATAGCATTATTAAGTTAATATTAAAAGGAAAAACATCATTGTGATTACTACCTTAAAGGTAATCAACATTTTCTAAATTACCAAGAATATGCACATTTAAAACATTTATGCCTATTTTATATGACATAATATACTATAATATTAATATTTTTTTATATGAAACTAATAAAAAATGACTTGAAATATTATTTTTTTTATTATAAATAATAGTACATAAGTTCCTCTTTTAATATGTTCTAATTATTACAAATAATAATAAAAATTAGTTAATAAATATAAATGATAATATATATATATATATATATATATATATATATATATATATATATATATATATATATATATATATATAATATGTAAATATGTATTTATATATTTATAATAAATATTATAATTTAATGCATGCAACATTAGACATGTCACATATATTATTAATCGATGGTTGAAAAAAGGTCATCCAAATATAGATAATTATTTTATGAGAGATTGAAAAACTCATAGATTTATAAGAATAAATTAGAGAGTGAAATCATAATAGAGTGTCATGAGAGATTATTTATTTAAATTGAAAAAAAGAGAACACAGAGGAGATAAAGAGAATGAACATAAAAGTTGAAGTGAGAGAGATATTAGACAATAGAGATAAATAAATTAGAGAGAAAAACCATGAAGAATATAAGAAGATAGAAGATAAAGATTCAAATAGGAGAATGGTAACAAAAGAGAGAAGAAAGTAAGAGAATATGTGAGGCATTGGGATAAAAAGAACAGAGTGATGCAAATAACTAAATTCAAGCCAATAATTAAACCTATAATTTATTAATTATCGCAAGTTATCAACATAAGATATTAAATAAATATAAAATAAAAATAATTTTTTATTTATTATTTTTTAGAATATTATAAATATTTAGATAATAAAATGAAATAATATAACATGTGGCATTTCTTAAAAATTGTTACTTGATGGGGTAAAAAAACTAAAAGACAGGAAAATAATTATTCTATAAGAAAGAGAATTCATAGATTAATGAGAGCAAAATAGAGAGAAAAATCACAATAGAGATTGATAAGAGATAACTTATTGAAAAGGAAAAGGAAAAGGACAACATAAAGAAGATAAAAAAACATAAATAAAAAAGTGAAAGAGAAACATGAATGAGAAAGTAAAAAATCAATAGAAATGAGTTGGATTTAAAGAAAAATATAAGAAAATTATGAATTAAGAGACAATTAAAAGAAAGATAATGAGAGATTTAGAAGTAAGAAAATTTGAGAGACATTTAGATGAAGTAAAGAAAGTGAGATAAATAACTAAAAAGAAGTTAAATCTTAATAACAAAATTAATAATACTTATTAAATATTACATTTTAATCTAAGATAACATTTTATAATATTACAATATAAGAAAAGTAATAGGTTTATTATTACTTTAGGAAATTGTAAATATTCAAAGGAAATTGACTTTTAATATTATATTATTTTATTCATACATAAAATTTAAAAAGGTAATAATAAAAAAGTATAAATAATATTTATTTTAGTATATTATCTTAATATAACATAGTATAGATAATAAATATAAATAATTTTTAACATTAATGAAGTAATTTTAGATTTCTTATATTGTATAATATAAAATTACTATATTTAAAAATTTCTACTTGTATTACATGTATAGAATTACAAAAAAGTAATTATTATTTGTTAGAATAAATGTAATAATTTAGATAAATATTAAACTATATCAAAATAACATTTTTATTTTATTATCTGATTTGTTGGATTTATTATTTTATAATAGAATAAAAAAATTTTAATTATATATTGTTATTTATAAAAATTTAAGTTTTTTAAAGTTATCAATTTATTAAAATCAATTCTCTTTCATTAGAAAAAGGAGTACAACGGAAAAATGGATAAAACAAGAAGGCATCTTGAGAGGTCACCTATCTTAGTAATACATTCACCCAAGCATGCCTAACTCTTTAGTTCTAATGAGATATAATGCTATATTGTTGATATAATCACACATGCATACAAATGATAAGGAATAGTAATTGTGTAATTACATTCTTACTTAAAATGAACCATTTCCAAAATTTTGATTAGTTATCAAACATATGTGTTACCACACTTATATATTATGGGTCAAGCTTTAAATGTTTGGCCTATTATTCAAATCGGAATACTTAGAGCGAAAATGCTTTTCATGTAAAGATCAAGCTATGCACGTTGAACATATTGAAGTTGTGGTCCTCAAATGACCTTGTAGCATTGCACAAGCTTCAAAGATTGAAGATTTGCACATAAGCTTTGATAATTTTTAATTTTATTATGAAATATAATGTTAACTTGTTGATTTTAAGGAAATTCTTTTATATCAATCTCAAATCACATTTAGGCTTCCAAATAGTTTAATTGTCTGATTGATTTTGCAAGTGAATATGATTAAATTTTTCAATTTCTATATTCCTTGATTTTTTTAAGCTCTTTCTTCAGCAAATCATGGATTTCACATAATTCTTTTTTGAGATAATGTTTCTTTTTTTATATAAAAGTTTTTTTATTTTTATCAAATTCCAATATTGGTTGATAGTTTACTCTTAATTACATATAAAATAACTTTAATAAAATTTTCCTAATTAAAAGAAATTGAAAATTTTTTGCCACAACTAAAGTTTTGCCCAACTACAAAATTCTTGGGCCACGCATAAGCCCAAGTGTTAGGAAAGAAAAACGTTGAAGCAATTGGGGTAAAGCATTGGATCAAAACTAGAAGAATTTGAGAATTATAGTTATAGTATCACTCAAACTAGGAGAAATCTAGAAAACACGAGTCCATAAAGGTGATTAAATCCTATGCTATCCAAAATTAGGCTGGCAAGTTATATCCAAGTAGATGCTTAGAAAGACCAAAGAAGTTTTCCTTTATGTAATGTGGGACAATGTCCCTTGTGATAGTCTCCATCAAAAACTAGTAGGACTTTGCACCTATTAACGGCACACTTTTGTGATCGCACGATGGAGATCACCTCCACCTTAAACAATGATCATAATTTTTCCAACCATCCATTCCATAAGCAGATCGAATGATTACTGCTTCGTCAACTGTAACTGATTGATAAATTTGATGATCATGATCTCATCCAACTTCATTGGGTGAAAATTTTTATTTCAAATTTTTTAAATGATTGACCCTTGATCCAATGATCCAGATCACTCCTATATGAACCATATGTCTTGATTTAATCCCAATTTTACATTTCATTAATCAAACATCCATATCTCATTTGACTTGATCAAATAGCCCTAATGAATTCTAGCTTGATCCAACCATCTAGAACTCATCTTCGTTTATAGTGTTTTATCGAACAATTGATATCTCCACTTTGCCAATCCTAGTTCTCTAGTAGATCTTGCCTAACCCCAAACTAACTAACAATTATTATGCCATTGTAGCATCCATTTTTTAAGGATACTTAAAGAACTTATTAGCTTATTTTGAAGCAACATATGAAAAGGCTTTTCAAACTTTCTAACGCTATAGAAAGACTTTTCTATAAATGTCTAAGCATTGTGTATAAAATGATTAATGAGTTTGAACAAGATTTTTACATCTCAAAGAGGGGTTGAATAATGTTCTAATGACATTAATTTCTCTAACAGCACTAATGACTACAATAAACAACAAATTCTTCTCATTATGCTTTAATCTTCTATGCCAAAATTTTCTCAATTCTTTTCATACATTTTAGCCCTTTGAACACTTTTATATTCATCAATAAGCATGAAAAAATTTCAAAACTTTTATCAAAAATATTGTTTTTACTTGATTTGTACTTCTTTTGGGTTGGGCAACTCAACAGTTACAAAAGTCAAAGCTCTTTTTGATCTCCCAACAAATTGAGTTAAGGTAGAGCTCATAAAAGCCCACATTATAGTTGAACGCATAAAAGCTAGTTGGTTAAAGCTAAATATGAGAAAAAATCTCAAGTCATAATTGTTTTAGTAGTGGAGCTTTCTTACCTAGATTGGAAGTAGATTTAAGTTCAAGTTTGAATCCAACCACCTAAAAATTTTCATGTATCATTTCAAATTTTCTATTATTTATATTAAATATAAATTATTATAATTATAAATAAAAAATTTTATAGAAAACATAATACTACTTTTATAATAATTTTTGAAAGTAAATACATTAAAAACAATTAGTAAAAATTGTTCAAAACCATAATTCTTGCCATTTTATGAGATTTATATGCTTATTTTGAATTAAACATGCATTTTTTAAAAAATTATCATTTTTAAATATATCATTATGCATTTTAATATCAACATTGTATTTATAAAAAAATTACATAAACAATTATTTTTGATAGTGTACACATTAATGCACAAGATTTTATAATATTATGTTATCTCCCCTATAAATTAAAAAATAATATTTTATAAATATAAATGATAAATTGCTTATTTAAGGTAAATTTATATTTTAAAGTATTAAAGGTAACATATTTTTAAAATATTGCCAATTTATGACAAAAAAATAGATAATAAAAATAGTGATAACAATTATGCAAGAGAGATGAAAAGATACATTTGTAAGAGCAAAATAAACAAACGATTAATAATGGGCTTAGATTAGATAACACTTAATAAAGAAAAAACTAAGAGAATATAAAAGAGATTGAGAAAATAAATAAATAAATGAAAGATGGAGAAAGAGAAATAAGAAAGCAAAGAAGGATATAAGAGAGGGTCAAAAAATAAAATACAAAGAATAAAGAGACAAATAGAGAATGATAATAAAAGAGGGAAGAAGGTTAGCGAATATGATAGGTATTGAGATAAAAAGAAAATATTTAATAAAGTAATTAAAAAAGTTAAATCTTGTTAATAAACTTATTATAATTATTAAATCTAATTATTTGTCCATATATAATAGTTAATAATAATAAACATAAAACATATTGGAGGTTTATTATTATGCTAGAATATTTTAAATATTTAAAGAATATTTTGATACATAATTTTAAATTATTTTTCTCATGCTTAAAATTTAAATATTTTTTTAATGATAATAAGATCATTATAATATATAATCATTATATGATAAAACATATACAATAATTGTTTGAAATTTTACTCTATTGCCTAAGTGTGCTTAGCTTTCTTGTTCTTATGAGATCTAGTGCTATAATTTTAGTGTGGTCACACAAGGAAACAAATGATAAACAATCTCAATGTGTTTTAATAACTTGAAGATAATCATCCATTTCGAATGTTTTTTAAATTATTAAACATGTGTGTTAGATCACCTTTGTATTTACTAGGTGAGGCCTTAATTAATTAGCCATTTATTCTAATTATCTTGTTTAGATTGAAATAAGCTTACAAGTATAGAACATGTTGTGCTTTTTGAATATAATAATTAAGTTGTCTTCAAAGCACCTTGGAGTGTTTAATAAGATTCAAAAATTGGAGACATTAGTTAGCATTGATAAACTGTTATTTCATAATGAAGTAGAATTATAGCTTGTTGACCTGAAGAAAATCTCCATTCTTATTAACTTCAAAACATATTTAGGTATGAAAATTATTTAATCAACTCGTTGAATTATCAAATGAATAGGATTAAATTTTTAATCTATTAATTCTTTTCTTGGTACTAATCATATTTAAACCATTTGTTGATTTAATATAATTCTATTTTTGAGTGATTTTTCTTTTATTAAATAACCATTTTATATTTATTTAAAATTTTATATATGTTGACTACTAAATCTTGATTAAGTTAAAAAATAAATTCTATTAAAATTTTACGAATTAAATAAATAAATGAAATTTATGACACATTCAAAGATGTGTTAAAATGAAAAAGCCCTAAGTTGAGCTTATAGTTGAACATAGAGTAAGGAAAATAGTCAAATGTAGAATAGGTCAACTCATTAATGTTCAACACAATTTCCTAAACCAGGTGCAAAAAGGCTTATGATTGAGCTATGAAGCATTCAAACTAATTTTTTATGTGGAGTAGCTTGAAGCTAGATAAACCAATAAGATATGAGTCTATCTTGCTAGTTAAATCTGGAGAGTACGAATTGGGAGAAAACATAAATTTGGATCGCAAATTAAACTCAAGTAAATGCTTATAAAGAGAAAATACCTATTTGCACGTGATATTAATCAATAAACCTTCCATTTGATAATTTGGTCAAACAGATGCTTCTTCATTCGTTATAACTTATAGATCCATGGTGCAGTCGTTATATCATCCAACTTCATTGAATGACTATTTTCTTTTGACTTTTTGGAAGATTCTATCCATGATTTGATGGCACAAATCTCTCTTAATTGATTCCTATGATTCATGTCTAAACCTATTTCTACAAATCATTAATCAAATTATTAGGATCATATATGATGTGATCAAATAAGACCAATGAAATCAATCTCGATCCGACAAATAAAAACAAATCTATCTTTACAAGAATGCTAATCCAATCATTCAATTTAATGTTATCTAATGGGTAAATAACTAGCCATTATTACGCAATTAAAACGAGAACTTTGGAAAAAATATTTTAAGTTCTTTTACGTTATTTGGAAGTTGCTTTTGTAACAGCTCCTTACACACATTCAAATAGCTATGAAAGACATTTTTCTATAAACACCTAAATATTTTAAATAAAATGAATAATTAATGTGAAGAAGATTTTAACATCTCAAAGAAAGGTTGCATCTTTTTCAAATGACATAATTTCCTCTGGCAACACTGACCAGTGATGACTACTTCAAATTTTGAATTCTTCCGACTTAGCCTATTTCTTCAAGGCTTTCATTTTAATAGATTTAAGCACTTTGTGCCATTTCATATTCAATAATAATCATTAGAAATTTTTTTAGTTTTTATCAAAAATGTATTTCTTAATGTTTATTTCTTTTCTTGAAGGTTGGGTAGCCTAGCATTTGTGAAGGCTAGAGTTTGGTTTGTTCTAGTAAAGTAGTGTTAGGGCTGAGCTCATAAAAGCCCAAGTCATTTTTGATCTCATAAAAGCTGGTAGGTTATAGGTAAATAGTAAAGGAAAACAAAAATTTTTAATTCTTTTCCTAAAGGTGTTGTTTTTCAACCTTCATTGGAGATGGATGAAAAATCTACCTGAGTAGAATAGCCTAAAAATTTTGGTGCCCATTTAAAATTTTATTTTCAATATAAAAATGATACATTATTATATTTATAAATCAGAGTTTTAAATGAATATAAAATTAGTTTTATAATAAATTTTTTAAAGTAAATACAATACAAAAATTTGTAAAAATTAGTTTGAACCTGCAATTCAACAATTTTTGTGGGATTGACAAAGTTGTTTTCACTTATGCACTTTTAAAAAACTTTTATTCCTATTATATAAGTCATAAAAAATTATAATACAAACATTTTATTTTTATAAAATAAATAAAAATTACATCAAATATTTTTTTAAATAACTAAGATATTAATATATAACTTTTTCATTAATTTAATTTAAAAAATTAATAATTATTATTAAATATAATAACTTAATTTATTTAATAATAATAAAATATAATAAATTATTTAAAGTTTATTATTATTTTAAAATTTTGCAAATATTTAAAAAATATTTAAATTTTTTTTTATTATTAATTTAATATTATTTTATTTATACATTAATTCAAAAAACTTAATAAAAAAATAGATAATATAATCATTTTATCATACTATTTGTATAACCTCCAATATATGAAAAAGATATGGCTAACATTTAAACTTTAAGTTACAATTTTTAAATTTCTAATATTTAACATAAAACATTATTATATTTAAAAAATCATTTACAAAATATATATTTAAAAAAATAAATTAAAATTTATTTTTTTTTAATTGTTTTGCTAAATATTCAGCTATTAAGGTTAACTATTGATTATATCATACAATATGTTATATTTATTATTTTATAAAATCAACAATAATATTATAAATTTTTTATTAAAACTAAGTTTCTTAAATTTTAATCATAATTATCATTCAAAATAAATTAATTTATTAAAATTAAGATTTTATTAAATTATATTATCATTCTTTTTAAAAAAATGCTATGCGAAATTGGTGCAATACTAATAAAATCAAAAAAAAATTCAATTAAAATTTTGATAATTAGAACAATAAAAAAAATTATGCCACATTCCAAACTATTCTCGAATGAAAAAGTCTTGAAAAAAGCTTAAACATGGGCATCAGGTCAGAAATAATAGTCAAATGTTCAATGGGATAACAAGTTTAGCTCAAAAAAAAGATTTCTAAACTTGAAGGGTTAAGGTATTACATCAAATCAAAAGGCAATTGAGCCAAAATAAGTATAAGTTAGATAGTTCTTAGATAAATTAATTTGTTACAAGTCCACCGAGGTGATTAAATCTGGAGTGCACGAAGGGGAAGCAGTCCTGCATTAGGTTTGCAAGTTTGACCTAAATGAATACTTATAAAGATCAAATAAGTTTCCTTTCATTTCATGTTAGACTATGCCCCTTGTGACTATCTCAGTCATAAAGTAATAGCACGTAACATCATATGATATTCAATGTTTTGGGATTTTACTATCTAGATCACCTTTTTTGTAACAATGTTCTTAATCAATTTAACTGTCCATTTGTTTAGCCAATCTGATTATTACTACTTCCTTTGTTCTAACAAATTGATCCATCCAGTGGTTTTTATCTCATGTAACTTCATCAAAGGGCTACATTTACTTCAACTATTTAAATTAATCTATCAATGATCTAATGGCACATATCTTTTCTATTTGACTCCACAGTCATGATCTAATCACAATTTTATAATTTATTAATTGAATGATCCAGATCTAATATAACTTCATGCAATGGCCCTGTTGAAATCAAGTTTTAGCCAACAAATAAGAACGCACCTGCCTCACAACATTTGATCAAACAATTGATATCTCTTATATGTTTTTCCAATTGCTCCATCAATCCTATTTAACAATTAAATAACAAGTTGTTAGCACAACATTATGACAACCATTTTGGAACAATATTTTAAAATCTTTTTAGGTTGTTTGCAAGTTGCTTTTGCAACATTTTTTGCTCACTTTCTAACAATTATGACAAAAATGTTTTCATAAATACCTAACCATAATGAATTAAATGACTAATAAATGTAAATAAGATATTAACATTTGAAAGAAGTGCTGCATCATATTCTATTGACATCAATTTTTTAATCTTTTCATTCTTTTGAGCTCTTCAAGCTTTTTTACTTTCATAAAAAAGAGTAAAAAATTTTACATTTTTATCGTAAATTTTTTCTTTTCGTATTTTTTTTATTTTACTTTGAGTGGTCCAACATTTGTGAAAGCTTCAGTTTATTTTTCTCTCATAAAAATTGAGTTAGTGTTGATTTTTTTACGTCGCTTGGAGGTGAACGTAGGATCTAGTTTTTCAACCAAAGAACAAAAAAATATCGGTGTTCCATTTATACCAATACACTAAAAAAATTATAAAATTATATATTTTTATATAAAAGATTTGTATAAGGATAAAATTATTTTAAAAATAAATTTTTAAAATAAAATCAATCAAAAAATTTGCAAACATAGTTTAAAACACTAATTCAAACCCTTTTTTGAGATTGACACACTTGTTTTCACTTCAATATAAAAATTTCTAAGAAAATATTATGCTTATTATAGTTGTGATAATATATTCTAATATAGATATTGTGTTTATGTAAAGTAAAAAAAATTAAATGAACTATTACATTTTATAAGACACATTAATATATAATATTTTCTTTCACTATGTTGTCATTCTTATATATTAAAAATTAAATTATGTAACAAACATTAATAAAAATATATATATATTTATCATAAATGATATATAATAAATTATGTAACATTAAAGGTTTTCCAAATATTATTAATTCACAAATTAGAAGTGAAATTATAGAGATGGAGATAACTATTTCATAAGATAGAAAGATAAAAATTTATAAGAGCAAAGTAGGTAAAAAAAATAGTGATAGAAAGAGATGAGAGAAGATTTAATAATTGAAAAAATAAAAGTGAGAAACAAAAAGATAGAAAGAAAAAATAAATTAATGAAAGAGAGAGGGAAAATGAAAAATAGGGAAGCTTAGAGGAGAGGAATTAGCAAAATAATATAAAGAGATAAAGAGTGAAGAGATCAATAGAAAATAATAATAGTGGAGAGATAGAAGTGATGGATTTTGAGAGATAATGATATGATGAGAAAAACTTAAGAAAAATAATTAAATAAACATTAACGTTTTATAATTAAACTAACAATAATTGTTAAATATAACCAGTTAGTCATATATATTTAATAAAAAAAAATATAAAAGTATTTTATATTTATTATTGATTTAGAAAATTTTAAAATTTTAAAAAAAAAATTAGTATTAATATTATATTATTTTAATTTTTTTTCAAATTTAAAAAGTTAATTAAATAATAAATATCATAGTTTTTCTAAAATATTATCTTTATAAGATTTAACATACAACATAAATAAAATAATTATTTAGCATTAATAATATAATTATTTATTTTTTATAATCTATAATGTAGTATTACTATATTCAAAACATTAATTATAATTTATTTTAATTTACAAGAGTTATTTTTCTAAATATTAGACTATATTAAAGTTATTATTTTATTATATCTTATGATATACTATTTTTATTATTATACCAAATTGATAATAATATTATAAAGTTATTATAAGCAACTAATAAGTAAAATGATAATTACAAACTATCCTTTATAACAATTTAATTTTTTATAACTAATGTCTTATACAAATTAACTATCATTTATTAGAAAATTGATTCTAATTAAAAAAATATTTGTAAAAAGAGGACCACTTAATAAGTCAACCATCTCAATACTGCTCTTGCTGATCAATGGTTAATTTTGGAATTCTAATAAAATATGGTGTTATAATACTTTGGTCACAGAAGCATACAAAAGATGACAAATCATTTTCTAAAAGTTTCTAAATTTTCATGTGTATACACTTTTAAGAAAACTTCATGCTTATCTATATCACATCATGTAATCTAAGAAAAAATGAGGTAAACATTTATTTTTAATGTTATAGACATTAATATGTTAGTTGTTTTCTGATTACAAATTAAATTATGTAACACAAAACGTTTTTCTAAAATTATTAATCAATGAGATGAAAAAGATATAATAAAAATAGAGATAATTATTGTATAAGAGAGAAAAGATACAAATTGAAAAAAGTAAGATATATAAGATAATAGTAATATAGAGAAATACTAGATAACTTAATTAGAGAATAAGAAAAGAAGAATAAAAAGAAAATAAGATTTAAAAAATACAAAATTAAAAAAATAGAGAAATGAAAAAGAAGGCAAGGTCAGAGGAGAGAGAGGTCAAGAAAAATGTAATACAATGGAGAATGAAGAGTCAAGTAAATAAATGATATTAAGAAAGGCAAGGAATTGAGAGAATTTAATTGACATTGAGATAAAGAGAAAAAATATACAAAATAATTAAAGAACCGTTAAATAGAGGAAACTATACTTACAATATTTATTTAATATAATAAGTTAATCGTATATAATATATAATAATAATAATAAAATATTAAAATATTTAGTAATTTGAAAAATATAAGAAATATTTGAGGTTCATGACTATTTTTCAATATTAAAAATACTAAAAAAATCGTGTCCTTTAATTTAATATTATTTTTTATAACATTACTTAAAGATGTGGCTTGGCCAATAAATAATAAATATTAAAATTAATCTAATAAATTAAATTTATATAATTTAATACTCTTAATAAATTATAATAAAATTTAATATCAATAATATAATTTTTAACGTTTAATAATTAAAACAATATTATTATATGTAAAATGGTTTATACACAACATGTATATTATTGTAAAAATAAACTAACTCTAATTACAAGCAAAAATAGATTAGAGTCGAAAGCAGGCGGAGCAGCTGAGGTGTGAGGTGGCCGTTGGAGCCCGAACGGACTGCGTCTACTCCATCGAGAATCTCGAAGGCGTCCGTCCGTACTCCTTTCGTCTCTAGCTTCGACCGGAGTAGGAACCATGTTCTAACTACGGGGTCTGCTAACAGATCCTTCGTTGAGGTGCTAGGTGGGGGTGCCAGGCCTCCACCGTGCAAACCACGTCGTGCTACTGTTTTCCAAGGAGAGCCCGAGATTACGGTCTCGCCGGAGGAGGTCACGAAGCTGGCTGAACCCTTCAAACTCGCACTGGTAGGCAAATTTTCCCACGGCCGCCCAACTCTGGAAGTCATTCGCTCGTCCCTGGCCAAAGCCGGCTTCCGCGGTGTGGTCACTGTCGGGCTCCTCAACTCCCGGCATGTCATCCTTCGATTTGCACTCGAAGAAGACTATTTGTTCTGTTGGCTCAAAACCATCTGGTACGTACTCGAATTCCCAATGCGACTGCTAAAATGGTCGCCGGAATTTCGCTTTGAAGCTGAGCCGACGACTGCCCCTGTCTGGATCTCCTTCGCTAACCTGCTTCTGCATCTCTTCGACAAAGCTATTCTATTCTCAATGGCGGCTATTGGTAAGCCCCTGAAACTTGATACGGCGACGGCGTCCGTCTCGCGACCGCACGTCGCCAAAGTATGCGTAGAAGTTGACGTTACTGAGGAACTACCTAAACGGATTCGGATTTCGGCTCATCCCGGCGTGCATGTGGGCTGATTCTGGCAACCTATTACCTATGAGAATAAACAAAATAACTGCTCCCAATGCCTTACCATTGGGCACAGCAGAGATGTCTGTAGGAATAACCCACTGCCCGGCGGCCCCACTTCGGATAAAGGTAAGAGTCCGATCGTATCTTTGCCGCGCTCGGAAAGCTCCTCGCCAAGATCTCCTGTTCATGATTTGGGCCAGTGCTCCTCTCCCAAATCTCCTCTGACATCGCTTCTCCTGCCACCTGCAAAATCGGCAGGATCATCTCCTCAATATGACCTTCAGTCTGGACAAGAGCTAAACAACATCGTGCGGGCGCGGCCCACTCTCCAGACGGCGCTGGTCGACATTCAGGATAGGACCATGCCAGCTATCCTACAGATAGAGACTCAGCCCATAAATAATTCGAATCTTCTACCCCAAACAGCTCCGGAGTACAATTCAATTACAAATGACCGGCAGGCCGAACAAATTCGGCATAGAGGACCTGAATCAACTCTCACTCCCACTCCATCTTCCCAGGAAATCTACATTATAGATGCAACTTCAACGAACGAGTTGAATTCTCTCCACTCTCCAACAGCTGAAGCTGTCTCACCTTATGCACCCTTAAATGGGTCTCCAACGACACTACAGAATTCCGGGAAGGAGACATTGCAGACTAATTCGGGGAATCTAATAAACGTTGTCATTCTGGATCCCCCTCCGCAGCCTGAGGCGAAAATGGACTCGGCAACGGACGAAGAAATGACGATGGACTTTCCACCGTTGGCCCCCCATAAACTCAAAAATCGCAGAGCAAAAAACAGAGACCAGGTAGTGATCTCCCCTCCTTGTACCAGAAGTGCGGCGGGCTTTAAACCGCCTACCACACCCAATGATTAATGTCCTCTCATGGAACATCCGCGGGGCTGCCAGCAAAGCTTCTACGGGCCGCCTCCGACAACTCATCTGCTCCCATAATATTGATGTCCTCGTTCTGCTTGAACCATTCCTTGGTGACGACAGCATACCTCTCCTCTGCCTCAAATTCGATATGCAGGATGGCCTCAGTTCCCCAAATGGAAAGATTTGAATACTATGGTCTTCCAAATGCCGGGTTAGCCCAGCTCGCCTCTCCGAACAAGCCTTGACTGTTCAGGTAACCTTTCAAGGAGCAAATTCGGATGTCTGGCTCTCGGCGGTCTACGGAAAACATTGCCGGAATCTTCGCCGACCTTTGTGGAAATTTCTCGCTGACTCCTGCGAGATGGTCGGAGATTCTCCCTGGTGCATCTGCGGTGACTTCAACGTCACCATGATGGAACAAGATCAACTTGGTGCTGCTCGATTTCGCAATAGTGATGCCGGCGACTTCCACGCAGCCGTGATGAAATCAAACCTTCTTATACCCCAAACTATTGGGGGTCCGTTCACCTGGCAGGGCATTAGGCGCGGCGCCATTGTCCTAAAACGGTTGGACTACTTCCTTCATAATGCAGCTTGGCTGGAGGCGGCGCCGGACGGAGTTGTCGAAATTCTCCCGCGTTCCACCTCCGATCATGCCCCAATCCTCTTCCGTGCTCTGTCCCATCGCAACGGGGGGCCAAAGCCATTCCGCCTTTTAAATGCTTGGCTACTTCACCCAGGTTTAGAGGACCTGATTACTCATTCTTGGAATGCCCCAATCGCAGCGGCTGGCATTTACAAATTCATTGGTAAACAGGCACAACTCAAGACCGCGCTGAAATGTTGGAACAAGACTACCTACGGCAACCTCTTCAGCAACTCCAGGTTAGCTGAGCAGGAGGTGAGGGAGGCGGAAGCTGCCTTAATTGATGCCCCAAATGAGATAAATGCAGCTCGGTTACAATCGGCGAACACTTCTCTTCATCATTGTCTGGCCGCGGAAGAAGACTTCTGGCGCCAGAAAGCGGGTCTCCGGTGGCTGAAGGAGGGAGACACAAACACTGGGTACTTCCACGCCTCTGTTAAGTCTAAGAGGAATGTGCTCCACATCAAGAAACTTAAAAAGCCAGACGGCGAATGGACGGAGGGGGATGAGGGATTGGAGAATCTTCTTATAAATCATTTTCAAGACTCTTTTCGTGGGCGGGCGACCTGCCTACCCGCCATTGACAAAATTCTTCATTACGCCCCACCATCCCTTTCACCAACACAGAATGACTCCCTTACCAGGCTGACAGACGCCCAGGAGCTGCGGACAATTCTCACCTCAATGCCTGACGCCAGTGCCCCCGGGCCGGACGGCTTCACAGTCAAATTCTACAAACAATTCTGGACACTCCTCGCCACGGATCTAGTGGACGTAGCAAACGCATTCCTTGAGGGCTCAGCAATTCCTAGAGCCCTGGGCTCGGCGTGGATCTGCCTCATCCCCAAGACCACGGCTGCGTCCTCGCCTACAGATTTCAGACCAATCTCCCTATGCAACGTCGTCGGCAAGCTTCTCTCCAAGCTACTGGCTTCCCGGCTGGCTTCCATCATGCCTTCAATCATCTCAGCCGAGCAAACCGCCTTCATTAAAGGACGAAGCATCACTGATAACATTCTGTTAATGGAGGAAATGATCACCCGCCTAAACCGACGCCGGAAGCACAACAATATCATACTTAAACTAGACTTCAAAGCAGCATTCGATAATATTGGATGGCCTTTTCTTCTCGCGGTGCTCCGGAGCCGGGGATTTAGCGCTGCTTTCTGCACAATGGTGCTCAACGTCCTCCAATCCATGTGGCTCTCGGTTCTGGTCCACGGGCGTCCAAAGGGTTTCTTCAAACCGAGCTGCGGTGTGCGACAGGGAGACCCTCTCTCGCCGGCCCTGTTCTGTATTGCTCTGGATACACTTAGTCGGTCCCTCTCGGCGGCTTTTGCTGCTGGAAACCTTGACTCCTTCTCGACTCCTGTTCACTGCCGCCCGATCACCCACCTTGCGTTCGTGGATGATGTGGTGATCTTCTCAACATGCAAAAAAGCATCACTCCTGCACTTGTCTTCCCTTCTTCAGAATTTCCTTCAAGCCTCATCACTTGAACTAAACTGTGGAAAGACTTCTGTAATACACGCCCGTCACTCTTCCACTCATGCTAAGAAGAGAACGCTCCGTCTCCTCGGTTTCCACTCGGCTAGCCTCCCTGTCCTGTACCTTGGCTGCTGGCTTGACGTCGGTATGCCACGCGACAGACATTTTCAACCATTACTTGACAAACTTCGCCATCGCATCACCTCGTGGCAGAACAAATTCCTCTCCATGGGTGGCAGACAGGTACTCATCAACTCGGTTCTTACTTCGATGACTGCATACATATCCGTCGCTCGGTCGCCTCCCCTGAAGACAGTCTCCGCTATCAATAGCTTAATGGCCAACTTCTTTTGGGGCAAATCTTCCAAGGGCCCTCGTCATCACTGGGCGGCCTGGAACAAGCTGGTGAGGCCTATATCAAACCAAGGCATAGGCATTATTAACCTAGAAGCGCTAATCCGAGCTCAAACGGCGAAACTCTGGTGGAGGCTGCTCCACACGGTCTCCCCTTGGTCTCGCTTCCTCATCCAAGCTTACATGACCCGTGACGACAATATCCGGGCAACCAAGCAAGACTCGCACAGTTGGCGCCGCCTTGTCAAGTTCTGTGATTCCCTACTCTTCATTCGCGCGGAGGAAGAAGACGGTTCGGGGATTCCCGGTTCGCCCAACTCTGCCGGTTCATCCGATTCGGTCTCCTCGGGACCCAATCGCTGCCGGTTCAGGCCCAGTCAACCTGACTTCGCCAGCCACCTCAATTGGCTAGGTCTCTGGCTCGGATGCTGCTCCGACAAACGTGGTTCTTTCTCCTCCGCTTCCGCTTATGGTATTTTCTGCGCAACATCTATCCCCCCGGTCCCTAAGAGATACAACCACAATAAACTTATTTGGCACAAAAGAATTCCGTCAAAAGTCTCCATATTGGTGTGGAGAGTACCCAACAACGCACTACCATTACCACACAGAATACAGTCTATTGGCATCTCTCTCGCTCCAAAGTGCCCCTCTTGTCCTCAGATTGATACCTTGGAGCACATCTTCTGGCATTGTTCGATCACCAAACCTACATGGACTTGGTTTGAATGTCGCCTCGACATTGACATTAAGTGGCCATCTCTTCCCTGGATTTTCAGTTGGTGGTCCCACAAATCAATTATCAACTCCTTAGCCTTCTCAATCCCAGCATCAATATGCTGGATGGCCTGGAAAAATTGGAATTCAGCAACCCAAGATGGTAAAGGGGCTACTCCTGATCGCTTCCTATGGGCTACTCAAAAGTTCATAGCCAATCTCTATTTACTTAGACCGTCTGGTCAACTGTTCAGTGCAGAAATTATCTCCCTTACTAAACTGGGGCTCATGTAGTTCCTAGCTCCTTGTAGCTTGGAAAACTCTTGTACCTTTTGCCTTATCAATAAATCTACTTACTTAAAAAAAAAAAAAAAAAAAAAAAAAAACTAACTCTAATTTATTATGAGTTACTCAGGTTAATTTTCTAAATATTAAAATACACTAAATTTACAATTTTATTATGTCAATTATGTGCCATATTAATTATTATCTGAAATTAATAAGAATGTTTTAAGGTTATTAATAATAACAAGTTAATAAAATTGTAATTATAAACTATAATTTTTAATAATTTACTTTTTTAATATTAACATGTTACTAAAATGTTTTATCATTAATTAGAAAGAAAAAATCATAGTTATCTGAATAATATTTTTGAGATAATTAACCATTTCAAAACATTTTTCAAGTATAAAGCATATGATCTTTTAAAAATAATTTTGTTTATCATATATGTCGTAATATATTCTAATCTAAATAATTTATTTATATAAAATTAATAACAAAAATAGATAAACGGTAAAGTATTACAATATAGATAATAATATAAAATTTTCTTCCATGATCTTATCATTATTACAAATAAAAATTATAAAATATATATTTATAATACATATTATATATTAAAATAAATAACATAAGATATTTGATAATTATTATTAATTATTGACTTAAAAAAGAGATAACACAATTGAGGAAAACTGTTGTACAAGAGAGAGAGAGATTATTGTATATTGATAGAAGTGAAATAAAGAAAAAAAATGGAAGAGGGAGATAAAAGATGATCTAACAAACAGGTCAAAAAGTGAAAGAATAGAGAAGAGAGATGCCAAGAAAAATATAAAAAGATAGGGAATTAAGAGGCAAATAAGATAACAATAATAGTAGGAGAAAGACGGAAGTGAGAATTTAATTGACATTAAGATAAACAAAAAATGTATTAAAAATAGTCAAATGAAAATTAAATCATAATAATTGGAATTATAATATTTTTAACATATAATAATTTGATCATATATACCAATTAACAATGATATAATATAAAAATGTCGATGTTTGCTATTAGTTTTAGGTATAGAAAATATTTTAGGAATATTTTGATTATTAATTTAAAATTTTTTAAATCATGCTCAAAATAAAAACATACAGTTAAATAGTAACTAATATGATGTAATATTTATAATAAATATAAATAATATCTAATTATAATGATATACTTTTAGATTTCTATTATTTATAATATAATATTGATATATTTAAAGAATTCTACACACAATACATACATATAATTATAATGATATATTAATTCTAGATTATTGTAAATGATAAAATTTATTATGCTCCATATTAAACTATATAAAATTATTATTTTAATATGTCATTTTATAGGTTATATTTATTATTATCTTATATTTATTATCATTTTATATCAAGTGATGTGTCATATTTATAATTATATAAAATTAATAATAATGTTATGAAGTTATTAATAATTATTATTTTTAAAATAGTAAATTTAAACTATCATTGATAATAATTTTATTTTTTAACATAAGCATTTTCTTAAAATCTTTTATCATTCATTAAAAAAAGGAATGCTATAAAAGAATTAGTAGAACACGAAGACTTTTCAAGTGTAATCAACATAAACACTACTCTCACCTAAGCATGCTTAGCTTTCATTTTGTAGTGAGATCTAGTGACTTGATACTAGTTTGGTCACAAATGCATACAAATCAAAAAGAATCATAGATATGTTCATATTATCATGAAGATAATGAACCATTTCTAAAGCTTTGCAAATTATTAAGCATTTGAGCTGGATCACCCATGTGCTTGATGGTCCAAGCCTTAATTGTTTAGCCATTTATTCTAATGTTCTTGTTTGGTGCGAAATAGGCTTACAACTTTTGGATATAATGAACTTTTAGTTTTCAAAGCACCTCAAAGTGTTCAACAATCTTCAAAGATTGAAGACAAGCACATCAACTTTGATAAGGTTTTATTATTCTATGAAATAGAATGTTAACTGGTTGAATTTAATGAACACTCTTTCCATATAAGTGTGGAATCATATTTAGGTATCCAAATTTTTGAATCATCTCCTTGATTTAGAAAATGAATGAGATTCAATTTTTTAATCTCTTAAATCTTTGTTGGTTCTAATCATATTTCAACCATTAATTGATTTATTTTAATTCTATTTTTGTGTCATTCTTTTATTAGTTAAATCATACTATTATTTTTTTACCAAATTGTATGTTATGTTGATTATTAAGTCTTGATTATACCAAAAAATAACTCAATGAAAATATTCGTAATAAAATAAATAAATAAAATTTATGCCACATCCCAAGATGTGCACAAATGCAAAAGTCTCAAGCACAGCTTATGACTATCCATAGGGTTAAGGAAAATAGTGAAATCTAGATCAGGTGGAACCATTGTAGTTCAAGATGATTTCTTAAACTGGGTGGGGAAAGGCTTATGATCGAGTCAAGAAGAATTCATACTATTTATTAATATGGAATGAGTCAAACCTAGATAAACCCATGAGATACGAGTCCACCCAGCTAATTAAATCCTATGAGCACAAAAAGCAAACAAGCCAAGATTACATTTCCAAGTTACACCCAGGTAGATGCTCTTAAAGAGCAAATAAGTTTCCTCTCCCATAATGTTGGACTATGTCCATTATGACTGTCTCCATCCGAAACTTTCACAGCTGTCATGATTCGATAAGGTTTTTTTGATATCGCAAGGTGGAGATCCCCTTCGCCTTTAAAAAGGGTTTGTAATCAATACAACCATCCAAAAGATAAGCTAATCTAATGGTTATTGGTTTATTCACTGTAATCGATTTATCTATCTAGGGGTCATTATATTGTCGAACTTCATAAAATGGCCTTCTTTATTTCAATTTTTTAAAGATTCTATGCTTAATTTGGTGACCCAAATCACACTTTTTTGAAACCTACAATTTAGATCTAATCCAAATTTTAGTATTGATTACTCAAATGATCCAAATCTAATATAACCTATTTGAATTATGTTAATGGAATCCATCTCAATGAAATCATCCAGAACTCATCCCATTTTATAGCATTTAATTCGATGGTTAAGATCTCTTTTGTGTCCATCAAATGGCTCTATTCAATCTTGCCTATAAGCTAAATAAATTTCCATTATAATGTAGTCACAATAGCAGTTTTGGAAAAATATTTTTATACCTTTTAAGTTTTTTGGAAGCAAGTTTTGTAACTGTTCTCCACACACTTTTGGTTAGCTATTAACAACATTTTTCTATAAAAACCTAAAAATTTTAAAAAATGACTAATTAATGGGAACAAGATTTTAACATCTCAAAGAAAGGCTGAGTGATATTTTAATGGCATAAATTTTCTTTAGCAACTCCTATGGCACATGATTACTTGAAATATTGAATTCTTCCAATTAAGCAAAATTTTTCTTTGCTTTTATTTTAAAAGTTATCATAATTTTAAGCACTTCGTTCTTTTTTATTCATTAACAAGAATTTTAAAATTTTTATGATTTTATCAGGATTTTTCTTACTATTTTTGTTCTTTTCTTTAAGGTTTGTAGCCCAAGACTTATAAAAGCAAGTGTTTGGTTTCATCTCCTATAAAGTAGTGATAAGGTTGAGAAAGTAAAAGTCCAAGTAATAGTTGAGCACAAAAATCCAATATATTTGAGGTAAATCATTAGGGAAAATGTCAAGTGGTAATTCTTTTACAGGAGGAGTTTTCTTTCCTTCATTGGTGATGGATTTAGGTTCAACATTGAATAAAATAACATAAAAATTTTAGTTCACAATCTTAAATTTTATTATCAATCACAAATCAAAGTTTTCTATAAACATAAAATTTTTTTATAATAAATTTTCAAAAGAAATTCAATAAAAAAAGCAAATGTAGTTTAAAACCATAACTTAGCCCTTTCTATAGGATTAACAAACTGTTCCCACTTATGCACTTTTTAAAAAATTTACTCTTATTATATAAGTAATAATACATTCCAATACCAACATTTTTTATAAAATAAATAAATAATTACATAAACATAATTTTTAATAACTTAGAAACAAATATTAAAATTTTCTAGAATTATTTTATCATTTTTAAAACAAAAAAATTAAATTATTTTACAAAAAGATAATAAAATATATTATTTTTAAAAAATATAAAAACTTTAAAAATATATATTATTTAATAATAAGCGGATGCAAAAATTATTTAAGTTTTATTATTTTTTGAATGTTACAAATATTTAATGAATATTTTGACTACTAACTTAGTACATTTTTATTCATAGTTAAAAAATTAAAAAAGTAAATGAAAAAGTAATTAATAGAATAATTCTAATATATTCACTTTATTTGATGTTAGATAATAAATATAAGTAATAATTAACATCTACAATTTAAATTAAATTTTCTAATTTTTTATTATTTAATATTATTGTATTTAAAAAATTTTATACACAAGATATATAAAGTATTATAAAGATAAATTAATTCTATGTTACTACAATTATTATAAGTTCTATTGCACAATATCCAATTAGATTAAAGTTGTTATTATTTTATTATATCTTATGTAGTGTAATATCTATTCAAAATTGACAAAAATCTTATTATTAATAATTAATTTATTAAATATTAATGATAAATTATAATTTAAAATAATTTAATTTTTTAACATGAACATATTATTAAAATCTATTGTAATTAATTTTAAAAAATAATCTTATGAAAAATAGCTGCAATACGAGGACTTTTTCAAGAGATCGCTAATCTTAACTCAACTTTTACCTAAACATGTTTTCCTTTAGAGATCTAATGAGATGAAGTGTTAAACTTACGAACTTTTTAAAAGAAATTATGCTTGTTATATATGTCACGATATATTTTATTATGAATATTTTAGTTATTTTACATTAATAAAAAATTAAAAAAACTATTATCTTTTATAATATAGACATTAATAAAAAAATTTCCATTATGTTATCTCTTACTTATAAAGGATTAAATTACAAAAAAATATAATCGATAGAAAATATATTTACCATAAATATTATATAGCAATGTATACAACATAAGAGTGTTTTAAAATATTACTAATTCATGGGCTAAAAAATAGATAATGTAGATGGACACACTTATTCTATAGGAGCAAGAAAAATTCATTAATTGATATCAGAAAAATTGAGAGAGAAAAAAATGATTTTACTATTCTCACCCATGCATGTTAAACATTGGAGTTGTAATGAGATCAAGTCTTATAATGCTAGTGCAGCCACACATGCTTATAAATAATAAAGAATCATGTTTATGTGATTATTGTTTTGAAGATAATAAACCATCTCTAAACAATTTTAAATTGTGGAACGTATATATTGGGTCGCACTTGTGTTTGATGACTCAAGTCTAAAATTTTTAGCTTTTTATTGTAATGGACATTTTTGTTGTGCAATAGGTTTATATGTAAAGGAGAAGCTATGTAGTTTGAAAATGGTGAAATAGTCATCTTCAAAGCACATTAGAGTGTTCGACAAGCTTTAAGGATTTAAAACTTGTTTATCAACATTGATAAGATTTTATTTCAATATGAAATAAAGTATTAGTTTATTAATTTTAAGGCACTTTAACTTCTTATCAATTTCAACAAAAATTTAAGTAGTTAAGTTGTTTAACCATCAAGTTGACTTATCAAATGAATAGAATTAAATTTTTTAACTCTTAATTCTTATCTTGGTTCAAATAATACTTAAATGCACTCATTAATTTAACTTAATTATATTTTTTAATCATTCTTTCTTTTGTGAAATAATAATTTTGCATTTTTTTTAAAATTCTATTTTAAGTTTATTATTGAATCTTGATTACATAAAAAATGAATCTATTAAAATTTTCATAATTAAATAAAAAAAATTTATGCCAGATCTGATGCTATGCTTGAATGTAAAAGCATTTCACCAAGCTTGAACATGAGAATGAGGTCAAGAAAAATACTCAGATCTACATCAGTAGCACCAGTTCTGGTTCACAAATGATTTCTGAACCTAATGGTGTAGAGCATTCGATCTAATTGGAAAAAATTTAAACAAAATATAAGTATAGGTCAAGTTGATCCCTGATAAATGCTTGTGTTATTTATCCACTCAAGAGATTAAATCCTAAGTGAACGAATGAGTCGCCAACTTGTATAAGGTTTGTAACTTTTAGCTAAACAAATGCATATACAAATCACATAAGTTTCCTTTCCCTTAATGTGGGACTAGTCCACTTACAACTATTTCCATCTAAATCCAATAGCACGTGACACCATTTGATCATGCATTATTGCAATTGTACTATCTAGGTTAACTCTTCCTTTAAAAAATGGCCTTAATCAATTAAATTGTCTCTTTGAAAAGTCAATTAGATTTTTTTACTTCATCTACTATAACTAATTGATCCATTTGATGTTCTGACCTCATCTTTTACAATTAGGGGGCTATTTTGATTTCCCCATTTTGAAACAATATATGCTTGATCATGACACAGGCCTCCTCTATTTGAATCCAACAATTTTGAGCTAATCCCAATTTCAACTTTTATTAATCAAAAGATATAGATCTCATCTAACTTGATCAAATGGCCTAGATCAAATCTAACTTGAAACAACAAAAAAAAACATTTCCTCCTTTACAACATTTCATTATTCTATGTCATTCCAATAGCTCCAATAAATCTTACCTAACTACTAAATAACTAGTCATTATTATGTCAGTGTGGTAGCCATTTTGATAAAATATTTTAAAATCTTCGTATGTTGTTTGGAAGACTTTTTTGCAACATCTTTTCACTTGCTTTCTAATGGTTATGACAAAATGGTTTTCATAAATAACTAACCATTGTGAATGAAATGAATAACGATTCTGAACAATATTTTAACTTCTCAAATAATGGCTACATCATATTCAATTGGTATAAAATTCTCAATCATTTCATTTTTTTGAGCTCTTCGTGCCATTTTACATTCATAATCAGGCATAAAAGAGTTCTACATCTTTGTCATTGATTTTTTTCTTGCTGTACTTTTTCCTTTTGGTTTGGTCAATATAAACTTTATAATAGCATTACTATAGTTTAGTGTCATAAAGATCAAGTTATGGTTGAGTTCATAAGAAATAGGGTTATAGTTGAACGTACAAAGGCCAATGTCATATGTGAACCCTTAAGTTAAAAATGTTTTACTAATACAATTTTCATTGCCTCACTTGGGGTTCAATGTAAGTTCTATTTTTAACCTTACAACATAAAAATATTAATGTTCCATTTATGCTTTTTTCTATTAAAATTATAATTTATTGTGATTTTAAATCAAATTTTTTTTATAAAAATTAAATTGTTCTTAGAATAAATTTTTGAAAATAAATATAAGAATAACATTTGCAAACATAGTCTAAAACTTATTAAAAAAGTTTTGTGAGATTCGTACACTTGTTTTCATTTGAATATTAAATTTTTAAGAAAATATTTATGCTTATTATATGTGTAATATTTTTTTTAATATCATTGTTTTATTTATTTAAAATTTAAAAAAAATCGAATAAACTATTATTTTTTATAACATAAATTATAATACAAAATATTTTCTTTGATTATGTTATCATTCTTACACATGAAAATGAAATTATATAACAAATATAAAAATATAAAGTTATCATAAACAATATATATTAAACAACACAACTTGAAAGACTTAATAAATATATTAATTGACATCTTCAAAAAAGTTAATAGACATGAAGATAACTATTTTATAAGAGAGAGAAAGAAATAAGTTTATAAGAGGAAAATAGAGAAGAAAATAATAATAAAATAAGCTGGGAGAAAATTTAATGAATATGAAAAGAAAAAAGAGAACATAGAGGAGATAGGGAGAAAATATAAATAAAGAAAAGGGAGAAAATAAAAAATACAAAAGGATAGAGAAGAGAGATGCAAACAAAAATATAAGGTGATCAAGATTGACAACACAAATAGAGAATGATAATAGTTGAGAAATAAAAGTGAGAGATTATAAGACATAATGATATGAAGAGTAGGAAGAGACAAAAATAAATAAATAAACATTAAATATTAGTAAATATATTTGCAATATTTATTAAATAGAACAAGTTAGTCATATATAATATTTAGTAAAAAGAAAATACAATTTTTTTGTGCCATTACCATTTTTAAATTACTAAAATTATAAACTAATATATTTGTAAATCATACAATTTTATTAAAATATAAATAAAAATTTAAAAATTAAAAAATATACAAAAAAATTCTAACTTCAATGCTATTTTAAAATATAATAGGTTAATCATATATAATATTTAATAATAATAAAATATAAAAAAATTCTAACTTCAATGCTATTGTAAAATATTTCAAAATTTTAAAAATAAACAAATAATATAACTATAATAATATACTTTTTGAAGAAATTATATAGATCAAAAAATTATATAATGTTTAGTTTTAATGATATAAATTAAAATTTTTTGTATTCCATGAAAAAATTTTATTTTATTTTTAAAATTCAAAAAAAATCATATATATTCTATTATAAATAGTAATTAACTCTAATTTTCTATAATTGATATTATAAGTTACTTTATTAAAACTTAAATTACATTATAGTTATTATTTGCATTATATCATAATTTTTCTTATTTATTATTATATGAAATTGATAATATTATTAAAAATTTACTATTAAAAATTCATTAAAAAATAGGATTTATAGGCTACCATTTGTAATAATTTAATTTTTTAACAATAGCACATTATTAAAGTATGTAGTCGTTAGTTATAGAGAGAGTTGTGAGAAAGTACGAGAATGTAATGACTTCTCAAGAGGTCACAAATCCCATTACCACTCTCAACCAAGTAGGCTTAACTTCTGTTTTTCGATACGATCAAGGGCATATGCCTTAGGTGGTCACACATGCATACAATAGGCAAAGGAAATTATTTTGTGAATGTTATGCATAAAATATTTTACTATTTTTAAAATTTTAAAAAGTTTCATGCATGTACACTTATAGAAACATATAAGCGTACTATAGACATTGTAATATTTTTTTAATATTAATATTTTACTAATATAAAATTAAATAAAAATTCTATAAACTATTATTTTGGATTAAAAAGACATTAATACATATGATTTACTTTTATTGTGTTATGATTTTTGTGAAAAAATTAAATTGCAAAATAAATAAAATTAAGATAATATATATTTATCATAAAAATTACATATTAAACTATTCAACGTAATGGTTGACTTAAATTTTGTTAATTTATGAGATAATATTTTCTAAAATAAATATTTTTTTATATAAAATAATAAAAAACGACATAAATTTTTTTTTTGCTAAAATAGATATTAATACAAAATATTTTCTTTTATTATATTATTGTTTTGATAAATTAAAAAATATATTACATAATTAATAAAAATAAAAAATAACAAGTTTAACATAAATATTATATCTTAAATTTCACCAAATGAGAGTTTACTTAAATACTGTTAATTGATAAGCTAAAAAATATATAATGGAGAAATAGATAACTATTCCATATATAAAAAGAAAGTTAAAAACTGATTAATAAAAGAAAAATAGTCAAGAAAATAAAAATAAAGTAAGATGAGCTATGATTTATTTAGAGGAAAAGAAAAGAGTGAACATAGAGGAGATTAATAGAATAAATAAAAAAGTGAATGATAAGAATGTAAAAAATGATAGAAGAAAGTTAAAATTTTAAAAAAATATAAGATAGACAATGAAGTAAGAATTAAGGGAATGATAATGGCATAGAGTAGGAAGAGAATATTAGAGACATTTAGATAAAGGGTAAAAATTGAAAAAATGATAAAATAAAAGTTAACTCTCAATAACTAAACATATAATATTTATTAAATATGATAAGTCATTCGTATATTATATTTTGTAGCAATAAAATGCAAAAATAATTTTTATTTTTTTAATTATTTAGTAATATTCTAAATATTTATTTAATATTCAAATTATTATTATTATATTACTTTATTAATACTTGAACTTAAAAACATTAATTAAATAATAAATAATATAATTATTCTAATATATAATCCTCATGCGACTTAACATCAATAATAAATATTAAAATTATTTAACATTAATGATATAATTTTAGATTTGTAATAATCTATAACATAATATTCTATTTTCAAAAAATTCTATAAATAGAATATATATACACTTAGAACATAAATTAACTTTAGTTTCCTATAATTGGTACAAGTTATTATGATTAATATTAAATTATACTAAAATATTATTTTATTATATAATATGATATGACACATTTATCATAAAATTACTACCAATAATTAATTACTTAAAAAGGTAATTATAAACTACCGTTTATTAAATTTAATTTCTTAACATTAACATGTTAAAATAAATTATTATTCATTAGAAAAATATTATAGACAAGTACATAAGTGCAACATGGGTACTTATTACTAGGTTACTCATCCCAATACATCAGTTACCCTAAGAATGATAAAGGAGAGAGAGAGTGGCTAAAAAATTTTGTGGGACCATTTTGATCTTTTTTATCGTTATAACAAAATATATATTATTATGTTTATAAATTAAAATTTTTTAATAAATATAAAAAAAATTTTATTAAAATGTTTTTAAATAAATATAATCTCAAACTAAAAAATAGTTTAAAATCATAAATAACTTAGTTTTACATGATTCATACACACTCAGTTTTAGTTCAATGTGCAGTTTTAAAAAAACTTATGCATATTATATATGCCACTAAATGTTCTAATATCAATGTTTTATTTATATATAATTAATAAAAATGCCACAAACTTATATTTTCTATAACATGGTCATCCATATATAAGATATTCATCCATTTCAAAATCTCTAATATTTTGTAATATAATATTACTATATCTAAAAATCTCTTTTTAAAACATATATATACTATTATAAATATGAAAAATTATAATTTATTGTAGTTGACATAAGTTATTTTTTGTAACAGTAAATAATGTTAAAGTTATTATTTACTATATCACATGATGTGCTATATTTGTTTTTATACAGAATTGATATTAATATTATAAATTTATTCTTAAAAATTAATAATTAAAGTGGTAATTATAAAATAAAAGTTGTAATTACTTAATTTTTGTAAAATTACAAATGTTATTAAAATAAAAAGTCATTCATTACAAAAGGAATATATGAAAATATTTGCAACGTTAGGACTTCTCAAAGGGTCACCCATTCCAATACCGCTCTCACCGAAGAAAGTTTAACTTTGATGTTCTAATGATACCTATCACCATAATGCTCGTGTGGCTGCACATTCCGACAAAGAACAATAATTATGTTGAAGATAATAATCCATTTCTAAAATGTTTAACACATGAATAGGATTCAATTTTTTAAACTCTAATTTTTCTACTTGCTTAAAATCCAATTAAAGTCATTTAATGATTTAACAAAATTTTATCTTTAATCATTTTCTTATGTTAAATAACACTTTTGTATTTTTTTCAAATTCTATGTTTGATTGATTATTGATTCTCGATTACATGAAAAAATTAATTTTATTAAAATTTATCCCACATCTAAAGTTTTGCTTAAAGCTAAAGTTTTAGGCCTAGCATAAGCCCCAAGACAAGACTATTGTATTTTTTTCAAAAACCATTATTAGATTAATTGTTAAATATTAATTACATTAAATAAATATTTCAATTAAAATTTTCACAGTTAAATAAATAAAAAAATTTATGCCACTTCCCAAGTTGTCTTAGAATGCAAAGGATTAAGTTGATTAATTCGATAATCTAATCAGATGGTCAGTGCTTCATCCATTATAACCGATTGATTTATTTGATAGTAGTAATCTTATCTGACCTCATCAGTTGGCTATTTTTTTTTCTTTTTGAAGTAAGCTATCCTTTATAGGATGATCTAGATCTCTCTTGTTTGAATACTATTATATACATTAATTTTCAATTTTACTGTTGATTAATCAAATGTTCCAGTTGTCATCTAACTCCATCGCATGGCTTTGATCAAATCTAGCTTGATCCAACTTTTCAAACCAATTAACATTTTTGAAGATCATTGAGATCTCATTAGTGTCGATCTAATGATTTTATTATTTTTTAGCTACTTGGAAGAAATTTTTGTAAAATATTTTCAATAAACTTTTAATGGCTATAACAAAAACATTTTTTATAAATACTAAACAATTGTGAAAAAAATGACTAATGAAGGTCAACAACATTTTAACATCTTTGATAGTGGTCATATCGTATTATAGTTTGAATCGATCTACCTTAAAATTTTGGCATACCATTTTATCTTTTTTATTAAAAAAATGATAAATTATTCTATTTCTAAAAGAAAGATTTCTATAAAGACAAAATAAATTTTATAAAAAAATTTATCCAATGAATGCATTCCAAAAAAATAGCAAAAATAGCATAAAACAATAATTCATCCTTTTGTGACATTCACATAGTCAATTTCAGTTCAATATAAATTTTCAAAAACATCTATGCAAATTCTATATGTTTTTGAAAATTAAGTCCTAATTATATAAACTAACAATTATATAAACTATTATTTTTGATGACAGACATTAATATATTTATTTTTTTCTATTAAGTCCTAATTCTTACAAATAAAAAATTAAGTTATGCAACAAATATGAATAACGAAATATACATTTATCATAAACTATATATTAGAAAATGCGACTTGAGAGATTTCGTTAAAAAAATTAATTGATAGGCTAAAAAAGAAAAAATAGAGATATAGATAAATAATCTATAAAACTACAGAAAATAAAAAAATTAAAAGAAGAAAATAGAGAAATAATAACAAAAAATAAAGATGAGAAAAAAGAAACATAGATGAGATAGTGAGAATAAATAAATAAATAAAAGATGGAGAAATGGGAAAGTAAAGAAGGATAGAGGAGAGAGAAGTAAGTAATATCTTAAAGAAAGAAAAAACAAATAGAGAATGTAATAAGAGAGATATAGAATTAAAAGAATTTGAGATATATTGTTATAAAGAGCAAAAAGTTAAAAAATAATTAAATAATTCCATAAACTTAATAATTAAAATGATTATTTTTATTAAATTTAGAAAGTTAACCATATATAGTATTTAATAACAATAAAATATAAAAATATTAGTGATTTTTGTGTATTTTAGAATATTTTAGATATTTAAATTTTTTTTATTTTTTAATTTATTATTATTTTACTCTCTCTTAAAATTTAAAAAAATTATTTAACAATAAATAATATAATTATTTTAAAAAATTATTTTTATATGATATAATATGTATAATAAACATAAATAATATTTAACATTAATGATATGACTTAAAATTTAAACTATTTTATTTTATAACAATATTATATTTAAAAAGTCTATATATATCATATGCATATTATAATAAATATAAATTAAATTTTTTTATTAAAATCCATATAAGTTTTTTTATTTATTATTAAATTTTATTAAAGATACTATTATACCTTTCATATATTAATAAATATGAATTGGCAAGTGATATAATAAAAAATAACTATAAAATAGTTTAATATTTAACAAAATATCTTACATTAATTATAATGCATTAGAACTATATTATGTATATTAAAGTATATTTATACTCTGTATTGAATTTTATGTATATAGTAATAATATATTATAGATTATTAGAAAATTCGAATTATAACATTATTGTTAAATATTATTTATATTTACTATATTTATTAAATCATATGTAGATATATATTGGAGTTATTCTATTATTTATTATTTAATTAGTTTTTTAAAGTATGAATACAATAATATAATGTTAATAGTCAAAATATTCCCGAAATATTTGTAATATTCATGAAATAATAGTAAATATCAAATAGGTTCTATATTTTGTTAACATAAAATATTATGTATGGTTAAATTGTGTTATTTAATAAATATTATAAGTTTCAACATTAAGATTTAACATTTAATTAGATATTCCTTTTTTTCTCTTTATCTCTATGTCTTTTATTTTCATTTATTAACTCCTCCTATTCTTAATCTCTTATTTGTCTTTTCAATATATGTCTCCCTATAATTTTCTTGCATGCAACTCTACATCATTTTTTATTTTCTTATTTCTCTTTCTCTTTGACTAATTTATTTATTCTCACTATCTCTTTTATATTCTCTCCCATTTTTTCCTCTTATTTAATTATCTCAAATTAATCTTTATTATTATTTTTTTCTATATTTTGCACTTACTAATCTATGACTTTTTCTATTCTTTCGCATAGTTATCTTCGTCTTTATTATCTCTTTTTCAACCCATGAATAGATAATATTTAGGAAATCTCATATGTTTAATAGTTTATATACAATATTTATGATAAATTTATATTTCACTATTTGTATCTATTACATGATTTTTTTTTAACATATAACAATGATAAAATAATGGAAAAAATCATATATAGTAAAGTCATTGTTATCAAAAATAGGAGTTTATTTAACTTTTAATTAATTTTAAAAAAAATTAAATATTTCATATTTAAATTTATTATGACATATACAATAAGACTTATTTTCTAAAGTGCATATCAAAATGAAAATGAGGGTACAAATCCCACAAAAATTCATTAATTACTGACTTAAGCCTCAATAATTTTTTTAATGTATTTTTTTCCAAAAATCATTATAAAAATATTTTGTGTTTACAAAAAACTTTACTTTACAAATATATACACCTTGTGGTGAAGTTCCATGGGATTACAATTGTCAGACAAAACATTCGATTATAGCACGTGAAGCAGTAACCATTTGATCAGCTTATCAAATGGACTATTAGATGAATTAAGATCACTATTTAAAGATAGAGATGTTCTACACCTTGTGATTATGAAAATACATGATTGAACTACACTAAGAATTATTTGTTTTTTATTGAGATTGTCACTAATGAAAAAGTCCCAAATTACTGGAGAGGAAAAACTTGTTTGTCTTTATAAGGATTCACATGGGAGTAAGTTGCAAACATAATATTGGCTTGCTTCTCATTGGTGTGCTCAAGATTTAGTCACTTCATGGACTTATATTTAATGTTATTCAAGTTCAACCTATCCCAAACGTATTATTTTTTTTCAAATGATTCTTGGATCGATCCAATGCATCACATTATATAGTTCAAGAATTTGTTGTGAAAAGAACTAGTCGACCTGATTGGGATCTAGCTATTTTTCCTGACCTGATGCAATGACAAAAGTTCAGCCTATGACCTTTGCATTTTGACATAACTTGGGATGTGGCATAATTTTTTCATGTCATGAAAATTTTAAAAAAATTATTTTTTTTTTATGTAAATTTTTAATGACCAAACTTACATAAAATTTGGAAAAAAATACAAAGGTGTTATTATCCAAAGAAAAAATGATTCTTAGATAGAATTATGCTTAATCAATTAATTGTTTACGTATGATTTGAACAAAAAAAAAGAATTGAGATATTAAAAAATTCAATCCAATTCATTGTTTAAATATAAAAGTTGATTAAACAATTTAGATGACTCAATATGATTTGATATGATGCAAAAGGAGTGTGTCATAAAATCAACAAGTTAACAATCTATTTCCTTGTAAAATAAAACCTTGTCAAAGCTAATGCATATGTCTTAAATCTTTGAAGTATGTTGAAATCTCTAAAGTACTTTGAAGAATTATAGTTTACCATGTTCAAAGTGTATAGCTGTTTAAACCTATTTCACATAAGACAAGCTCGTTAAAGTAAAATGCTAAAAATATTTTATTATTTTAATGATAATAATGGTACAACTATGATTCATTATCATTTGTATGAATATGTGACCAAACAAGTATTATAGCATTGTATCTTATTAGAACTCCAAGGTTAAGCATGCATTGGTAAGTGCAACATTGGGATGGGAGAGCTCTTAAAAAGTCCTTACATTCTACTGATGTTTTCGAAAAATTCCTACTTCAAATGAATGAAAATTTATTTGAATAACATGTTAAAGTTTAAAAACATAAAAGATTATAAATGATAACTTATAATTAGCATTTTAGTATTTAATTATTATTACTAACTTTATAAAAATATTATTAATTTCATATAATAATAAATATGACACATCTTATGATACAGAAAAATAAAATAATTTAACATAGTTAAATATTAAGCAAAATAAATTATATCAATTCTTAAAATATCGAATTAATTTAAGTTTATAATTATATATAATAATCTATTAAATTTTTTAATTTATGTAGTTTTGGATTATAGAATTTTAGAAGTCAAAATTTATGTCAATAATGATGTATATTTTTTATATTTTTTAATAATACATCATACAAAGATGACATATTAGAATTATTATATTATTTATTGTTTAATTACTTTTTAAATTTGTAAGTTTGAATGAAATAATATTAAACGTATATATGATTAGCTTGTCATACTTTATTAATATTATAAATTTAGTTATTAATATTTAACATTTATTTAATTATTTCTCTCATTTTTTCACTTTATCTTAATGTTTGTCATATTCTCCTTCTTCCTGCTATCTCTAATAATCATTGTCTTATTTGTCCTTTCATTCTCCATCATTATTTATTCTTCTTGGCCCTCTCTCTCATTTAACCTTTTCAAAATCCTCACTTCACCTTTTTTAATTTTTTATTTATTCTCCCTATCTGTTTTATGTTCTCTTCTTTTTATGCTTCATTAACTCTTCTCTCATCTCTTTATTTTTCTTGTTTTCTCTATGTTTCTCATTGATTAATCCATGACTTTCTCTCTCTATAATAGAATAGTTATATCTATTTCTATCATCAATTATTTAGGCCGTACATTAATAATATTTAAAAATCTCTTACGATTAGAATTTAATAGATAATGTTCATGATAAATTTGTATTTTATCATTTATATTTATTACATAATTTAATTATTTATTTATAAGAATAGTAATATAATGGAAAAAATCTTTTATATTAGTCTTATCAAAAAGTAAAAATTTATGTAATATTTTGATTAATTTTAAACAAATAAAAAATTAATATCAGAAAATATTATGATATATACAATAAGCATAAAGTGTTTTTTAAGAATGGATAACCTTGAAAATTTGGAAAATTTTATATTAAGTTTTTTATCTTCTAGATAAAAATGGCATAGCTATGACTTTGTTTTCTTTTATATGCATATGAAGCCCAACCAACATTATGACACTAGATGTCATTATTGCTTAAAGGTAAGCATGCTTGAGCAAGAGTAGTATTATGATGGCTCACATCTTATGAAGTCCTCGTGTTGCACATATGCACAATAGGATTTGTTTTGGTAATGAATCAAAATTTATTTTAATAGCATATAAATTTTAAAAAATTAATGACAAGTTATAGTAATTAATTATTAATAATAACTTTACAACATAATTAGAAATTGCATATAATAATTAATATAATACATCATAGGATATTATAAAATAAAAATTTGAATATAGTTTAATATTATAAAAAACATATATAAATTATTAAAAATTTTAATATTTTTTTATTATAATATTATATATAAGTTATGTATAAAATTTTTTAAATATTGTAATATCATATTATGAAATTTTAGCAACATAAAATGATATCATTATAGCTAAATATTATTTATAAATATTAACTATATTAAATAAAATAAATATATTACATTAGAATAGTTATATTACTTTTTATTTAATTAAATTTTAAATTAATTTAAGAGTAAAAAAATAAAATTTATTTTCAAAATATTCTTTAAATTATTTTATAATTTTAGAATAATAAAAAAAGGAAAATATTTTTAATTCTCTTTTATCATTAATACTATGTATGATTAACATAACATATTTATAAATATTTCAAGTTTAGTTTTAAAGATCTTTCTATCATTTAAATTTTTTTTCACACTTTTCCTTGTTTAAATGTTGCTCACATTCTTTAACTTTCTTCTCTTGTATTTCTCTTTGCCTCTAACTCTCCTTTATTTTTCTCTACTTTTTTATTTGGTTCTCTCTTTTACTTATTTTTTTATTCTACCATTCTTCTATTTATTCAAATTTTTATTTTTTTTAGTTTAATAAATCATCTTTCATCTCTTCCTATTATAAATTCCTTTTTTATTTTTCTTCTATCAATTTTAGACTTTCTCTCTTCTACGAAATAGTTATCTTCATCCTCATTATCTAATTTTTAATAATCAATTTATAATATATGAGAAATCTCTCATGATTCATATTTTAATGTGTAATACTTATGATAAATATATATTTTATTAATTATAAATCTTACATAATTAAATATTTTTTAATAAAATATTAAAATAAAAGATGAATACTTATGTATTAATATCTTCGTTTAAAAAAATAATAATTTAAATTATTTTTTATTATTATATATAAATGAAATATTAGTATTAGATTATATTATTAAAAATGACTAAGCATCATTTTGTTAAATGTGTATGTCCTCTACAATTTAAAAAATTTTACAAAATATTTCATTATCTTAAATTCAATAACCAAACAACTATTGTTTTATCTTTTGTGTACATGTGCAATCATAACAGCATTATAGCCCTAAAAGCTACTAAACTCCTTGCAAGCTTTGGCGAGAGTAACATTTGGATGGGTCACCTATTTAGAAGTCCTTATTTTGCATATATTGCTTTAGAACAAACCTTTTTGTGATGAATATAATTTAGTTTAATAATATGTTAATGTTAAAAAAGTTACATTATTTTAAATTATAGTTTATAATACCTTTTTTAATTAGATGTTAATACAATAATGTAATATCATTGTTAATTTAATAAAAAAATAAACATGGCATATCATATGATACATTCAAATAAAAACTTTAACATAATCTAATATTAAAGAAAACAAACTATATAAATTATAATAAATTATAATTAATTTTTATTTAAAATGTTATATATATTTTATGTATAAAATTTTTTAGATATCAAAAAACTATATTATAAATTATTTAAAATCCAAAATTATATTATTAGTAATAAAAATTATTTATTTTTAATATCTATATTATGTAATCAAAAGATAATATATTATAATAACTTAATTATTTCTTATTTAATTAAATTTTTTAATTTATTTATTGATAAAATATTGTTATTTTACTTGCCAAAATAGTCTTTAAACACTTTTAACCATCTTAGATAGTTTTAAACCATAAACAAATTATATTAACCTCCAACTCTTGCATGTTGTTGTTGATTTCTCATTTCTCCTTTTCTTTCACTCTTTTGTTTATTCCGTCTATCTTCTTTATGGTTTCTCTTTTCTTTTCCTTTTAATTAAATTATTGCCATCTTAATCTATATTATCAATTTACTCTTCATTATACTTTCATCAAACTATGACTTTTCTCCCCCTATAGAAATAGTTACTTTATCAGTATTATCACTTTTTTAGCCCATCAATTAACATTATTTAAGAAATCTATTATGTTGGATTGTTTAATATATAATATTTAAATTGAATATATAAATTTTTTTATTTATATTTGTTATGTAATTTAATTTTTGATTTATTAAAATAAAAATATTATGGAAGAAAATGTTATGTATTGTTGACTAGGTTATAAAAAATAATAGTTTTAAAATTTTAAATAATTTAATATGGATAAAATATTTATATTAGAATATATTATGGCACTTATATTAAGCATATTTTTTTAAAAAGAGTGTTTGCTTTATAATATAAAAAAATTTAGAAATTATTCTTTACCTGTAACATAATAATCACAAAACTATAATTTTCTATGCATTGTATGTGTGTGCGACCACATGAGCTTTGCGGCATGAAATCTAATTGGAAGTTTAAAGTTAAGCCTATTTTGGTGATAGTAAAATTTAGATTGGTGACCAGTTGCGAAATTTTCAATTTGTAAACTATTTTATTATTCATTTTTTAAGGAATGATAAATTTTTTAAATAACATGTTAATGTTAAAAAATTAAATTATTATAAATGATAAATTAGCTTTTCTTTTAGTAACTAATTAATAATAGCTTAATGATATTGTTATAAATTATATAAAATAGCAAATATGCCACATCATATAATATAACAAAATAATAACTTTAATCAAGCTAACATTAAGCAAAATGACACATATAAATTATAATAAATTAGAAATAAATTATGCTTTTAACAGTATATACATGATGTGAAAAAAAGTTTTTTAAGTATAATAATATTATATTATAAAATATTTCAAATTTAAAATTACATAGTAAATATTAAAAAAATATTTATATTTATTATACCTATTTTGACATATAAAGATAACATATTAGAATAATAATATTATTTTCTATTTAATAAAATTCTTATATTTTAAGTATAAATAAAATAATAAAAAATTAATAGACAAAATATTCTTTTAATATTTGAAATATTCTAAAATAATTAAAAAAATTAAATATTTTTAATAGATTATTTGTATTAAATGTTATATATGATTAACTTGTAATAATTAGCAAATACTTTAATTATTAAAATTAAACTTTTATTTAGTTATATCACTTACTTTTTCTCTTTATCTTAGTTTCTCTTTCATTCTTTCACTTCCTTCTCTCTCTTATTATTATTCTCTTATTTATCACTTTGCACCCTTTTATACTCTTCTTAGCCTCTTTCTCTCATTTATCAATATCTATTTTCTTATTTATCCCACTTTTACTTATTTTTTTATACTCTCTATCAATTATGCTTTTTTTTATTTCCAACTTTATTAAATGATGTCTTATCCATTTTGATTATTTTTTTCAAAACTATCGTGGTATTAAAATACATTTTTATTGATTAGAAAAAATATTGTAATGAAAAAATTTGTATAACAATATGATTTCACAAGATGTTAGCCATTCTAATACTACACTCACCTAAGTAAGGATAATTGGTTAATTCTAATAAAATCCAATACTATAATGGTGTGGTAATAGACGAATATAAAAGATAATGAACAGTTTTCTAAATTTTTCTAAATTATCAAGAATATAAACTTTTAAAAGAACTTCATGATTATATATAGATGACATAACATAATCTAATGCCAATTTTTTATTTGTATATAATTAATAAGAAATTAAGTAAAATTTCTATTATATGACAGACATTAATATAGTAGATATTTTCTTAATGAATCATCATTCTTATTAATAAAAAGTTTAATTATGTAACAAATATAAAAAAGAAAACTAAAAGTTTATCATAAATATTTCACATTAAACTATTAAACACAAGTGTTTTTTTAACAATATCATTTCATGGGATGAAAAATACATAAAAAGGTGATAATTATTCTGTGAGAGAGCGAAAAGACAAAAATTGATAAATGAAAAATAAAGAGAAATATTTTAATACAGAGAGCAATATGAGACTATTTAATGATGAGATAAAGGAAAGAGAGAATAAAGAGTAAATAAAGAGAATAAATAAATGTGTAAAAGTAAAATAAGAAAGAAGAGAAGGATAAAAGAGAGAAAGAGGCCAAGAAGATGGTAATGACATAGAGAACGAAGAGATAATTAAATAAGTGATAACAAGAGAGAGAAAAAAGTGAGAGAATGTGAGTGACTTTGAGATAAAAGAAAAAAGTACAACAAATAATCAAACAAAAGCTAAATATTAAAAACTAAACTTATAATATTTTTTAAATATAATAGATTGAACATATATAGTATTTATAATAATAAAATTTAAAAAATATTTGAGTTATATTTTTATTTAAAAAATTAAAAAGATTGAAAAAAATTTATTTAAAATTAATAAAATTTTCTTATAATATTAATTTAAAAACATTTAATTAAATAATAATAAATTAAACAATATAATTTTCGAAATAAATTTTCAAACCTATATTCTTAAAAATTATAAATAATATATAATAATAAAAAAAATATATTTTTAAATTTAGCTAACATTAAACTATTTTAAAGTTACTTATTTCCATATCATATTATGTGCCAAATTTATTATTATATGAAATTGATTACAATGTTAAAAGTTATTAATAATAATTAATTACTAAAATAATAGTTATAAATCATCATTTATAATAATTTATTTTTTTTATACTAACATATTATTAAAATAAATTATAAAGCGTATGCACCATTAGAAAATTTATACTTACCATATATGCCCTAATATATTGCAATATAAATATCTTATTTATAAACAATTATTTAAAAATTACATAAACTATAATTGTTTATAGTGTAGATATTAATACATAAGATTTTCTTTCATTATGTTATCATTACTAGAAATAAAAAATTAAATTATATAATTAATAAAAATTAATAATTATATATTTATTGTTGATGTTATATATTAAAATAAGAAGCATTAACGATTTCTTAACTATTATTAAGTGATGGTTGAAAACAAGATATTTGAAATTAAGATAACTATTCTATAACAAATAGATTGTCATGAACTGATAATAGCAAAATAGACATAGATAAAAAAGGATTTAACAAACTTATCAGAACATAAGAGAATATTTCAGAGATAGAGGGAAAAGATAAAAGAGAAAGAAATTTGAAAATGGAAATGGATAGGTAAGAGAGATGCCAAGAAAAATGAAAGAAGTTAAAAAATTAATAGAAAACTTAGAGCATCATAATTGAATGGAGAAGAAAGTGAGAGAATGTTAAAGACTTTGAGATAAAGAAGAAAAAGTAATAAAAATAACAAAATAAAAAATTTAATTTTAATTATTAGAGGTATAATATTTATTAAATATAATAATTTCATTAAATATAACATTTAAAATTTATAAAATATATGGATATTTAAGGTTTACAATAAGTTTTAATATTACAAATATTTCAAGAATATTTTGACTATTAATTTAATATTTTTTAATTGGCACTTAAAATAAAAAAAATTAATTATTTAGTAAATAATATAATTATTATAATAAATTACCTTGATATGTTGTAATAATGATAATAAATATAAATATTTGTCAATTCTATTAATATAATTTTAGACTTCTAGTATTTGTAATACAATTTTACTATGTTTAAAAATTCTATGCACATTTCAAACATATAATTACAAACACTTAAAAATTCTATCTTTTACAATTGCATTAAATTATATTGGAAAACTTTAAACATTTTAAAAATTATTATTTTAATATGTCGTATGATGTTTTATATAAGTTGTTAAGTGATTTTACTACTTTAATCTCCTTTATATTCTATTCCATAAAAGAACTTATAAGCAAAGAAAAAATACACTGCCCTTAGGAATAATGGAATCCATGCTACACATCTTATCCATCCCAAATGTTGATTTTATAATTACAATAATTCCACTATAGCACTTACAACTAATTAATTCATAAGATTACTTACATAGTTTGTAAACAACGAGTCTTTCTAAACAATGTTCTAAAATTTCTTCGTCACAAAAACATTTACCAAACTGAAAATGTGTGCGCCCTCAATCAAGCAAGAACAACTTATAACCCATCCTATAAACACAATGATGAAGAGGTGCATTGTAACCCATTTGCATTTGTAGCTACCCACAACAACAGTCCAATGATGCAACTTCTAAACCTACTTTATATTTATATTAGACCAACAATGTATGTCAGAGTGGCAAATCTTCCCTTTTTTACTAATGATCCTATAGCTTTTCAACTGATTATGTGCATCCATTGTTCTTATATATTCATAGCTATTTCCATTCTTGTTTCTAATTACCAAGAATTCTAAATTTTATCGTAAATGGAAGTTTAATACCAAAATTGAGGTATGTTTTAGTAATTAAATGAATAATTTACTTGCAAACTTGCTTGGCAGTGAGTCCAAATGTAAACATTGGCATTTAGAATAATTCTTTAGTCTTAATAAATAGCCACTAGGTTACCTACTGCAAACTTTTTTGACATACAAAAAATAAACCATGCTCACTTCTCCGTCAATTCTATCTACTACTAGACATGTTACCCCCAAACTTTTGAAAAATCTACTCGCCGACTTATCATCTCATTGTCCTGTGTCATTAATCCATACACAGCTAAATGAAAACACCAAAAGATATAGTCAAGTAAACAAAAGCATATATAACTTGGTCTGTACAACTAGTAATAATTGCACATGTAAATTGATACCTTTCTAATAGCAACTTTAGCATTCTTCAACCAAAACACCGACCACCAATCTCCATCCATACCACTTCTAAAATTTTTTTGTAAAATTCATAATGGCCCTCCATACGAGGCTACTTCTCCAAGCCCAAAGATTGAAGCATCCAATTCACTCTAATTGTAGTTAATTAATACATATGATATCCTTTCGTGCATAATACTTTCCCTAATGGCTTATAATTTTAGATTCCTAAAGCATGTTAGATGTTTTGCTAAAAGTCTGTAATACAATATAATTTCTTAATTTAACCCACATAGAATATAACCTTAAGAAATGCTCTTGGTCCTTAATGGCTATCTCAAGCGATTCCTTATTATTAACAAAGTTGAAATTTGCAAAGCTAATTTTAACCATAACCATTACACAAACAATTGTGCAACCTACCTCATCATAGTTGTGGTCATGCTTGAGCCTAGATTGATACACAACTAGAAAAATAAAAACCAAATAAGTTCTCAAATGCATCCAAATTTTCTAACCTAAAGGCTCCTTGTACGCAACACCAATGTATTAGAAAAATAGACCTCTTTGTCCAAACCTACTCCAGCCATAATACCCACTACCCACATGAAGGTAGAACCAAGAGAAATCCCAAATTTTCTTTTCAATTATTCCTAACAACAACAAAACTATATGGTTATTCTCCAAATTTCATAGAGAGATGAAGCCACTACAAAACACACCACCCTATCCAGTGTTTGCCAACCTTACCACCCTTTTTTGTTTATTTATTTTCTAAATTACTTGTGGGTTTCCCCTCTCTTTTTTCGTTCCTATTTTCATTATTATAATAGAAATCGATCGGTCATGCCTTTTCGCTTCTCTTGGACTACTAACCCCTGCATTCTAATGGTTGAACTTCAAATGCATCAGAGTTCCACCCACTTCTCCAAATTCTATAGTTGAGTATATGCATAACTAGTAGAGCCATCCTCTACTTCCCTGTTACTCCATTGACTACTTTTTTAATTACAAATAGGGTGGACCTCTCCCTGACTAAGCTACTTTAATTCCCATTCTACCTTGAGTGATCCTCCTTGGTGCCCCTCTTACCTAATCTAGGACCTTCACCTTTTCATTGCTAGCATCATATTCTCATATTTATATTTCTTTTCCACCTCCTACTAACCATATCATTTCCTTATATAGTCTATAACTACTATGATTGTGTCCTTAGCCTCTTTTTCCTTTGTTGGATTATCAAACAAGGACCTAAACCTTAGTTTTTCTCACAATTTTTTCCTCTTGACCTATTTCATCAAAATAATTTCCTTATTGTTATGCTCTTCTTGTCTGATATATAAAGTACATGAGCTCTTGCATATTACTTAGTGTGTACTTGTTACTAGGTATATGTGATCAAGAAGCAAGACCTACCTTGTAAAATGTGAGGGATATTACAGTTAATATCTCATGGTAAAACCACTGAAACAATCAACCCTAGGGTCCATTAATTCACATTTCTACTATAAGCAGTTTGGAAAGACCAATTGTGACACACATTTTTGATGGATGACGTATGCATATCTCTCATCCAACCATCAATCTTTATGTGATCCTTTAAAGCTTTACAATGTGAAATGTATTTTTTATGTCCAAAGGTACAAGTGGGAGCATAAAAAAATGAGTCTAGACTTGACACAAATACTTGTTGAAGTACTATAATTAAATTTAAGTGTTCACATGTCCAACCTAAGTGAAAGTCTAGCAACTTACCATGATACTCCAAACCACACATAATGTTTATATTCTGCCAAATAAAACCTTAAATAGATCTACCAAGTCATCAGGTCTAAGACCCTAAATCTTCTCAAATGGCCGCACCTTCTCTATAATATTTGGCTATCCATTGGAGTGACAAACAAGCACTGTGCACTCAACCCATGATGTCGAACTGGTTGTAGTGAGTACATCATTAACAAGTCAAATTTGATAGTTGAATTTCATCATTAATTATGAAAGAGGTATCCCTAGCTACTAGCATCTTAACATCAAAAATAACTGGACTATCTAATAAGTTAACATGGGGATCTACCATCACATATGAACTAACACTATCCAACCTCGCTTTGGTAAGAGACTCCTTGAAATTGACCTTAACTAAGTGATGTAGTTGACATTTACCATTTCAATTTTTACCTTCCATGATCATTGCTATATTTTTACTATCACCATGTTTGCAACAACAAAAAAACCCGTAATAAAAACCATTTGGCCAAAGAGGATATTCCTGTGAGGTAATAAAAATTTTAGTACATATAATACAATCAAAGTCACTATCTAGTCAATTTAGCTTTTCCTTTTTCTATAGTACTATGTGCAATGTGGCACTTTGTACACTTCAAAAATATTCCCATCACAACAACCAACCTCCTCCAATTGTGACACTTCTATAGAATGAACTTCATTATTTGCTATGCATCACTAAAATTAACTTCAATTTCTAGCAACTTGATTGCATGGACAATTTTTGCATCTTGGATGATCACGATGGAAATATTCAACTCCGCATTTCTCTAGCTGAATGTAGAAAGTTTGCATGTTATCTATCATGGGGACATCTATAATAAATTTATTTTTTTCTTTATTGGCTTTCACCACTGCTTAATGTGTACTTAGAAGTTTAGGAATTCTAATTTCATTTCTAAAGCAAGGCACATCCAAACTCCATCTACCACTCCCCTATCACTTCCTACCATTGCCAACATCATCGACCAACAAATTGTGTGTCAACTTTGCAAATATGACATCATTCGCTGCATAGATAGCACTCATCTATTGAATATCTTCTACCACTGTCCTTGGGTTTCGAGAGAAGTAAGTGTGTTCAAAAGTCTTTGTGTTCCATCATATAGAAAAAGTTAAAGCATGCATCATTCTCTCCTTAAGGAGGTTCACACATAAAATAAAAAAATGGTATCACAAAAGTAGTCTTGGATGGGAAATTACTTAAACCCAAAAAAAATCATACAAATGTGCATGATGCACGACCCAATCAACTGCACAAATTTGTTTACTTTTTATGTGGGATAGTCTGAAGGATTGCATACCTTACACATAAGTAATAACACTATGATAAGCACTCTTATTCGTTATAGAAACATGAAATAGGTTCACTTCAGTAATAATTATTGTAGAGTCCAAGTAAACACCATAGCTTGGATATTAAGAGTAGGCTTCTAAGGACCTTGATAGCTTCAAGAGCTGTAGTAGGCTTCGTGGTAGAAACTAACCCTAAAATCCAAGGTTTTCCAACAATAAAATAGGCATATCTGATTTATCCTTAATAGTAATAACAATTCTAGTATATTATGTTGCATAGCTACGTTGCAATTAAGCTCAACCAAACCCATTACAGTAGGTCAATAAGAGTTAAAAAAAGTACCTAAAGGTCATAAGAACTTCCACTATATGACATTGGAAAAATGAAACAAGTTATAGAAGAAAATTTAATAATTCTTTGTGGTGCAGCTAAATCATGCACCTTGTCCATGAGTGCAAGAAAATTTCTATTGATACAATGGTGAAATAAAATTAAAGTTCCAAATTTAAGTGAATGAGATGTAGTTGCAACCCATATGTTCATTGTTATTTGTTAACGAGCTCACTTAAAAGTTTAAAATACTTGCCATTTACTCTATCAAGCTAGAGATTAGCATTTGTGATGTGTTTGATCGACATTCCTATGCCTTAAGGCATTCCGATAAGCTATGTTGCACATCCTCCATCACATTACTTCCCCATGGACATACCATTAGTATTCTGATCCCTCTTGCATATGACGGGAAGGAAGTTGGAAGAAATTTTAAGATTAATCTCTATATGAAGATAGAAGCTACAACTCCATGCATCCTCTTCCTTTTTTAAACAATATTATCAATTATTTAAGGTACAATAAAACAAAGTAGCTTGCACATATGTGATGCACAACATGGCATATAAAAACTACTCTTTGCAATTAAATACTTGGATCTGAATATTTGAACCCATAAAAAATCTTCACAAGCCATAACCTACTTACAATCCTTTACTATTTATGTTACTTGTCATGTCAACAAATTATAAATTATGAGTCCTCCACACTCTTAAGGACGTGTCATTTATTTCAAGTAGGCATAATGTGGAGTGTTGCTAACATTACAACTGCTCCACAAGTATCGATGCATCAGTTTCTCCAACTCAACTATAATGCACGTGGAATTAAAGAGTGAGCAAAGTAATAACTAAGAATATAGTTAACACTAAGTTGATCATGGCAAAATGCCCCATCATCAATATTTATCTAATCTTCTACCTTGCCAAAAAGCTTTCAACTAAATCAATATTAAATTTGAAGTATTTTAATGAAGTTTAGTTGTTATAATAGGTATGCTTAGATATTTCAACTTAACAACTTAAATGATATATAATTTTCTTGATATCATCTTCCTTCACTTTCATTCCATACCATTACAATACAAAGGTCTAGAGTTTTTAAGACTTAACACTTAATTTGATTGTTACCCATGCTACTCCATAATGTCCCACTTTGTCCTGACTATAACATAATTTATCGATGTATAAATTATGATTTCATTAGCATATAGAAGGTGTGTAATCATTGGGGAGAAAGTGTCAATCATAATCACAATAGAGGTGGTTTCTCCACCTAAAATTGAATAAACCAAGATATATTTGCATGTATGATGGCAAAAAGATTTGGTGAAAGTTGACACACCTACCTGAGCCCCTAGCTGTTTCAATCCACTAAAGTTAGATACCATTAAACATAATCCAAAATCTTGGTGTATTAATATAAGCCTCAACTAAATTACACCCAAGATTAGTGAACTATAAATTTTTACACATATTTAGCATAAATTTTCAGTTGACCTTATCATAAGTTTGGTCTTTGTCTAACTTTACTTCTACTAAAACTTCTTTAGAAGATGATAAATTCATTTGAGCACTCATTTCTTATGCCAAAAATATATTATCAGATACAACAAGGCAAGGTACAAAAATAAGTTCTTCTGAAGATATAATATTAGGAAGCACCATCTTTATTCTACTTACCAAAATTTTGTTCACTACTATGTAGATCACATTACAAAGATTAGTGAGATAGAATTGTTGTAGTTTAAAAGCTACTTTAACTTTAAGGATAAGAATGACCAACATGCCTTTTTACAATTTTGGCAAATAGCTATCTTTAAAGAGTTGTTTCACAGTTATGACAATATTCACATTGGTAATATTACAAAAGCCATGCATAAGCTCAATATGGATGTCATCAACTTTATGAGCTTTATTTAGTTAAATAGATAATATGGCTTTATAATCTCATAGTTACTAATCGGAGCACAATAATTGTTGCTTTCTCACTCTTGATGGTCCCCAAAGGTTAGAAAGTTTTGAGTGGTTCATATTGCCCAAACTACACTTGATGCATAAGAGTTGCATGAGAATATCTTTAATCTCCATCAAGAAAGCCAGTAATTCACCACTATCATTTTTTTGAATGATGTATATAATTCCTTCTAAATGTAGAAGTTGTTGGTAACTAAAAAATGTGTCTTTTGATCCCCAAGTGTAGCCCAATAAAGCTTAGCATATTATTGCCACCAACTTTCTTTTAAAGCCATAGCATTGTGATAAAATGTAATATGTTGTGCCAAAAGATGATGTTTTGACTCTACTAATCCATACTCGGATTCCTTATGTTGATGCTTCTGCATCTCCTACTTCAATTGGTGAGGCTTATTAAGAATATCACATAGCATAGCTATAGTTTAATTCAATAATTCTATTAATGCTCTACTAAATTTTGTGGACATACTATCCATAAGGTTTGGTTTGATAAACCTTTTCTAAGCTACCTACACTAAATTTGTTGAATATGGAAATGATAGTGATATGTTTTCAAATTTAGTTCTCATATAAACTTTATTCAATGATAGCCGAGTAAATTGAATAAGTAGAGGGTTGTTGTCTTAACTGATATGACGGAGATGTGTCAGATTTATACTCAAGAATGTTTGCATACCATCAATATTCCTAAAAACTATATACACTCTTTTATATATATATTAACACTCCCTACCTTAATTTGGTGCTAAGTCAATCTTTTTCAAATAAATCCAAAGTTCGTTAGATTTAGATCATGAATGAAGCTGTAGAACCAATATTGATCTTTCCTACTGCTAAATATTTTCTCCCTTTTTTTGTTCTATGCATATAAAGTGTCACTATCCTCTAAATAATCAATGATCCAGCAAGCTTTGCTAATTCTCGAATTTGGTCCTAGATTGTCCAATGGCTAATATAATCTTTTGATGCATACAATACTACTAGGAATTGTTGTTGCTAGGTCTAACATAGATAGTGACAACATTTAAGAATGAATCCAAAATATTAAACTTTATCTACTTCTAATTTCTACCCAAAAAGTCAATCCTTCTTATGCCTATTCAAGTTCTCCATCTGAGTTTCAAATAAAGCAACAATGAAGAGCTTATTTTCCTTTTGTAAGAACTACAAGTAAATATAATATTTTATAGCCCTAACCCCTTGAAAATTTCATACTACAAATATAACCATGCTTTATTAGCTAAAAAAGAAGTGTTTACGTAGACTACATGCCTTTACAGCACTCCCCACCATGCAACATCTACATTTTAATGGCAAACTAATCAACAATAGAACGTGGGACTAAAAAACATCATGGCATTCATCCCACTATTAAAAATTAGGTTATTTTCTCAACTTGAGCTTCACATGTTAATTGTCCAAAAATATATTACCAAAAAAATTTACAACCAAGGATATGAAGCTACATCTCTAAACGACAATTTGAGGTTGGCTAAAGATTCTTGGACCCAATAATGCTCCTCCTTTTGAAGGTGCCTCCTCTCACTTAAAAATATAATCATGATTCTATGCTCATAAAGAGACTCTTAGCCTTATATGCATTCTAATAGAATTCTTCATGGTCTATCCAACAAAGGTGCTTCTCAAATCCAATATATTGTTTCTACTTATTTAGCTCCTAATGTAGTCAACTAATATGGAACTAAGGTGCACAATAAATCTCCTTATGGCTCTTTTTATGTAGCTCGCTCGCTTTGGTAAACTTGTTGACATACCTGAAATGAAATAGGATTTTGCATAAAAACTTTTAGAAGAGCTGACTGACCGCTCCTTAGCAAATCTGATGGACATGACTTACAAAACTTCAATGCTTATAATACTCCAGGGATCCTAGATTGAGTACATCTCCAATAATTATATAACCTTTAAGTTTCCATTCTAAATCATTCTTTTATTACAAACACTAGAGAAATTTTCATACCTAATAATCACCATATCTTGAAGAGAAGTTATATTGCTTCTCCCTAGCTCATAGATTTGGGTAAACTCGAGCCAAGCGTGAACTATATCCATCATGATCAAATCCAAACTGGTAACTGAATAACACTAGAATCTTTGCCAAGTGAACTTCATGAGATTAATAGCAATATAGTAATATAAATATCTTATTTGCTTCTATTTGTCATAGTCAAAATACCTTAAATTCATGACAAGGTAAAGCCATGAATAATACCAAGTATAATTTTCAAATAAGCCTAGTGAAAACAAATCCATATGTACTTTAAATGTTTTGAGACAGAAGAGGACACTACATTCTTTGGCAAATCTATTGTTCTTCTAAAATAACACCATTGATTATTTTTTAATTTTCAAAATTTCATGAGATGAACTTTATCATTTTTTATTTTCAATATCATCTCCAAATTTATTCTTTAGCTTCTTTGCTCATTTCCAGAGAAGTGGTGCCATTGTAATTGATGGATTTAGATTGCGTGAGACTTCCATCTATTTTTTCAAATACTACAACATAATCTATGAAGAATCACCACGATCAACATCCACTTCCTTGTAACATGATGGATTTTTCTTTTTATTTGACATAATTAAATTTTCCATCTAAACTCTTTATTTTGATACCCACTTAATCTTAGATGAACCCTAATTATGCCCCTTATTCTTGGTAAGGGATCGTCCCCTATGCAAAACTTGTGATATATCTTCAAGATTCTACTACTAACTAGTCTCCAACCAACTCATACCTTTCCATTTATGGCCTTCCTTAATCGTCTTGCTATAGACACTCTCTTCTTCTAGGTTGCATAACCATTTATGGTTCCAAACCCTTTTTCTTCACATCATGAGCTTCTATACTCACTTTTGTGAAAGCCACCATCACATTACTATCCTGATCAAGCCCTACCTCTATAGGATAGAAGCTCTAAACCGTAGTAGCATTGTGAACAAGCAGGCTAATTATACATATCCTAGAATCATGTCCCACCTTGTCACAAGTAATGTAGATAAAAAGTAGTCCCTCATACTCATATCTCTAAAATGATTGACCAAATGGCCCACTACACCACTGATCCAATCCTAGTGGCTTTGAATGTTTATTCTTAGACATACCCTAGTAAAGGATGGCATCTACATGTCAACCATTTGAACCTAAATCCAAACACTCTCACTAATGACTTTGTAAATATGTAAGAGGGAGTGCTCGAATACAAACCCAAACTAGAGAACACAAAATTGTTCTACTAAGCTCCAAACCACATGTCCATATATCTTATCCCAATGTAATGCTTACAACCTTCTAGTGTTCACCCAACCACAAAGACTCTCTTTTTTTAGCAAACTCAATGTGCAAATAAAAACAAACATCTAACAAATATAGAACTTGGAACCCACTGAAATGACAATTTACATTGGAGTGTTTTAGCCATCCATTGAAAGACCAATGATCACCATTAATTCTAAAATAAAATAATACAAGTGATAAAAATTGTGTAAACAACAAGCCTCATTCAAAATGTGCATTCCAACATTAATTATGAAAGAGGTATCACTTGGTGCGAGCATCTTCACATCTAAATTTGTCACCCTTTCCATTAAATTAACAATGGGAACTTCTATGAAGATGTTGTTTTCATTGTTCTTTCTTCATCATATAAAGTCTGGTGATGCTCACCTTACCCAAGCTATTTACCAGATGATTTTCATTCACAGATTTTTCCTCCAACACCATTTCGACATTCCCCTAAACACTTTGTATGCACCTTCATAAATGAACTACTCTATTACCAATTAGACATGCTACAAGCTCATTTAACGTACTACATAATTTGTTAGGCATAATTAGCTTCAATTCATTATCTAATTTGTTTAATCCTTCAACCTCATTACCTATCTGTTTTATCGTGCTCACTTTCATAGTTATTCCATCATGCATCTCTAAGATTCACCCACATCATCCTCAGATGATTTATGATCACAATAGTATTCAACTAACTCTGATACTTTTAGTGATGTCATGACATTATTCCATTGACCTCATTAAAGTCCACAAAAAAAATTTATCAAATCATTGATTGTAAGAAAATAAAAAGAAGGATCCTTAACACTATCACTTACTAGGCTCAAAAAATCTTCGATGGCCACCCATGTCGATGATAATGGCATCAACAAAGTCCTTTTATGTTTTTGTAGTATTTCTATATCTAGAGATTGCCATTTATCACAATCCTCTTAGGTATAAAAGAAATTTCTAATTACACATTCATTTTAGAGTTTTTCAAAACCAGAATGAAGCACATCCCAAAACATGTCTTCCACCAAGGTAACAACTCTAGCAAGAACAAGAATTCAACCAAGCTTCTTCTCTACCTCCCAGTTTTGCCACTTACCTCCACCTACCTTCTACTACAAGGAATATCATCTACCAAGGTGAACATCATATCTTAACTATCTATCCTCCAACGCTAACACCAGCATCAACAATGTCTCCTTGCACAAACTTATGAGTGTATGGCAACAAGGCTAAAACTTGAAGGAATTGATGGGAGTGCACCACCATGAGTGGAGCCTATAGCAATATTTGACTGAATAATTGGTAAGTTACATAGTTTAAACGTAGTAAGGATTGATAGATTTAGGGTTCTTTCTTAATTCTATGGGTGGTGGTGTATGGCCATTCTTAGTTCATGAGCCCTATGGCTAGCATTTTAAAGGGAATATTGACACCAAAAAAATGAACATTTTAGGAAATAATAGGCTTGTGACACCTTTAGATGTTGTGGGCTACATGCATAATACACTAATATATTCAAAGAGTCCATTACCAAGGTTAGATGGCTTAGGTAATCTTACAAAAATTTCACTTTGATGGAGATCGATCATTTTAATTATTGGTTCTCAATAAGGAAATCTTAGTAAGCACTAGTCATTTTCTTACATTTACAATGACTTTATGTTTTGTAAAAACTGCCCATTGCTTTGATCGATTGAACGGTATAGTGAAGTGATATCTAGCCAGAACAAGAATTCAACCAAGCACCTTCTCTACCTCCCAGTTTTGCCACTTACCTCCACCTACCTTCTACTATAAGGAATATCATCTACTAAGTTGAACATCATATTTTAACTATCTATCCTCCAACACTACCACCAGCATCACTAATGTCTCCTTGCACAAACTTATGAGTGTATGGCAATAAGGCTAAAACTTGAAGGAATTGACGGGAGTGCACCACCATGATAATGAATCGTTTCTAAAATAGCATGTAAAAGACATTATTGTAGTTATGTCATTGTTGTCCCTATGATAATGAATCGTTTCTAAAATAGCTCAAATTATAAATTATATGTACTACTCTAAAAAATTTATTCTTATCAAATATGTGATAATATATTCTAAACTAAATGTTTTGTTTTACAAAATTAATAAAAAAACATTTACATATTTAATTACTTCGAAATTGAGGATATTAATTCCTAATATTTTCTATAAATAGGTTGTCATTCGTATAAAAAAATTAAACCACATCAAAATATGAATAATAAAATATGTTATTATTATTAATGTTACATATTATACTATGTAATAAGTGATATTATATATATATTATTAATTCATTGAAATAAAAATGGTAATCGAGAAAGAAATAATCATTCCATAAGAAAGAGAAAGTTGTAGATAAGTACAAGTGAAATAAAGAGAAAAATAATGATAGATATAGATGAGAGATTATTTAATAAGGAGTAGATGAAAAAAAACAAAATGGAGATATAGGGGAAATATAAAAAAGTGGAAGGGAGAGAAATAAGAATTGAAAGAACAATAAAAAAGAAAGAGAGGCCAAAAAAAATATTAGGATATAAATCTTTAAGAGACCAAAAAGAGAATGAAAATAGAAGAGAGAAAAAAGTAAGAAGAATATTAAAGATATGAAGAAAAAAAATAAGAGAAATAATTAAAAAAATTTAATCTTAATAATAAAACAGATAATATTTGTAAAAAATAAAAAATTAATCTTATATAATATTTAATAATAACAAAACATAAAAATATTTGAGATTTATCATTTCTTTAGAAAATTTAAAATTTTTTAAAAAATTTCGAGATTTATTTTAGTATTATTTTTTATCTCCAATATTCTATAATATAATATTTTATTTTTAATAGATTAAATACATAGCATATAATGTCTCAAGTTCAGTTCCTTCTGAGTGAACAGGTACTTAAGACTCTTGTGGTCGGAGAAGCAATCTACAGAAACTCCGTACAAATAATGTCTCCATATCTTCAAGACAAAAATGACAGCAGCTAACTCCAAATCATGAGTGGGATAATTCTTCTCATGATCCTTCAGTTGCCTCGAAGCATATGCTATAACTCTACTATCCTGCATCAGTACGGCTCCCAAGCCTATATGTGAAGCATCAGTGTACATCTGATACGGCTTCTCCTGTGTAGGTAACATCAATACTGGAGCGGTGCTAAGCCTCTGCTTCAGCTCTAGGAAACTGTTCTCATAACTCTCTGACCACTCAAAAGATTTTCCCTTCCGGGTCAAATGTGTTAGTGGAGCGGCCAGTCTAGAAAAGTGAGGAACAAATTTCCTATAGTATCCAGCCAAACCAAGGAAACTCCGGATCTCAGTGACAGAAGATGGCCGTTTCCAATCCATAATAGCTCGTATCTTGCTAGGATCAACAGCCACGTCTTCTGCACTGACAATGTGTCCCAAGAATGCTACTGAGTCCAGCCAAAAGGAACACTTGGAGAATTTTGCATACAGCTCATTCTCCCGCAACACTGTAAGCACAGTCCTCAACTGATCTGCATGAGTTTCCCTATCTCTGGAATAAATCAATATATCATCTATAAAGATGATCACAAACCGATCCAGAAAGGCATGAAACACTCGATGCATCAGGTTCATAAATACTGCTGGAGCATTAGTCAATCCAAAAGGTAACACTGTGAACTCGTAATGCCCATATCTAGTACGGAATGCTGTTTTTGGTACATCAAAATTTCTAATCCGGATCTGGTGATAACCCGAGCGTAAATCAATCTTGGAGAACACAGTTGCTCCCTGAAGCTGATCCAACAAATCATCGATGCATGGTAAAGGGTATCGGTTACGAATAGTAACCTTATTCAATTCCCTATAATCCACACACAGCCTCATACTACCATCTTTCTTCTTGACGAATAAGACAGGGGCACCCGAAGGTGAACAACTGGGGCGTATGAGTCCCTTGTCTAATAAGTCCTATAACTGAGTTTTCAACTCTGCTAGCTCGGCTGAAGCCATCCTGTAAGGAGCTCTAGCAATAGGAACTACTCCGGCCTCTAAATCAATCGAAAACTCCACTTCCCTAGCTGGTGGAAGTCCAGGCAGCTCCTCTGGAAAAACCATAGGGAAGTCTCTCACCACTGGAATATCTAACATAGGGTTAGTGGTGGCTTGGCTATCTGCCACATAAGCCAACCAACCAGTACAACCCTTACTCACTAGCCTCTTTGCCTGAAGAACTGAGATCAGGGGAATCTGCCTGTTCAGACCAAAGTATATCACATCCTCCGAACCAGGCACCCTGATCCTAACCTTCTTCTCCTAACAATCCAGAACCACTGCATGGTAGCACAACCAATCCATCCCTAAGATGATGTCGAACTCTGTTAGTGGCACACATATCAACTCTGTCACGAACTCGTGTCTACTAATTAGAATAGATTCGTCAATCTTCTGAACAGTGGGAATCTCTTTCCCATCAGGAAGCCTAACCAATAAGGGTTCCTTCAAGTAACCCTTGGATCCTGATATTTGATTCCAGATCCTCTCAGCAACAAAAGAATGAGATGCACCAGTATCAAACAAGGTCATGCACTGTACGTTACCAAAATAAAGTATACCTGTGATCACCTCTGGTTACTCTGAAGCCTGCTGCCGAGTCAGTGCAAACACTCTAGGCTGTCCCCCAGATGGACCAACCGGTCCTGTGATCCTCTGTTTCTTCAACTCTGGGCAGTCGCACTTATTGTGTCCGGGCTGTCGACAATGGTAGCAGATAATCCCCTCAGTCCGGGTACCTGTCTGCTGCCCTGGTCTCTCAGAGATAGGTCGTGGCTGGACCACGCCCTCCTGAGTACCACGGTGATCTCTGTGTCTCTTGTCCTTTTTGTTTTGTTGGACATTTCTGAATTCCTTCCTCTTGTTGTGAGTCTCTCTCTGGGCCTCCATCCGGGTGTCAATAAGCTCAACGGATCTCGCAGCCTCCACCAAGTCACGAAACCTGGCAAACCGACTCACAACTAGCTGGCGCTGCAGCATAGGACGAAGTCCCTCCAGGAACATCTCACATCTGCCCTCCTCAGAAGGCACCAGCTCTGCGGCGTACCTCGCCAGATAAGTGAACCTCGATAAGTAATCGTTCACTGACATCTGACCCTGCTTGAGTTGTATAAGTTCCCTCCTAAACTGAGACATGGTAGAAGCTGGAATGTAGCACTCCCTGAATGCCTCAACAAAGTCTTCCCATGCTATCTCGCTGTTCTGGGCCTCCCCAAACATGGGGCGCCGCTGGCCTCTCCACCAGGTAGCAGCCTCTCCCTCCAATACTAGTGCAGCAAGTACTACCCTCCTACCGAATGGACATCCCAAAGCATCAAATAGCTCAAGCATATGAGCCATCCAGTCATCTGCCACCGCTGGGTCAGCCGACCCACTGAAGCTCCGCGGACGCAACCGCATGAAGGCATCGATCCAACGATCCACGGCTGGCTCAACTGGCAATGCTGGGCTCGTCACTGGCGTAGGAGTAGGAGATACAGGTCTGCCTCTACCTGCTCCACGAGCGGAAAGTCTCCTGGTACCAGCCATACTGTCAAAAGCAACTAATCTGGCATTAGAGTCATCATTTGGCAATTGGCATATGGACTACTATAGTAACAAAAGAATCCACAGTTCTCCCCACCTTGGGTTGAACTCCTATACATGTCTAGCCCCACTATCTTAACCTAGGGCTCTGATACCACTCCTGTTACACCCCATATTTTCTAGGCTGATTTTGGCATAAATTTTTTTTTTTTTTTTTTTTTTTTGCATATAGACAGCTCAGATCGTCCCATACCAACCTGAGTAGCCTACGAAAAACATAGGATATAACACATCATTACACACCTACTTTCCTTAACAATGTGGATCCCATCTCCTGGGTACATCGTCAAATCAGGTTCATGACTCCTGAATTAACAGATGGACTCGTGCAATGTTACTCCTACTAGACCCAATACTCCTAACCCATACCGATAGGAGAACCGGTCTAATAGAAGTCTGAACCCCCAATGTTAAGTTCCATAGTCATGTAATGACCTCACCATCAAAAATAAAATACATAACATCCTCAGATAAAATATAGCACTCCACACACTATACCATCAAGATAATAAAGTAAAACAGTGAATGGAAACTACATCACAAAAATAAGATCCAAGTCCAACAAATACAATATCATCCAACTAGATACATAAGTCAGAATTACCCTCACATAATACATGACATAAAAATAACAGTCTCACTAAATACATCCAACAGCAACAATCAACTAATCAGAATATCTCAAAAATCACAGATCAGATCTGCTCCACTAGCCTACTGATCACGATCCCACCTAAAGCTGGGTGGCGTCAAGTCTGCCGAGCCACTGGAAAAATATAGATAAAAAAGGAATGAGCTACGCCCAGTAGGAAAGACAGCTAGTAAAAACTCACATGCAAAAGAAGGATAATAGCAAGAGTATAGGAATACAGCATAACAATGTAGGGTGGAAAGGCACTCTCAATCCCAGACTCCGACCAACCACAGTCACCCCCAGTCACACCAGAGTAGCTCTCCTCTGGGCTTGCAGGTAGCGTGCCAGTGGGAACGCCCATCTCGAAACACGCATGGCGCCTAAGCACCCGACACCGCAGCGTCTCTCGTCAATCAATCTCCTGGAGACTATAGACAGATCCAGTCACAAAATCTCTAGCCAACGTGAGACACCCCTGTCGCCCTAAGGCGCGCAGGCCTACACACATGGCTAGCCACTGCGAGACACCCCTGCCACCCTCAGGCGCACAGGCCTACACACATGGACCAGGAGAGATCGACTCAGCCACCGTCCCCAGGAGTCCTCTACCAACAACTTCCATAGAAGCTCACGCCCCTACAGTCATTGTCAATCTCTAACTCCAAGATTCGGCAACATGTGTCCAGGTACGACAAGGCGCATACCAGTGCACATGTATATTGTGGAAGCTAAGTCTGAACCGCACAATTACCTACCACAACTACCCTAAAACATCATATAGGGTCTATAGTAGTCCAGTCCAGTATGCCAATCCATAAAATATGCCAACACTGAGTAAACTGACTCAATCCATGCCATTGCCATCCAAGCAATACAACTATACCAGTTACTGACTGTTCTGGTAGCATCCATGTACCATACCTCTGTATGACTGTTGTCAACTGTACTGTCGTCACTGATAACATTTTTTCCCTACTTCAGGAGAATTTTAAATTTCGTAATCAATTTCCGTCTTTATCCATTTTTTTCGAATTTCGGAATAGTTTCCGAATTTAAATTCCACATATATCCTTTTTCCAAAAATTCAGAATAATTTCCGAATAAAATATTCAGCAATTTATCTTTCCGAAAATTCGGATTAAATTTCCGAATTAAATTTTCCCATAACCCTTTTTTTCCCGAAATTCGGATTAATTTCCGAATTAAATATTCTGCATTTTCTTTTTCCAAAAATTCGGGATAAATTTCCGAATTTAATTCCTCCCGTTTATCCTCTTCCGCGCCGCATTAAAATTAAATAAATCATTTCCGTAAATTCGGAATTAATTTCCGAATTATAAATCCTTCCGCTTCTCTCTCATCCGTGCCAATTTAATTAATAATTGTTAATTAATTAATTAACGATTAATTATTAACTAATTAACTAAATCCTAATCCAACTCCTTCCTCCGCCCAGCGCCCGCGAAACCCTAGCCGACGAATTCTCTGGGAAATTTCGTTTTCCCCCGTCGATTTCCGGCGACCGAGATCAAGGAGAACAAATTCCTAACATGCTCCTAAGCATTAACAAATTTTTCGACGAAATGGGAAATTTTCCAGAAATCCGAAATTTGCAAAAGACACCAATTAGCATTCAATTAAATCCGATTTTTCATCCACATGCTTGTTTTCATTAAGCAAAATATTCCATGCTTTTAATTTTCTACTAAATAACTAATTTAAACTGAATTTCCTACCTCCAAGACGCCGGCGACGGTGAACCTCGTCCGCAGCTCGCCGCAGCTCCTCACCGAACGAACCCGGGTGTCAATCGACTCTCCTCGGTCCCGTGAATCTTCAGGCACAAAAAGCCCCTTGCCAGGCCGCTGGAATCACGCGCCGTACAACGGAAAACTTCCTCTCTCCGGTCGGTCGAACGAAACCCTAATCGATGTATTTCGCGAGGGTTTTATATTCCTGGCCGACACGGTGAGCACCCGATACGCGCTGTTGTCACGCTTTCGACACGGTCAGCACCCGATACGCGCTGTCGACACGCTATCGACACGGTAAGCACCCGATCAGCCGGTTCAATCCCAACCGTCGATCACGACCGTCCGATCCGCTTATCAGAACGCACGCGCAAACACACTCGGCGAACCGCCTCCGCCTCCGCAGAACCGTTCCGGTCCGGTTCACGCGCGATAAAAACAAATTTCCGATTTAATTTAAATGGATTTTCGAATTTCTAAAAATCCAATAAATATATAATTAACAGGAAAATTACTTAAAATCTACCTCGGTGCTCCGGAAAATCCCCAGAAATTTCAGAAATTCCAATAGCCTCCAATTGAGCTCCTGGCTCATCCTACTGTCGATCTGAAATCATCCAAGCCAAAAATTAATTTATTAAAGATTAACATAAAAATTTTTACTGGGTATAACATATATATTATTATTAATGTAAATTTATTCTTATTTATTATATCAAATATACGTTATTTTGCATAATATTTAACAAAATTAAAGTTATTATTTTATTATATCAAATGAAGTCTATATTCATTATTATATAAAATTTATAATAATTTTATGAAGTTATTTTTAAAAAATTAATCATCGTTTCTTGAAAAGTAGAATGCTATGAAAAACATGTGCACCACTAGAACATTTACAAAGGTCACCCATCACAATACCACACTCACCTACGCATGCTTAACTTGTGAGTTCAACGATGTTCAATGCTAAAATGCTCATTTGGTCAAACATGCATTCAAAAGAAAAAATATCATAATTATGGGATTATGTTTTTTATTATAATGAACCATTTCTAAAATTTTCTAATTTATCAAGACAATATACTTTTAAAAAAAATTTATGAATAGTACATGTCATAATATATTCCAATATAATATTTTATTTTATTTAAATAAGTAAATAATTACATAAAGAAAATTTTTTTAAAAGTAGACAACTAAAAATGAATGTTTCTTCTATTATGTTATCTGTTATATTTTGTAAAAGTAGACAAAGTCAGAAACTATTATTTTGTTAAAGAGAAATTCATGAAGTAATAAAATTAAAATAGAGAGAAAAATAATAATTTTTATAGATAGGAGATGATTTAAGGAAGAAGAATAGAAAAGAGATTACATAGATAAGATAAATAGAATAAAAAATGAATGGAATAGAGAAAAAAGAGAAAGTAGAAAAGGATGGACAAATGAGAGAGGCCATGAATAGTATAAGAAGATATAGAATAAAGAAAAAAATAAAAAATTAATAGTAAGAGAGAGAAGGAAGTCAGAAATGTGTTATGGTGAAATAAGTGAAAAAAATAAATAAAAATTTGCCAAAAAGAAACCAATTGCAACAGTGAACCGTGAAGTTGATTCCATATTACTAGTGAGAATTGTTGTGCACAATATCAAATCTAAACATTCCAAATTTTAATCATCTAATTGATAATGGCTCCCTAAATCCAACAAAACAAAAGTAAATCACCCATTGGTTACTCTAGTGATTAATTTCCCAACACCACAAATGCAAGCAAACTTAGTTAATCAGATGTTTGCAATGGTAGCTATCTAACAAAATTAATTGGAGTGGTTATGAAAATACCTAGAAGGTGAAATGAACAATTTTGGGGAGCAACGAAAGACAAAAACTAGCATAGAATATGCATGGTGAATTGAAGAACTGTAGGATTAAGCAGCACTCTCTGATAGTGAAAATTCACAATCGAACAATCCATGTGAGAGACAATCTTTCAATCTACAAACTTTTTCAAATGTGCCAAAGGAAACTCGGCAACGGCTAGCAAAATGAAAAAATCTGTTGTGTACCTGGGTTACAAAAAAATACTTCCAAGGAGGGATGAGCAATGCTAATTGGTAATGTGGGACAAGACACTCAAACTTTTCTACATGTTGAACTTTTGAATTGAGGGAATAAGATGCCCATCAAATGGCACAATTTTGCTGTCAAATAATTATCACAGTATTTTGTGTTTCAAACAACTCATTCTTTCAGTAGTTTGATCGCACCTTTTTGCAATCACAAGATCTGTATTTCATTCCAAACCAAGCTAAATCCTTGAATCAAATTGTATTTTTTATTAAATAGACCTATCCAATTTCTTTTTTATAAGGGCATAGATTCAATTGCATATGTTTAATCACTTAGTTTTTATGATCTAATGGTCTTGGAGTGTTCTAATCGAAGGGAGACTACACAACGTTATTTTAGCCATTTTTTTGAGTTGTTGTTCAGTTATTTATTTGTTTATTCAATAATAAATTTCAAAAACTACAAAAATTATAAGAACTAAATTAGGTTTTTGTTAAGTGCTTCTAGCCTTTAAAAATTAAATATGAATAAAATATTCTTTTACTAAAATAAGAATAAAAATTTTTTTGTGAGCCTTAGAAAAAATATTAAAGCCATTTGCTGCTCATTTCCCACATCTTTTCCTTGAGCTATTGCACCATTCACTCGTCAAACTCCTAAAGCTCCTATCATTCTCAAATTAGCTAAGTTATTAATTTTTTTGATATTTAATTCATTTAATTACGATACATGTGCCTCTTTAATGGTTTCAAGAAGCATAACATTTTGGTTATATTGATTTACATTATATGTTACTAAATGTTTTTCTCTTTTTCCATTTTATTTTTTTTTTAAAGATAGACTATTTCATTTATTTCACTGAGATATCATATTAGTCTATCTCCTTTGTCTCTTTGTTGTGAGTGCCTAACCAGCCCATCTATTGCAAAATGATTTATATTGTGCTGTGTTTGCCTTCTTTTTTCTTGGGGTGGACGTTGGCTTGCTTTATAAGTTGAACCACCCATAAATCAATTGTTTACATTTTTAAATTCGGTTGATTTTCTTTTTACATGATAATTATAAATATTAATGTGTTTTTAAATTAAAATAAAAATTTATAAAAAATAAATTTTATATATTTGTTAATATTTATTAAAAATTGCTATAAATATTTTATGGAAATATTTTGTGTAAATCAAACTTTAATTCATGGAACTTCGCCTCACACTTACTAAATGTCATCTCAAAAGTATTATTAAAACTGTATATCTATTAAGAGAAGAATGAGTGCTTTGAGAAAAAATGTGTAACAAGAGGACTTCTTAAAAGGTGACCCATCCCAATTGTAATCTAACCTAAACATGCTTAACTTTGTGTTTTAATGAGATTAAGTGCTATAATGTAGGACTGGTCACAAATACATCCAAAAGATAAGAAATCATAGTTGCATTATTATTATTTTCAAAATATAGGATAACTTTAAAAAGTTTAGAAATTAAAAAGTAAATAATGTTCTGAAATTTTTATATGCTTATTTTTTCTATCATATTACATTGTAACATTAATAAATTACTTATATAATATAAATTAAAAAATTTAAATAAAATATTATTTTTTTTTACGTTAAATTAATATATATAAATTTATTTAATAAATTTATCATTCATAAAAACAAAAAATTAAAATACTTAACTAATATAAATAATAAAATTTTTATTTACCACAAATATTATATATTAAATAATAAAAGATAAGTCAATTTTAAATATAAATTACTGATTAGCTAAATAGAGATAATGAAGATCAAGAAAATTATTCTCTTGGAGATAAAAAAAAGTCAGGGATTTACATATCAAAATTATAAAAAAATAATTGTAAAAAGTGATGAAGGATAATTCAATAAAATGGAAAAAAGTGAAAACATAAAAATAATTGAAAGAATAAATATTAAAAGAGAAAGAAATAAGATAGCACTGAAGGATAATATTAAGAAAGAGAGGATAAAAAATATTAAGATATGGAGAATAAACAAACAAAAAAGATAATGATAATAAGAGAGAAACAAAAATTATAGAATTTGGGAGACAATAAGATAAGAAAAATAGTGAGAGAAATAGTTAAAAAAAATTTAAATCTAAATTAAAATTATAATATTCAAAAAATATAATAAGTGAATCATATATAATACTAAAAAATATTAAATTGTAAAAAACAATTTTAGGTTTGTTATTATTTTATAAAATTTCAAATATTTAAAAATTTTTAATTATTAAGAACATATTATTTTAAAATATGCAATTCTATTATATAATATTGCTATATTTGAAATTAATTTTTAATTTTTGATAATTAATAAAAGCTTTTTTCTTAAAAATAAACTAAATTAAAGTTAAAATTTTATTATGTTACAAGATGTGTCATATTTAATAAAGATTAAATTAATAATAATATTACAAAATTATTTTTAAAAAATTAATTACTAAAATATAATTATAAATTAGCACTTATAATAATCACTTTTAAATAATATTGTTATAAATTAATTACCATTCATTAAAAAAATAAATATCATGAAAACATATGAGCACTAACTTTGGAGTTCTAATGATATTTTGTGTTATAATGCTAGTGTGGTCACACATACATGCAAAAAATAAAATATCGAAGTTGTGTGATATATGAAATAATTGTTGTCAATATTTTACATATATGAAATAATTGTTTTTCGAAACGTTGACCCTAATATATAGTAATTTCTTCAATTATATTATCATGCTTATGAATAAAAAATTAAATCATGTAATAAATATAAAGAAATAGATTTATAAAAACTATTGTATATTACACTATGTTGCATAAGAGATCTCTTAAATATTATTAGCTGATGAGCTAAAAAAGTTATAATGAAGATGGAAGATAACTATTTTCTAAAAGAGAGATGGTCACAAATTATTTAAAGAAAAATAAATATAAAAATAATAATAAAGAGAGAGGGATGATTTTTTGAAGAGAAAAAAAGGAGGAAATAAAAGAGATAGAGATAATAAATAAAAAAATAAAGAAAGAAAAATTAACAAAAAATAGATGAATTGTAGAGAGAGGGGCCAATGAGAGTGTAACAAGATAAAAAATAAAAAGAGACATAATAAAATGATAATTGGTGAGAGAACAAAGTGAGAGAATTTAAGAGACATTGAAATAAAGTGAAATAATTTATAAAAAATTTAAATAAAACTAAAAACCTTAATTAAAATTATAAGATTTACTAAATATTACAAAGTTATCATATAATATATTTAAAAGTAAAAAAATAATTTTTTTAGCTCTACTATTAATATGGAATACTACAAATATCTTAAAAAATGTTACAATTTATTTAAATTATATTTATTCATACTTAAAATGAAAAAACTATTAAAAAATAAATTTTATAATTATATTAACATATTATCTTTTTATGATGTTATATAGATATTAAAAATAAATAACTTTTATCTCGAATTATTTAATTTATTATTTCTCACTTTTAATAATGTAATGATATTATATTTAAAAACATCTACACATATACTATTATAAAAAAATTAAATCTATTTCATTTTTTTAATAATTTATTTTTCTATATATTAGTCAATATTAAAAGTACTTTTATTATATCATGTGATGTGTCATACTTATTATTATATGAAATTAATAAAAAATTATAAAGTTGTTATTAGTAATTAATTACAAAAATTGTATTTATAAACAACAATTTATAATTATTTAATATTGTAAAATTGTCATGTTTTTAAAATCAATTATCAATCCTTGGAAAAATAAATGATATCAAAAAATTCAGTAACAATGCTCTCAAGAGGTTACCCATCCTAAAACTACTCTCATCCAAGAAAACATAACAATGCAAGTACCAATTAGATCTAGTCCTATAATGGTAATATCGTTGCATATGTATAAAAAAGAAAAAGAGTCACAGTTTTGTGATTATTGTCTTAAAATTAATGAATCATGATAGATTATATTATTAATATTTTATTTATATAGCATTGGGATAAAGTTATATGGTTTATGATTATTATATTATAATTCATATAATTTAAAAAATTAAAGTTAATAAACATATAAAATATAAAATATAGATATTTCAAAGATATTATATAATAAATAGTCATATATGAGAGATTTCATAAATTTTGTTAATTAATGTTTTTAAAAGAAGATATTATTGATAAAGATAATTATTTTAAAAGTGATAAAAATTTATAGATTGATAAGTGAAAGATAATAATAATAATAATAATAATAAAGAAAAAAGAGATGATTTAAAAATAGGAAAAGAAAGGAGGGAACATAAAAGATATAGTGAGAAAAAAAAATGAAAAAGTGAGAAATGAGGAAGTAAAGAGTGATAGAAGAGACGCCAAAAAGAATATAAAGATAGAGAATAATAAGTCGTATAAGATAATGACAATGAAAGGGAGAAGTGAGAGGAAATTTTAGACATCAAGATAAAGGGAAAAAAGTGACAGAAATGAACTAATAATAGTTAAATTCAAATAATTTAAATTACTAAAAATTAAATTATATACATTTTTTATTTATTTTAAAATATATAAAAATATTTTAGGTTTATTATTATTTTATAATATTACATATATTTAAAGAATATTTTAGCTTTTAATTTAATATAATTTTTTTATTCTTTAACTAAAATAAATAAACAATAAATAATATAATTATTTTAATATATTAAGTTCATTTTTCATAATATAGATCACAAAAACAAAGAATATTTAAGAATCAAGAAATATTTTTTATTATTATTTTTTATAATAATGTATTATTACTTTATTTAAAAATTGTACATATACAATTAATATATTATCATAAAATTAAATTAACTTTTATTTATTATAAATTATTTAATTTATTTTTCTCAATATTAAAAAAATTTGAAGATATTATTTTATTATATCATGTGATCTATCATATTCGTTATTATATGAAATTAATAATGATGTTATAAAGTTATTATTAAATATTAATTATTATAATAAAAATTATAAATTTTTTTTAATAATTTAACTTTTTTAACATCAAAATATTACAAAAATTAATTCTCACTCACTAAAAAATAAAGCATTAAAAAAATATTGTTAACATTGGCACTTCTTAAGAGGTCAACTATCCCGACATTACTACTGCCTAAAAATGTTTAACTTGAGTTCTAATTAAAATTACTATTATAAAGTTTTTGTAGTCACACATGCATGCAAAAGATATTGTCATAGTTATCTAATTGTTGTCTAGAATTAAAAGAAAGTTACGAATAAATAAGTGTGAAATAAAAACAAAATTAATAACAAAGATAGATGATAGATTATTTAATAAGAAAGAGAAGAAAAAAATAAAAAAGGTGATAGACAAAAAATAAAAAAGTGCAAGGGAGAGAAACAATAAATTAAGAAAGACTGGAAGATAAAGAGAAGCTAAGAGAAATATTAAGATATAGATCATGAAGAGACAAAAATGGGAATGATAATAAGAGAGAGAAAAATAGTGAGAGAATATCAAAGATATTAAGAAAAATAATAGGAGAAACAGAAAAATATTTTTGATTTATTATTTCTTAAAAATATCAAAAATATTTTTAAAATATTTTGACTATTAATTTAATATTATTTTTTATCTTTAATATTAATTAATTTTTTAATTTTTATATTTAAAATATTAAATACAGAACATATATATGCTAATGAATATATAAATTTTTTCTAAATTACTATAATCGATATGAGTTGTTTTTCAAAATTTTTTAAAAAATTTAGGTTATTATTTTATTATATCAAATGTCTTACTTTATTCATTATTATATAAAATTGATATTAAATTTAGAAAGTTTCTTTAAAAAATTCATTATTATAAATGCAATTGTGGACTATCATTTATAGTAATTGTTTGTTATTATAATGTTATAAAAATTAATCTTTTTTTTAAAAAAATGCTATAAAAAATATTTGTAAAATAAGACATTTAAAAAGGTCACCCATCATAATACTACTCTCGCCCAAGCATGCTTAACATGTGAGTTCTAACAAGATCCATCACTAAAATGTTTGTTTTGTTGAAGAAGCATTTAAAAGGAAGAACTATCATAGTCGTGTGATTATTTTTTTTATGGTAATGAGAAATTTCTAAAATTTTCTAATTTATCAAACCAATACACTTTTAATATTATTTATGCATGTTGCATGTCGTTATATATTGTAATATAATAATGTTATTTAAATAATTTTAAACAATAATTAAATAAACTATAATTTTTTAAAACATAGGAAACTCTAAAAGAAAGTTTCTTCTATTATGTTTACATTCTTATAGATTAAAAAGTAGGTTATATAACAAATATTTATAATAAAATATATAATAATCTAATATATTACATTTCATATAATACAAAATATTTCTTAAACCTTTTTTCAATCGCTTATTATTACATGTAATTGAGGGAATGTGGTGCACTATCTGATTTCATATTTTGCATTTGAAGGATTGCCACAGTATTATATCTTTCAATCGCTTATTCTTTTTGCCATTCTATCATGCCTTTTTGTGACAACAATGTCAGTATTTCCTACACAGGCCGAGCTAAATACTACCATTAGATTACGATTCTGATCTAATGAATAAAAACATTTAAAGTTTTATAGAAGCACTAATTCGATTGAATTCATCTGATCGATCAGTTTTTGAGATCTAAGAGTCCCAAAGTGTTCCGATCAAATGACGACTATGCAATGGCTTTTTATGCCTGTTTTGGCGGCCAATCGTGTGTTTATTCTTTTATTTACTAGGAAAAATTTAAAGCCATTAGCCACTCCTTTTCATACGTTGTTGCTCCATTCACTCGTCAAAGTTTTCAAATTTCTTTCATTCTCAAATCTGCTAAGTTATTAATTTTCTTGTAATGATTTAGATTTTGTAGCTGAATGATTGTCTTTTTTCCATTTTTTTCCAAAGATATGGTAGCTTATTTTATTTGTTTCACTCTGATCATAGTAGTATGTCTCATTTGTCTCTTTGTTGTGAATGCTAAGTAAACCCATCTATCAACAAATGGCTTATATTGTGTTGTCTTTGTCTAGTTTTTTCTTAGGGTGGAAGTAGCCTTGTTTTATAGGTTTAACCACCTAAAAATAAATTATTTATATTTTTAATTTTTAGTGACTTTTTATTACATGATTTTTATAAAATTGAATCTATATTAAATTAAAATTATAATTTATAGAAGATCACTTTCATATATTTGTTATACTTATTAAAAATTGAGATAAATATTTTATGAAAATGTTTTATAATATGTCAAACATTGATTCATAGCAATTCAAATCATCTTGTTGAACCTCACCTCAAACAATTGATTAAAATTAATTATTTTTCATGAGAAAAAGGAGTGTTATGAAAAAATGTGTAACATGAGGACTTCCTAGGGGGTGACAAATCCAATAATAGTATAACCCAAGAATTCTTAACTTTTGAGTTTTGATTGGATCAAATGCTACAATTATTGTATGGTCACAAATAAATGCAAGAGATAAAAAATCGTAGTTGCATGATTATTATTTTGACAATAGTGGACCACTTTAAAAATTTTCTAAATTAAGAAGTAAATGTACATCTAAAATTTTTTATACGCTTATTATATTGATCATACTACGTTGTATATTAATATATTGCTTATATTAAAAAAATAAAAAATTTAAGTTAACTATTTTTTTTATAACATTAACATTAATACATATGAAATTCTTTCATTATCCATTGATTACAACAAATAAAAAATAAAATTACTTAATAAATATTAATATTAAAAAATATATTTATCATCAATATTATATATATGAAAGGCAACTAATTTTTTAAATATTGATAATTAATGAGCAGAAAAATAGATAATGAAAATGAAGATAATTATTCTTTGAAAGAGGGAGAAAGTCAGGGGTTTACGTGAGCAAAAAAGAAAAAAAAATAATAACAAAGCGAGATGAGAGATGATTGAATAAAAAAGGAAAAGAAGAGAGAGACCATAAAAAAGATTGAAAGAATAAATAAAAAAATAAAAAAGAAAGAAATCAGAAAGAAAAGAATGGTAGTATTGAGAGATAAGGCTAAAAAATTTTTAGATATAGAGAATAAAGAGACAAATAAGAGAATGATAATAGGAGAGAGAAAAATATGGAAGAATTTAAGAGATATATATATAAAGAGAAAATGGTAAAACAAATAATTAAATAAAAATTAAAACTAAAAATTTAAACTTATAATATTTACAAAATAAAATAAGTCAATCATATATAATATTTAATAACATTAAATTACAAAAAATAATTTGAAGACTATTATTTTTTTAAAAAATTACAAATATTAAATACATTTTTTACATTTAGTAAGATATTATTTTAATATCTAATATTTATAATATAATATTTGTATATTGAAAAAATCGTCATACAACATATGTAATCGATTATAATCATAAATAAATTCTTATTTATTGTAATTAACAAATTTTTTTGCCTAATAATAAACCAAATTAAATTTAAAATTATATTACATAATAAGATGTGTTAGATTTATTATTATATTAAATTAATCAAAATATTAAAGAGTTTATTTTAAAAGTTAATTACTAAAATATAATTATAAACTTTCATTTATAATAATTATTTTTTTAAGTGATCATGTTATAAAAATTAATTTCCATTTATTAAAAAAATAAATGTTATGAAAACATATGAGAAACCATAAGATGTTATAAGTGGTCACATATCCCAACATTACACCTGTCTAAAATTGCTTAACTCTTTAATTCTAATGATACTGTGTGCTATAATGCCATTGTGGTTACACACACATGCAAAAAAATATTGAAATTGCATGACAATTTTTCTAAATGTTTTGCACCATTTTTAACATTTTTTAAGTTATTAAAGATATAATGTTTTAAATAAAGTTTGTTCTTTTTTATATACTATATTATATCATGATGTCAATATTTTTTTATATGAATTAAATAAAAAATACATGAACTATAATTTTTGAGAACATTGACATCGATACATAATAATTTCCTCCTTCATGTTATCTTGCTTATAAATACAACAATAAATTATGTAATCAACATAAAAAATAAAATATAAATTTATAAAAACTATTTTATAATATATTATGTTGCATAAGAGATCTTTTAAATATAATTAACTAATGAGCTATAAAGGTGATAATGGATATATGGATAACTATTTTATAAAAGAAACTAAGTCACGAATTAATAAAAGAAAAATATTTAGAAAAACAAAAATGGAGAGAGCAAAGGCATGATTTATTAAAGAGAAAAAGAAGAGAAAGTAAATAAAAGAGAAAGATGATAAATAAAAAAATTAAAGAAAGAGAATGAAAAGAAGAGATGGATAATAAAGAAAAAGAGACGCCAATAAAAATGCAACGAGATAAAAAATGAAAAGACAAATAATAGAATAGTAATATGTGGGAGAATTTGAGAGACATCGACATAAAGAGAAATAATTTAGATAAAGAATTAGATAAAATAATAACATTAAAAATTTAAATTATAATAATTTGAAATAATAAAAGTTGTTCATATATAACATTTCAAAATAAAAAATATAAAAATATTTTTGGATCTATTATTAAAATGGAATATTACAAATATTTTAAAAAAAATTTAGAACTAATTTAATTTCTATTTTTTCATACTTAAAATGAAAAAATTATTTTAACAATAAATACTATAATTGGTGCAATATCTTTTCTTTACGTCATGTAATTTAGATATTAAAAATAAACAAAATTTTACATAAATTATTTAATTTTTTACTTCTTTTATTTAAGAATGTAATGTTAAAATATATAAATTTTTTTATAAATAACATATACATACTATTATAAAAATAGATTAATTCTAATTTACTATTTTATATATATGTATTTTTCTCAACATTAAACTATTTTAAAATGTTTTTTATTATATTATATGATACTTATTATTACCTGAAATTAATAAAAATTTTATAAAGTTATTATTAATAATTAATTACACAAATAGTATTTATAAATAACAATTTTTAATCATTTAATTTTTGAAAATTTAAAAAGTTTGAAAATAAATTATCATTCGTCACAAAAATTAATGATATGAAAAAATGCGTAACAATACACTCAAGAGGTCATCCATCCAAAAACTTCTCTCTTCCAAGTAGGCTTAATAATTGAAGTACTATTTAGATTTAGTGCTGCAATGCAAATGTTGTGACCAACGTACAAAAAGATAAAAGAATCATACTTGTGTGATTATTATCTTGAAAATAATGAATCTTAATGTATTATAATGATAATCTTTTATTTATATAAAATTAATAAAAAATTTAAAAAAATGTTACTTCGTATAGCATTGAGGTTAACATATATTATTTTCTTTTGTTAGGTTATCCTTCTTAAAATTTAAAGATTAAATTTAATAAATATATATACTATAAAATATATATTTCTAAAATATATTATATATTAAATAGTGATATATGAGGGATTTCTTAAATTTCGTGATTAGTGTTCTTAAAAAGAGAATATAGATCAAGATAATTATTTAAAAGAGAGAAAAGTTATAGATTGATAGGAGGAAGATAAAAGAAAACCAATAATAGAGAGGTTAGAGATGATTCAATAATGAGGAAAAGAAAAGAAGTAATATAAAAGATATAGAGATAATAAATAAATAAATGAAAAATTGTGAAATAAAAAAGTTTTGAGTGATAGTAAAAAGAGAACAAAAAGAATATAAAGACACTAAGAATAAAAGGAAAAATAAGTGAATGATAATAAAAGAGAGAAGTAAGTGAGAGAATATGTTAGACATTAACATAAAGTGATAAAATTGTAAAAAAATATTTAATAAATGTTAAATTCAAAAAACTAAACATATAATATTTATAAAAAATGAAAAAATAAAGTTATATACTTTTATTTGTTTTAAAATATAAAACTATTTCAATTTTTTTATTATCTTATAATATTACTAATGTTAAAAAAATATTTGGACTACTAATTTAGTATAAATTTATGAATAATTAAAAAGAATTATTTAAATAATGAATAATATAATTGTTCTTATATATTATGTTTATTTCACATAATATAGATCATGAATAAAAAAATATTTAAGATTAAAGAAATAATTTTTTATCCTTATTTTTGATAAAGTAATGTTAAATTATTTAAAAATTCTATATACACGATATATGTACAACTGTGAACGTAAATTAACTCTAATTCATTGTTATTGATATAAGTTATTTTTCTCAATATTAAAAAAATTTTAAAGTTATTATTTTATTATTTCATATGATGTGCTATGTTCATTATTACAAGAAATTGAGAAAAATATTATAAAGTTATTATTAAATATTAATTATTAAAATGATAACTATAAATAATATAAAGACTTCTCAAGAGGCAACTATCCAAACAATACTCTCGGCTAAGAATGCTTAACTTTGGAGTTCTAATGAGATCCACTACTATAATATTTGTATGGTCGAACGTGCATGCAAAAGTCGTTTTCATAGTTATGTGATTGTTGTTTTGATGAAAATGATTTATTTCTAAAATACGTAAAATTATTAAATAAATATACTATTTTAAAATAAAAATTATTCTTATCATATATATGATAATAAAATCTAATATAAAAATTTTATATGAACTCAATAAAAAATTATTAAATAAACTATTAATTTCGAAATTGATGATATTAATACTTAAGATTTTCTTTCAATATGTTTTCATTCTCAAAAAAGTTAAATTATTTAAAACATATAAATAATAAATTATGGAATTTTGATTAATGTTATTTATTAAACAATGAAATATGAGATATGTCATATATACTATTAATTTATGGACATAAAAAATATAATGGCAAAAGAAATAATTGTTCTACAAGACAAGAATGTTACAAATTTATAAGAGTGAAATAAAGACAAAAGTAATAATAACAGATATAGATAAGAGATTATTTAATAGAGAAGAGAAGAAAAAACATCGAGGAGATAGAGAGAAATATCAAAAAAGTGAAAGGGATATAAAGAAGAAATAAAGTAAAAATAAGGAGAGAGAGAGCCTAAGAAGAATATTAGGACATAGATCTTGAAGAGACCAAATAGGGAATGATGCTACGAGAGGAGAGAGAAAGGTCAAAGAATATTAGAGATATTACAAAAGAATTAGAGGTAATTAAATCAAAATAAAATCTTAATAAAGAAAAAAATATTAAAGATTTTTTTTCTTTAGAAAATTAAAAATATTTTAAAAAAATTTGACATTTAATCTAATATTTTTTTAATCTCTAATATTCTATAATATAATATTTTTATACATTAAAAATCAAATACACCATATATATATGCTATTATAATTATTATAATTGATAGATGTTATTTTGCTAAATATTTTTTTATATTATTATATCAAATGATCTGTTATATTTATTATTACATAATATTTATAATAATTTTATAAAGTTTCTTTTAAAAAAATAATTATTATATTTTATTTATGAATTATAGTTCCTTTTATACATGATAATGTTGTAAAAATTAATCGTTGTTTGTTGAAAAATAGATTGTTATGAAAATATTTGCAACACTGGGATCTTCAAAAAGGCCACCCATCGCAATACTACTCTAGCCCAAGAATGCTAGCCTTGTGTGTTCTAATGAGATCCATTGCTAAAATGCTCATGTAGTCAAACATGCATTCAAAAGAAAAAATATCATAGTCGTGTGGTTACTTTTTGATGGTAATGAACCATTTCCATTCCCAAATTAATATGCTAATACACTTTCAATAAAATTTATTGATGTTAAATACCATAATATATTATAATATAATTATTTTATTTTAAAAAAATTAAAAATACTTACATAATCTATAAGTTTCGAAAAAGTAGACTACTCTAAATAAAATTTTATTCTATATGATACCTTTCTTATAAATTTAAAATTACATTTTATTATAAATATTCATAATAAAACATATATTTGTTAAATATATTGCATATTAAATTATACAACACGAGATATCTCTTAAATATTATTAATTGATGGTAGGAAACAAAGATAATAGTGCCAGAGATGATTATTTCGTAAAAGCGAAGATTAAGTATTCATAAAGCAAAAATAGAGAGATAAAAAATAATTGATATAGATGAGAGACAATTTAATGAAGAAGTGAAAAGAGAAAACATTAAAAAGATAAAGATAATAAATAAATGAGCGAAATAGAGAAAAAAAAGAGTAAGTGGAGAAGGTTAGAGAAGTGAGTGATGCCATGAAAAATATAACAAGATTGAAAATGAAGACAAAAATAAAAATTTAATAATAAAAGAGAGAAGGAAGTGAGAGAATTTGTTGAAGAGAACAAAGTGAGAAAAAATAATTTATTAAAAATTTACCAACAAGAAACCTGTTGCCACAGTTAACCTTGCCAATTCATTGGAAATTACTTTTAAAAATAATTGTGTATATAATGAAATCAAAACATTCCAATTTTTAATCGAGCAATCGACAATAGCACCTTAAATAAAACAAATAAAATCTCTTGTTGGTGTGTCCGAGGATTAATTCAAAAACATGACAAATGCTAGTCAAATAAAATAACGAAATGTTTACCACGACAGCTAATCGACAAAATTAATCGGAGCAACAATAAAAATACATCTATGGACAAACGAACAATTCCATGAAGCAATGAGGGACAAAAAATGCCAAAATGTTTGCATGAAGAAAATCAGAATTGTGAGAGCAAAAAGAACTTTCTAATTGCCGAAATTCAATATGGAATGACGAACGAGACACACTATTTTTCAATCCGTGAAATGTTTGAGCCGTGCGATCGCCAAATGCAACATGACAAAGGATAGAAAAGTCAAAAATTGTACCCATAACTAGGTTACAAAAATACATATAAGGAGGGATGGATCCTATTGGGCAATGATGGGACATAACACTCAAGCCTTTCCAAAGGCATAGATCCGATAGCATATGTCTGATCGCTCAATTTTCATGATTTAATCGTCTTGGAGCATTCCTATTGAATGGTGAGTATGCAACAACTTTTTTCGACATTTTTTTGAGCCTTTAGTGAGTTATTTATTAGTTTATTTCCTAAGTAATATATCATAATAAAAAATTTTTAATAGCTAAATTGCATGTTTGGTAAGGGCTTTTAGCCTTTAACAATTCCATAAAAATAGAAATTGTTTTCATTAAAAGAAGTTTAAAAATTTTTATTTGGTCCTAACAAAAAATATTAAAGACATTAGCAGCTTGTACCCCACTTCGTTTTAATATTTTGCTTCGCCATTCACTGTTGAAACTCATGAAATTCCTTTTTAATTCATTAATTAAATCCTTGCTTCTCTTTAATTATTTCATGTACCATACGATTTTCGTTATATTGATTTACTTTTTTGTCACTGAATGTTTTTCTTTTTTTCCAATTTATTTTGTTGTAAGGATGTAGTAGAATGTGTCATTTATTTCATTATAAGATCATAGTAGTCTGTCTCATTTGTATCTTTGTTGTCAATGCTTAGCCCACCCGTCTATTAATGAAAGGTTTATACTGCATTTTGTTTTTTGGGTTTTTTGTTGGGGTGGACATTAGCTTATTTTATAAGATGAACCAAATAAAATCAATTCTTTACAATGCTTAGCCCACCCATCTCTACGCACGCATCACAACGCCTAGCACCCGACACCTCAGCGTCTCTCGTCAATCAATCTTCTGGAGACTATAGACATAACCCGTCACATAGATCTCTAGCCAACGTGAGACACCCTGGCTAGCCACGGCGAGTCACCCCTGCCGCTGCCACTCTCAGGCGTGCAGGCCTACACTCGTGGACCAGAAGAGGTCGACTCAGCCACCGTCCCAAGGAGTCCTCTACCAACAACTTCCATAGAAGCTCACGCCCCTACAGTCATTGTCAATCTCTAACTCCAAGATTCGGCAACATGTGTCCAGGTACAACAAGGCACATACCAGTCACATGTATACTGTGGAAGCTAAGTCTGAACCACACAGTTACCTACCACAACTACCCTAAAACATCATATAGGGTCTATAGTAGTCTAGTCCAGTATGCCAATCCATAAAATATGCCAACACTAAGTAAACTGACTCAATCCATGCCGTTGCCATCAAAGCAACACAACTGTCAATTACTGACTGTTCTGGTAGAATCCATGTACCATACCTCTGTTTGACTATTTCAACTGTACTGTCATCACTAATAACCTTTTCCCTACTTCAGGAAGTTTTTAAACCCCAATTTCAATTTCCGCCCTTTATCCATTTTCCGAAATTCGGAATAAATTTCCAAATAAAATTTAAATTCCACATATATCCTTTTTCCAAAAATTCGGATTTATAAATTCCACATATATCCTGTTTTTCCCAAAAATTCGGATTAATTTCCGAATTAATTTCCGCATATTTTTTTTATTTCCGAAAATTCGGATTAATAATAAATTTCCGAATTTTCCCTTCCGCTTCTCTCTCCTCCGCGCCGCGCCATTCGTCCGCGCCGAATCCCGCTGAACCGGATCTCGCCACCGGTTCGGGCCTTCGCGCTGAACCGCGACACCGCCGAACCGAATTAATTAATAATCCGTTAATAAATATTATATAAATACCATTAAATTAAATTTACAATTACTTAATTAAATATAATTAACCTAATTCATCTCCTTCCTCGGTCCGACGCCCGCGAAACCCTAGCCGACGAAATCGCCGACCAAATCCAATTCTTCTGCCGAATTCCGGCGACCGCGAACAAGGAGAAACAAAATCCGATGTTCATACTAACCTAATGTTTCAATAATGCCACTAATTCCTAAGGTTCAATAAGAATTTCCGCCAAAGGAGTTTCATCCGATCCCCAATTTGACAATTTACGAAATTAAACAATTCCAGCATTTGTTACTACCTTAACATGAATAAAGCAAATAATTGAATCATCGCATGCTTGGTAAATTTTCCGAATTCGACGGGTATAATTTTCCGAAAACCCTAAAAATGCTAAAATCAATAATTTGCATTAATCAATTCCAAAAACCATAATTCGCATGCTCCGGTAGCTATTTGCAAAATAATCCATATTTTTAATTAGCTAAATAACTAATTTAAAACTGAAATTCCTACCTTTCTTCTCCGGCGACGGTGGCGACGGTGAAGCTCGCACGCGACCAACCGCTGCTCCTCGCCGCACGAAACCGGTACCAATCGATTCTCCTCGATCACGCGAACCTCCAGGTATAAAAAGCCCCTTGAAAGGCTGTCGGAAAATATCGCCGTCCGCCGCGAACACCCCGTCTCCGGCCACCGCTCGAAAACCCTAACAGCCGAATAAATCGGGTTAAATACCCAGCTTAAACCGGTAATAACCCGTTAAGAACCCATTAAGCGCCGGTTGACCTTCTAATAACGCCGCTTAAACCCGATCAGCTGGTTAATCTCCACCGCTGATCTCGTCCGTCCGATCCGCTTATCCGTGGCTTATGTAACCGCACGCGCAAACGCACTCGGCGAACCGCCCCCCGCCTTCGCTGAACCGCTCCGGTCCGGTTCACGCGCGGTAAAAAAACCAAATTCCGGTTTAAAAATAGATTTTCGAATTTCCAAAAATCCAATAAATCCAATTAAACAGGGAAAATTACTTAAAAATTTCCTCGGTACTCTGAAAAATCCCCAAAAAATTTCAGAAATTCCAATAGTCTCCAATTGAGCTCCTGGCTCATCCTACTGTCGATCTGAAATCATCCAAGCCACAATTGAATTATTGAAGATTAAACATATATTATTTTACCGGGTATAACATAAGGTCCACTATTCGATGGTGTTCTTTTGCAATTTAATAATCACAACAGCATTTTATCTTTCAAATATAGTATAAATTAAATAGTGATATATGAGAGATTTCTTCAATTTTTTTAATTAATATTTTTAAAACAGATAATATAGATAAAGATAACTATTTTAAAAGAGAAAACTGATATAAAGAGATAAGAGTACGGTAAAGAGAAAAGTAATAATAAAGAGATGACAGATGACTTAACGAAGTGGAAAGGAAAAGAGAGAACATAAAATACATAGAGAATAAATAAATAAATAAATAAATAAGTGAGAAATGGTAAAGTAGAGACTGGTATAGGAGAGAGAGGCCAAATAGAGTTTAATATAATAATTTCAAATGAAAAAATATTTTCATATAACGTTTATTTATTTTAACATATAAACTATTTATGGTTTTTTATTGTTTCATAATATTAAAAATATTTAAAGAATATTTTAAATATTAATTCAATATAAATTTATTTAGACTTAAAAAATAATGTAAATTTTAAATAATATAACTATTCTAATATCTTATCTTTATTTTATATTATCTATATCATAGATATAAAGAATATTTGAGATTAAAGAAATAATTTTAGATTTCTAGTTTTTTATAAAGTGATGTTACATTGTTTAAAAACCCTATATACATAATATAAACTATTATAAGTTTAAATCAATTGTAACTTTTTGCAATTTTTATAAGTGATTTATTCCAAAAATTAAACAAATTTAAAGTTATTGTTTTATTACATAATGTGATATGTCATATTCATTATTACTTGAAACTTAAAATAATTTTATAAAGTTATTATTAAATATTGATTACTAAAATGGTAATTATAAATAATCTTTTTTAATAAGTAATATTTTTTAACATCAATATATTATTAACATTAATTTTCACGGATTAAAATAATAAATGTTGGAAAAATATGTACAACATGACGATTTCTCAAGAGGCCACCTATCTCAATAGTACTCTTGCCTAAGAATGCTTAATTTTTGAGTTCTAACTAGATCTGTGACTATAATGTTGGTGTAGTCTCACATGAATGTTTAAGACATTATCGTAATAATACAATTGTTATCTTAATGAATTATTTCGAAAATAATCTAACTTACAAAGAATATGTACTATTTTAAAAAAAATTATGCTTAATGTATACGAGATTATATAATCTAATATCAATATTTTATTACATAAAACTTAAAAAATTACATAAACTATCACTTTTGAAATTGATGACATTAGTACCTAAGATTTTCTTCCAATATGTTTTCATTTCTATAAATTATGTAGAAAGAATGAATAATAAAATATATGATTATTATTGATTTTATATATTAAACAATGTAATATGAGATATTTCATATATAAGGCTGAAAATAAAAGAAAAGTAACAACAAGGATTGATGATAGATTATTTTATAAAGAAGAGGACAAAAAACATAGAGGAGATAGAGAGAAAAAATAAAAAATTGGAAGGAAGAGAAAAGAGAAATTAAGAAAGTATAGAGGAGAGTGAGGCCAAAAAAAATATTAGGATACAAATAAAAGTTGTAATATTTATAAAAATATAACAAGCTAATCTTATATAATATTTGATAATAACAAAATATAAGAAATAATTTAGATTTATTATTTCTTCAGAACATTAAAAATATTATAAAATTTTTTTAATATTAATTTAATATTATATTTTTCTCTAATATTCTATAATATAGTGGTTCTGTACTTGAAAAATTAAATACACAAAAATAATATGCTATTATGAACATAAATTAATTCATGTTTATTATAATCGATATATGTCAATTTGTTTAAAATCTATCAAAAAAAGTTATTATTTTATTTTTATCAAATGCAATATTAAATTATTATCATAAAAAAATTGTAATCATTTTAGAAAGTCTTTTTTAAAAACTATTTTATAATAAGATTAGTTATGAATAATCATTTATAGCAATTTTTTTAAATTATATTGTTATAAAACCTAATCGTCATTTGTTAAAAAAAAGAACGCTATGAAAAATGTGCAATACTTAGTCCATTAAAAAGGCCATCCATCACAAACTACTCTTGCCTAAGCATGCTTAACTTATGAGTTCTAAAGAGATCCAATGCTAAAATGCCCATGGTGTTGAACATACATTAAAAAAAAAAGTATCGTAGTGTTGTCATCATTTTTTATATGGTAATGAACCATTTCTAAAATTTCATAAATTATCAAGCCTATACATTTTTAATAAAAGTTTTGTATGTCACATTTCATAACATATTATAATCTAATTATTTAATCTAAATTCAATTAATAAATAATTAAATAAACTACAATTCTTGAAAAAGTTGACAACTTTAAATGAAGGATTTTTTGTTATGTTACCTTATAATTTAAAATTTTAATTTTGAAATAAATATTTATAATAAATGGTATTCTATTAAATATATTAAATGTTAAATTTGAGATTTTTTTAAATATTATTAATTTATGGGTTAAAAAAATGATAGAGTAAGAGATGATTACTCCCTAAGGGGAGAAATCATGAGTTAATAAAACAAAATAGAGAGGAAGGTAATAATTGAGATAGATGAGAGATGATCTAATGAAGAAGAAAAGCAAATAGATAACACAAATAAGATAAAGAGAATAAATAAACGAGTGAAATAGATAAAAAAAAATTGAAAGTAGAGGCCATTAATAAAATAAGGAAAACGAGAATGAAGAAAAAAAATAAAAACGTAATAATAAGAAAGAGACGAAAGTGAGAGAATGTTTCAAAGAGAAATATGTGTGCAAAAAATTTAATATAAATTTACTAAAAGGAAACCTATTGGCACAATAAATTACTATGGTTCATTGGAATTTACATCTAAAAATAGTTTCGTACATAATGCAATCCAAACATTCCAATTTTAAAAGAGCAATCGATAAAGGCTCTATAAATCAAGCAAAACAAAAGCAAATCACTATTTGGATACTCAAGTGATTAATTCGCTAACACAGCAAATGCTAGCAATCTAAATTAATCGAACATTTATAGTGGCAGCCAATCGACCAAATTAATCAGTGCGGTTACAAAAATAACTATAAGAAAAAACGAACAATGCTGGGGAGCAATAAAGGACCAGAAATGCCAAAAAATATTAAGGACAAATTTTACAATTGTGGGATTTAGAAGAATCGCCCCATCATAAAGTTTTCGATTGAACGATCAACACCACACATCATCTTTTAATCGACAAATTATTTCAATCATGTCATCACCAAAGGCAACACGATAATGGCATGAAAACTTAAAAGAAAATGATGTGCATTGGGTTTACAAAAATACCCATAAGGAGGGACGAATAATGTGCTAAGAAATGTGGGAAAAAATGCAAAATTTTTCGCACAATGAATTTCTAAATTAAAGAAATAAATTACACCATCAAATGGTGCATTTTTGTGATCAAATGACCACCACAGTATTTTAGGATGTTAATCATACTATATTATAATAATTTATTATTTATATAAAATAAATATTTTATTTAAATAAACTATTATTCTAAAATAATGATAATATTGCATATGAATTTTTTCCATTATATTATCATTCACAAAAAAATATTACTTCATAAATATAAATAATAAAATAAATATTTAACATAAATATCGTATAATAGATTATGAAATATATTGCAATTTTTAAATATTAATAATTATTGAGTAGAGAATGAGATAACAAAGATGAAGAAAAATATTCTCTTAGTAAGAGAATGTCACAGTTTAACAAAAGTAAAATAAAAAAAAATTAATAATAAAGAGAGATGAGAGATGATTCAATAAACAAGAAGAAAGAGATGACATAGAAAAGATCAAAAGAATGAATAAAAAATTGAAAGAGAAGGAAATCAGAAAGTGAAGAAGGATAGTTGTCAAGGAAAGAGGCTAAAATAAATATTAAAATATAGAGCATAAAAACATAAATAAGAGATTGATAATAAGAGAGAGAAAAAGGGAGAGAATTTCAAGGACATTGATATAAAGAGTCAAAATAAAGAGAAATAGTTAAATAAAAGTTAAATTTAAGAAAAAAATTATAATATTTATAAAAATAAAAGTGAATCATGTTAATACATAAGATTTTTTAATATTAGGTTATAATTCTTATAACTAAATAATTAATTTAAGAAATATATAAATAACAAAATATATATATTTTTCAAAAACGTTATATATTAAGACTTGATATATGAGTGATTTTTTAAATATTTTTAATTAATGTTCTTAAAAAGTGGTCATATACATAGGGATAACTATTTTAAAAGAAAGAAAAAGTTACATATTGATTAGAGGATGATAAAGAGAAAATTAATAATAATGAGATGAGAGACAATTTAATCAAGAGGGAAATAATAGAGAGAACAAAAAATATATAAAGAGAATAAATAAATAAATGAAAAATTGAGAAAAGTGAAAATAGATAGTGATAGAGAAGGGAAAGGCCTATAAAAATATAATGACATACATAATAAAGTGACAAAAATAGAATGATAATAAAAAGAGAATTAAGTGAGGGAATATGTTAGCCATTAAGACAAAGGGAAAAAAGTGATAAAATTTATTCAATAAAAGTTAAGTTTAAATAATTAAACTAATAATATTTATTTATATTAAAATAAAATAATATTTACGAGTCATTATAATTTGATAATATTACATGCAAAAGGTAAAAAATAATAGTTATGTGATTATTGTTTTGAAAATAGTTGGTCATTCTAAAAGTTTCTTAATGAGAAAGAAAATGTACTTCTAAAATTTTTTATGTTTATTATGTCTTCCATTATATTTTCTTCTTATAGATAAAAAAATTGCATAATAAATATAAATATTAAAATATATATTTATCATTAATACTATATATTATATTATGAAACATAACAGATTTTTTAAAATTTTGATAATTAAATAGAAAAAGTTACAAGGAAAATGAAGATAATTGTTCATTTTAGAGATAGAGAGTCAAGATTGAATATGTCATTCATTAGAGTTCAAAGAAAAGAGTTGTGCAACAAGAGTACTTCTCAAGTGGTGACATATCCCAATATTACTCTTGCCTAAGACTGCTTTACTTCAAGGCTATAATTAGATCCATTGTTATAATTTTTGTGTGATCGCACATGCAAGCAAAAGACATTACCATGGTTATGTGATTTTGGTCTTGAAGATAATGAATCATATCTAAAATAACCAAAATTGAAAAGTATATTTAGTATTTTAAAAAAATTATGCATAATCATATATATGATAATATTTTATTTCATAAAATTAATAAAAAAAATAATTACATTTACAAATACTTTAAAAATTTTAAAATTTAACACCTAAGATTTTCTTTCAATACACTATCATTAATATTAATAAAATTAAAGTATATAAAAATTATATTTAACAAAATATATATATTTATTATTAATGCTATATACTAAACTATATAATAAAAGATATTTGATAAATATTTTTAATTTATGGACATAAAAAAGATAATCAAGAAAGAAATAATTATTCTATAAGATAGAGAAAGTTATATATTAATAAGAGTGAAATAAAAAGAAAAATAAAAATAAAAATATTTGAGAGATTATTTAATAAAGAGGAGAAAAGGAGAAAAAATAATAAAGGTGGAAGGGAGAGAAATGCAAAGTTAAGAAAGAATAAAAGAGAGAGGAAGAAGAATATTAAAATATTGATATTAAAGAGACCAAAAAATGAACGTTAACAAGAGAGAGAAAAAGATGAGAGAATATTAGATATATTGAGAAAAACAATGAGAGAAATAATTAAATGAAAGTTAAATCTTAATAATAGAACTTATAATGTTTTTTAAAATACAGCAATTTAATCTTTTACAATGTTAAATATTAATAAAATTATAAAATATTTGAGATTTATTATTTCTTTTGAATAATAAAAATAATTTAAAAATAATTTTTATTATTAATTTAATATTATTTTTTAACTCTAATATTCTATAATATTATATGTCTACATTCAAAAAATTAAATGCAAAAAACATATATACCATTATTGACAAAAATTAGTTGTAAATTGTTATAAATAATATAAGTTATTTTCCAAAATATTTAAACAAATTAAAATTATTATTTTGTTATGTCAAATGTTGTGTTATATTTATTATTATATAAAATTGATAATAATTTTATAAAGCTATTTTTAAAAAATTAATTATTATAATTTTAGTTATGAACTAACATTTATAGTAATTTTTATGCATTAAAACATAATAAAGATTAATCGTCACTTGTTAAAAAAAGAACACTATGTAAAATAAGTGCAACAATAAGACCTTTATAAATTTTACCCATCACAATACTTCTCTCGTCGAAGCATTCCAAATTTGTGAGTTCTAACAAGATCCAATGTCAAAATGCTGGTTTTGTTTTTCGTACATCCAAAAGAAAAAAAAATATCCAAGTTGTGTGATTATTTTTTTATTGTAATGAGCCATTTGTAAAATTTTCTAAATTATAAAGCCAATACACTTATAATAAAATTTATGCATGCTACATGTCATAATATATTATAAAATAATTATTTTATTTAAACAAAATTAATAAATAACTACATAAATTATAATTTTCGAAATGTAGACAACTTTAAATGAATGTTTCTTCAATGATGTTACCTTTCTTATAAATTAAAGATTAAATTATGTAATAAATATTTATAATAAAATATAAATTTGTCAAATATATTACATATTAAATTATTCAAAACAAGATATTTCTCAAATATTTTTAATTGATGGCCTAAAAACAAAGATAATAGAGTTAGAGATCATTATTCCATGAGATAGAGAAAATCAAGGATTGGCAAAATAAAAAATAGAGATGAAAAAAATAATTGAGATAGAAGAGAGATGATTTGATGAAAAAGAAAAGAAAAGTGATATCATAAATGAGATAAAAAGAATAAATAAATGAGTCAAATAGAGAAAAAATGAGATTATAGAGAAGGATAGAGAAGTGATAGAAGTCATGAATAATATAAGGAGATCAAAAATGAAGACAAAAATAAAAGTAATACTAAAAAATCCATGGCCATAATGAACCCTAAAAGTTCATTGGAAATTACTTCAGGAAATAGTTGTGTACATAATCGAATCCAAACATTCAAATTTTTAATCAAGTAATCGATAACTACTTAAATCCCACAAACAAAAGCAAATCACCTTTAGGTTACTTTGGTGACAAATTTGCCCACATCGCAAATGCTAGACTACTAAATTAATTTGACATTTACAGTGGCTGCTAGCCGACCAAATTAATTGGGTTGTTACAAAAATACTTATAAAAGGAAAAGAACAATGTCGGGTAGCAACAAGGACAAAAAACAAAAAATTATCAACATTTCGAATTTTTGAATTAATGGTTTGCAAATTACTGTCTAATGGAGTAAATTCAACATTGAATGATCAATGGCATCATCTTTCAATCCAAAAATTCCTTCAATCGTATGATCACCATAGGCAACATGGCAATGGCAAGAATGCTACAACAATCAGATACATACTTGGGTTACAAAACTACCTGTAAGAAGGGACAAACAATACCTGTGAGCAATGCTGGACAAACAACTTAAATTTTTTGTATGGTGAATTTTTAATTGTGGGGATAAGGTGCACCATCAAATGATGCATTTTCAAGATTGAACGATCATCGTAGAATTTTATCTTTCAAACCGCTAATTCTTTCTGTCATTTGATTGCAACACCGCTATTTCTTTCAGTCATTTGATCATGCCTTGTTGCTATCATACTTCGTATTTCTTCTACATGATAAGTTAAATTCTATCATTTGATCACAATTCCGATTTATTGGACAAAAAAAATTTCATTTTTATAAACGTGTAGATTTGATTGCATATATCCTATCCCTTAATTTTTGTGATCTATTAGTCCTGAAGCATTCAAATCAAATAGAGACTACATAATTGATTTTTTACCATTTTTTTGAGTTATTTGTGTTATTTATTTGTTTATTTCCTAATTATAATATTACAAAAACTACAAAAATTCTAACGGCTAAATGGGTATTTGGTAAGTGCTTTTGGCCCTCACAAAATGTGCATAAATATAAGATTTTTGTATGAAACTAAGAATAAAAATATTAAAGACATTAGTCGCTTGTTTTTGCATGTTGTTTTCATACACTGTTGCACCATTCAATCATCAAACTTCTTAAATTCTTTTTATTCTAAAATTAGCAAAGTTATTAATTCTCTAGATGTTTAATTGATTTAATTAAGATACTTGTGCCTCTTTAACAGTTTCATGAACCATAATATTTTTGTTGTATTTATTAAGATTTTATGTTGTTGAATGTTTTTTCTATTTTATTTTGTTCTAAGGATGTATTAGCATGTTTCATTTATTTCATTATATGACCGTAGTAATCTGTCTCATTTGTCTTTTTGTTATGAAAGCTTAGCTAACCTATTTATAGCTAAAAGGCTTAGATTGTGTTGGGTTTGCCCAACTTTTTCTTAGGGTGGACGTAGGCTTGTTTATAAGTCGAACCAACTAAAAATTAATTGTTTACATTTTTAATTAATGTTTATTTTTTAATTACATGAATATTATAAAGCTTAATATGTTTTTAAATTATAATGAAAATTTAAAGAAAATCACTTTTATGTATATTTTGAACTATATTAAAGAATTTTATAAATATTTTTTTATTATATTTTGTAATAAATAAACATTTGCTTCATTGCAATTAATCTAACTCTAACTAAACCACACCATAAATATCTTATAAAAATTAATTTTCATTCGTGAGAAAAATAAGTGCTATGAAAAAGATATGTGCAACACGAGGACTTCTGAAGAGGTCACCCATCCCAAAAGTTCTCTAACCCAAGCATGCTTAACTTTTGAGTTTTAATGGGATTGAGTGCTATGATGCTGGTGAGGTCAAAATACATGCAAAAGATGAAAAATAATAGTTGGGTGATTATTTTTTTTGAAAATAATAAGTCATTTTCAAATATTTCTAAATGAACAAGTAAATTAACTTCTAAAATTTTTTTAATGCTTATTATGTTTATCATACTATATTGTAATATTTTAATATTATTTATTTATAATAAATAAAAATTTTAATTAAACTTATTCTTTTATAATGTTGACATTAATACATATAAATTTCTTTCCTTATATTATCATTCTTCCAAATAAAAAATAAAAATTACTTAATAAATTTAAAATATTAAATATATTTATTTATCATTAATATTATATATTAGATTATTATACAAAATAATTTTTTAACTATTGATAGTTGATGAGTAGAAAAAGAAATAATGAATATGAAGAAACTTATTTTCTTAGAGAAAGAGAAAGTCAAGGATTAACAAGGACTAAATAGAAAAAAATAATTTTAATGAGAGATGAGAGACTATTGAATAAGAAGGAAAGCAAAAGAGAGAACATAAAAATGATTGAAAGATTAAATAAAAAATCAAAGAGAAAGAAATGAGAAAGTAAAGATGGAAGTGGTGAGAGAGGCTAAAAGAATATTCAGATTTTCTTTCAATACATATGCCACCAATATTATTGTCCTAACTCTTGATACATTTTATTCTCTCCCAGATGTATGGAATAATGAGAGTTATGAGTTTCTTTTAAATTCAAATTCTCGTCCTTTGCAGACCTTTTGGATTATCTTTTGTAGTTCTGGGTCTTCAGCATGGTCTTCTTTAATTGACATCAACTAATCTGGTCTTACAGATAGATGGGCTAGTAACGTCGTGTTTCTTTGTATTTCAGATTCTAATTGTAGCTTATCCATCTCAAAGCTCAATTGGTTTTCTTCTAAGATAGTTAATAAGCTATTAACATTAGCTTTCCTTTTGAGAGCATCTGCCACCACATTTGCTTGACCTGGATGATATGTGATTTCTACATCATAAGCTTTAATTAATTCCAATCATCTTCTTTCCCTAAAATTTAATTCCATTTGAGTAAAGATATGTTTTAAGCTCTGATGATCAGTAAATATCATACATTTAACTCGGTATAAGTAATGTCTCCAAATTGTTATGGAAAAAATGATAGCTGCTAACTCCAAATCATGTATAGGATAATTCTTTTCATGTGTCTTAAGCTATCTAGATGCATAGGCAATTACCTTGTGATGTTGCATCAATACACAACGTACCCCTTGCAACAAGGCATCACTGTATATCTAATAACCTTCTTTTTCTTCTGGCACTGTTAGAATTGGAGTTGTAGTTAATTTCTCATTCAGTATTTGAAAGCTATTCTCGCAAGCTAAATCTCATTCAAATTTTGTTGTCTTTCGTGTTAAATTGGTTAACGATGTTACAATATGAGAAAAACCCTTAACAAACTTCTTATAATATCCGGCCAATTGACCACCACTCACTGGAAAAACTTATACAACCCGACGACAAAGCAAACAAAATTCTCACCTTCGTCGGCCGTCGTCGTCGCTTGCCGGAAATCACGAAAATTCCTCGCCACCGTGCCTCACCATCTTGCCTCACCATCGTGCCTTACCGCCGTGTTCGCAGAAGTTCGTTTGAAACGCACATGTGTTGGGTTTTATAATGTGGTTGCAACAGACTTGCCATGAACAGCATTCTTCAGAAAACCCGCTCTAAATTAGGTATTTGCAAATATATCCTCCGCCAAATCAAATTTGAACTAAGTCGACCTTTAAAAATTACAAATCTATCATAAAAGTTACAAATTTATCCCAAATTTTAAAAATTCATAATTTATTCATTAGAGCTCCAAAAATTATAAAATAAACATCGTTGGATTCATCTAAAAAACTCTTTCTTTAAAGGAAATAAAATAAATAAAATAAAGAAAACTAGGGTTGTTACAATAATCAGTTTACGCGGGCACTGGACCGCCCACATCTGACGGTGGACCATGCCCACTCGGTGCTGGACCGCATGCTCTCGGTGCTGCACCACGCACATTCGGTGTTCTGGACCGCGCGCACTCAGCACGGTGGACCACTGGCTCTGGGCAGCCCGGTTCAGCAGCGTACCCGGTAAAAAAATATGCTTTTTATACATGTAATAATATATTTTAAGATCAATATTTAATTAATGTAAAACTAATAAAAATTATATAGATTTTTATTCTTCAAAATAATGACATTATTGCATAAGATTATCTTTAATTATGTTATCATTCTTCTAAATAAAAATTTAAATAATGTATAACATAAAAATAATAAAATATATATTTCTTATAAATGTTATACATTAAACTATGTAACATGAGATATTTTCTTGTGATTAATTTAAGTTGTGAAACAAAAATTAATGGAGATGGTGATAAGTATTATATAATGGATAGAGAAAGATGTTGATTTTTAAAAGCAAAATAGAGAAAAAATTGCAATAGAGAGAATATATAAATGAGAGAGAAATGAGAAATGAGAGAGAGGCCAAAAATAACATAAAAGGATAGAGAATGAAGAAAGAAATTAAAATGAGAATCAGCGAGAGAAGGTAGTGAGAGAATGTGAGACACATTGGGATTAAGTGAAAAAGGAGAGAAATAATTAAATAAAAGTTAACTTTCAAAATATTTGATGTTTTTTAACACTTTAAAATATTTTTAATATTTAAAAAATATTTTGACTATTAATAATATTAAAATAAATATTAATAAATAATATAATTATATTTTTATTATTTTTTATATAACATAATATTTATAATAAATATAAAGAATATTTAATATTATTGATACAATTTTTTATTCTAATATTTTATTATATAATGTTAATTTACAAAAAAGCATATATACATCATATGTATACTATTATAAATATAAATTAATTATAATTTTTTATAATTCATATAGTTTATTTTATAAAATATTAAAGTTTTTTAAAGTTACCTTTTAATTGTAAAATATGATGTGCAGTATTTATAATTATATAAAATTCATGATAATATTTAAATTTTTTATTAATAATTAATTTAAAAAAATAGTAATTTTAAACTAATATTTATAATAATTTAAGTTCTGAGCATTAACATGTTATAAAAGAAATATAAAAAATACTTGTAAAACACAGACCTCTTAAGAAGTTACCCATTCAAATACCACTCTTTCCCATGAAAGCACATGTCGTTGCAAGTGCAACTAATAGAAAATCTATAATAGTGTGATAATTATGTTGAATATAAGGAACCATTTCAAAACTTTTCCAAATTATCAAGCGTATGAATTTTTTAAAAAAAATATGGTTAATATACTTTTCATAATGTATTATAATATTTAAATTATTGTTGTTATAAAATTAATTAAAAATTAAATATATTATTACTTTTTGTAGTATAGACATTAATTAATGAGATTTTCTTCCATTATATTATCATTTTATAAATAAAACATTTAATTAATTATATAATAATAATAATAATAAATGTATTTTTTATAAATATTAAATATTAAATCATGCAACATTAGAGATTTCTTGATGAGTAATAAGTAATTGGCCAAAAAGGTGATGATGGAGACAAATAATTATTCTATAAGTAGGAGATAAAGTGGCAAATTAATAAGAACAAAATAGAGTGAGAAATAGTAATAAATTAATGGTATATAGTTTAATGAAATGGAAAAGGAAAGAGTAAACATAATAGTAGTAGGTAGAATAAATTAACAAGTGAAAAAGAAAACAAATTGCAAAAGTAAGCAATGATAGAGTGTTATAGGGCAAGAAAAATATAAGTAGATAGAGAATAAAAAAATAAAAAAGAATGATAACAAAACAGTGTGCGGAGTCAGAGAATATGATGAATATTGAGAAAAAAGGAAAACTTGTGGAATAAATAAATAAAATTTAAATTTTAAAAAATTATGTCATAACATTTATTACATATAACATGTTAATCACATATAAGATTAATAGTAATAATACCTAAAAATATTTGTAGTTTATAATTATTTTTAATTAATAGAACTACTTAAAGAATATTTTATCTATTAATTAAAAATAATTTTATTCATACTTAAATTAAATTTAAATCAAATAATAAATAATATAATTATTTTAATATGTTATCTTTAAGTGTTATATTTTATCTATTTAACATTAATGATTTAATTATAGATTTTAATATTCTATTTTATAATATTTTTACATGTAATAAAATTTTATATGCGGACATATATGTTATTATAAATATAAATTCTAATTTAATTTAATTTTAATAAGGTATTTTTCTTTATGTTAAAATATATTAAAGTTATTATTTTTTGATATCACATGATTGGAGATATTTTTATCATAAAAATTTGTAATAATGCTATAAAGTTGTCATTAATAATTAAGTACTAAAATTTTAATTGTAAACTATCATTTATAGAAATTAATTTTAAAGCGTAACATGTTATTAAAATCATTTATTATTCTTTGGAAAAGTAATATTATGAAAAAATATGTGCAACATCACGAATTCGAAAGTGGTCACACATCAAAATACTACTCACCCAAGCATGCTTAAGTTTAGAGTTTTGATAATAACTAATCGTATAATGCTGGTGTGATCACTCGTGCATATAAATGACAAAAAAATATAGTTGTGAGATTAAAATCTTGAACATAGCAAACAATATTCTAAAAGTTTCTAGATTATCAAGCATATGCACTTGAAAAAACTTTGTGTTTATATATATCATACAATATTCTAATATAATTATTTTTATTTATATAATTGAAGAAATACTTGCATAAAATTATATCTTTACGACATAGATATTTGTACATAAGATTTTCTTTGATTATGTTATCATTCTTATAAATAAAAAGTTAAATTACATAAGAATGATCAAAGGTAAACTATATATTTATCATAAATATAGAAGAGTTTTTTAAGATTATTAATTAATGGGTTGAAAAATACGTAATAGAGATGAATATAATAGTTCTACAATAGGGAGAAAGGCATAGATTAAGAGAAAAATATAAATGAAAATAGTAATAGAGAGAGATGAGAGATGATTTAATGAAGAGAAAAAAACAGTCGAACATAGAAAAGATAGAGAAATGGATAAATAAATTAAAAAGACAGAAAAGAGAAAGTAGATAAAGATAATGCAAAGAAAGAGGCAAATTAGATTAATAATAATATTTAGAATAAATAGATAAATAAAACAATGACAAGAAAAGAGAAAAGGATGTGAGAGATATTGAGATAAAGAAAAAAAAGTTAGAGAAATAACTAAATAAAAGTTAAATTTTAAAAATAAAATTTATTGTATTAAATAATAATTATAAGTTAATATCATATATTAAAAAATAATAATAAAATATAAAAAAATTGTAAGATAATCAAATTTAAAAAATATTTTTATTTTAATAAATTTCAGAATATTATTAACATTTGGAGTATATATTATTATATATAGTATATATATATTAGTATTAACATAATGGGATTTTTATTTATTTTAACTGTTATATGCTATATTTATTAATATTAAATTTTTAAATGTTATTATTTTATTTTATGAGATAGTACATCATATTTTTTATTATAAAAATTTTTTAATAGCATTATTAAGTTAATATTAAAAGGAAAAACGTCATTGTGATTACTACCTTAAAGGTAATGAACATTTTCTAAATTACCAAGAATATGCACATTTAAAAAATTTATGCCTATTTTTTATGACATAATATACTATAATATTAATATATTTTTATATGAAACTAATAAAAAATGACTTTAAATATTATTTTTTTATTATAAATAATAGTACATAAGTTCCTCTTTTAATATGTTCTAATTATTACAAATAAAAATAAAAATTAGTTAATAAATATAAACGATAATATATATATATAATATGTAAATACGTATTTATATATTTATAATAACTATTATAATTTAATGCATGCAACATTAGACATGTCACATATATTATTAATCGATGGTTGAAAAAAGGTCATCCAAATATAGATAATTATTTTATGAGAGATTGAAAAATTCATATATTTATAAGAATAAATAAGATAGTGAAATCATAACAGAGTGTCATGAGAGATTATTTATTTAAATAGAAAAAAAGAGAACAAAAGAGATAAAGAGAATGAATATAAAAATTGAAGTGAGACAGATATTAGACAATAGAGATAAATAAATTAGAGAGAAAGACCAAGAAGAATATAAGTAGATAGAAGATAAAGATTCAAATAGGAGAATGGTAACAAAAGAGAGAAGAAAGTAAGAGAATATGTGAGGCATTGAGATAAAAAGAACAGAATAATGCAAATAACTAAATTCAAGCCAACAATTAAACCTATAATTTATTAATTATAGCAAGTTATCAACATAAGATATTAAATAAATATAAAACAAAAATAATTTTTTATCTATTATTTTTTGGAATATTATAAATATTTAGATAATAAAATTAAATAATATAACATGTGAGATTTCTTAAATATTGTTACTTGATGGGCTAAAAAAACTAAGAGACAAGAAAATAATTATTCTATAAGAAGGAGAATTGATAGATGAATGAGAGCAAAATAGTGAGAAAAATCACAATCGAGATTGATGAGAGAACTTATTGAAAAGGAAAAGGAAAAGAACAACATAAAGAAGATAAAAAACATAAATAAAAAAGTGAAAGAGAAACATGAATGGGAAAGTAAAAATCAATAGAAATGAGTTGGATTTAAAGAAAAATATAAGAAAATTAAGAATTAAGAGACAATTAAAAGAAAGATAATGAGAGATTTAGAAGTGGGAAAATTTTAGAGACATTTAGATGAAGTAAAGAAAGTGAGATAAATAACTAAAAAAAAGTTAAATCTTAATAACAAAATTAATAATACTTATTAAATATTACATTTTAATCTAAGATAACATTTTATAATATTACAATATAAGAAAAGTAATAGGTTTATTATTGCTTTAGGAAATAGTAAATATTCAAAGGAAATTGTCTTTTAAAATTATATTATTTTATCTATACATAAAATTTAAAAAAATAATAATAAAAAAGTATAAATAATATTTATTTTAGTATATTATCTTAATATAACGTAGTATAGATAATAAATATAAATAATTTTTAAAATTAATGAAGTTATTTTAGATTTCTTATATTTTATAATATAAAATTACTATATTTAAAAATTTCTACTTGTATTACATGTATACAATTACAAAAAAGTAATTATTATTTGTTAGAATAAATATAATCATTTAGATAAATATTAAACTATATCAAAATAACTTTTTTATTTTATTATGTGATTTGTTGGATTTATTATTGTATAAATAAACTATAATATAATAGATTAAAAAAATGTTAATTATGTATTGTTATTTATAAAAATTTAAGTTTTTTAAAGTTATCAATTTATTAAAATCAATTCTCTTTCATTAGAAAAATGAGTACAATGAAAAAATGGGTAAAACATGAAGGCATCTTAAGAGGTCACCCATCTTAGTAATACTTTCTCCCAGGCATGCCTAACTCTTTACTTCTAATGAGATATAATGCTATATTGTTGATATAATCAAACATGCATACAAATGATAAGGAATAGTAATTATGTAATTACATTCTTACTTAAAATGAACCATTTCCAAAATTTTGATTAGTTATCAAACATATGTGTTACCACACTTATATATTATGGGTCAAGCTTTAAATGTTTAGCCTATTACTGAAATCGAAATATTTAGAGCGAAAATGCTTTTCATGTAAAGATCAAGCTATGCACTTTGAACATATTGAAGTTGTGGTCCTCAAATGACCTTGTAGCATTGCATAAGCTTCAAAGATAGAATATTTGCACGTAAGCTTTGATAATTTTTTATTTTATTATGAAATATAATGTTAACTTATTGATTTTAAGGAAATTCTTTTATATCAATCTCAAATGACATTTAGGCTTCCAAATAGTTTAATTGTCTGATTGATTTGGTAAATGAATATGATTAAATTTTTCAATTTCTATATTCCTTAATTTGTTAAGCTCTTTCTTTAGCAAATCATTGATTTCACATAATTCTTTTTTGAGATAATGTTTCTTTTTTTATATAAAAGTTTTTTATTTTTATCAAATTCCAATATTGGTTGATAGCTCATTCTTAATTACATATAAAACAACTTTAATAAAATTTTCATAATTAAAATAAATTGAAAATTTTTGCCACAACTAAAGTTTTGCCAAGCTACAAAATTCTTGGGCCACGCATAAGCCCGAGCATTAGGAAAGAAAAATGCTGAAGCAATTGGGGTAAAGCATTGGATCAAACATAGAAGCATTTGAGAATTATAGTTATAGTATCACTCAAACTAGGAGAAATCTAGAAAACACGAGTCCGTAAAGGTGATTAAATCCTAAGCTATCCATAATTGGGTTGGCAAGTTATATCCAAGTAGATGCTTAGAAAGACCAAAGAAGTTTTCTTTTATGTAATGTGGGACAATGTCCCTTGTGATAGTCTCCATCCAAAACTAGTAGGACTTTGCACCTATTAACGGCACACTATTGTGATCGCACGATGGAGATCACCATCACCTTAAACAATGATCATAATTCTTCCAACCATCCATTTCATAAGCAGATCGAATGATTACCGCTTCGTCAAATGTAACTGATTGATAAATTTGATGATCATGATCTCATCCAACTTCATTGGGTGAAAATTTTTATTTCAAATTTTTTAAATGATTGACCCTTGATCCAATGATCCAGATCACTCCTATACGAACCATATGTCTTGATTTAATCCAAATTTTACATTTCATTAATCAAACATCCATATACATTTGACTTGATCAAATAGCCCCGATGAAATCTAGCTTGATCCAACCATCTAGAACTCATCTTCGTTTATAGTGTTTTATCGAACAGTTGATATCTCCACTTTGCCAATCCTAGTTCTCCAGTAGATCTAGCCTAACCCCAAACTAACTAACAATTATTATGCCGTTGTAGCATCCATTTTTTAAGGATACTTAAAGAACTTATTAGCTTATTTTGAAACATATGAAAAGGCTTTTCACACTTTCAAATGCTATAGAAAGATTTTTCTATAAATGTCTAAGGATTGTGTATAAAATGATTCATGAGTTTGAACATGATTTTTACATCTCAAAGAGGGGTTGAATAATGTTCTAATGACATAAAATTCTCTAACAGCACTAATGACTACAATAAACAACAAATTCTTCTCATTATGCTTTAATCTTCTAAGCCAAAATTTTCTCAATTCTTTTCATACATTTTAGCCCCTTGATCTTCTCATACATTTCAGCCCTTTAAACACTTTTATATTCAACAATAAGCATCAAAAAATTTCAAAACTTTTATCAAAAATATTGTTTTTACTAAATTTGTACTTCTTTTGGGTTGGGCAACTCAACATTTACAAAAGTCAAAGCTCTTTTTGATCTCCCAACAAATTGAGTTAAGGTAGAGCTCATAAAAGCCCACATTGTAGTTGAACGCATAAAAGCTAGTTGGTTAAAGCTAAATATGAGAAAAAATCTCAAGTCATAATTCTTTTAGTAGTGGAGCTTTTTTACCTAGATTGCAAGTAGATGTAAATTCAAGTTTGAATCCAACCACCTAAAAATTTTGATGTATCATTTCAAATTTTTGTTTATTTATATTAAATATAAATTATTATAATTATAAATAAAAACTTTTATAGAAAACATAATACTACTTTTATAATAATTTTCAAAAGTAAATACATTAAAAACAATTAGTAAAAATTGTTCAAAACCATAATTCTTGCCATTTTGTGAGATTTATACACATGTTTTCAATTAAACATGCACTTTTTAAAAAATTATCGTTTTTAAATATATCATTATGTATTTTGATATCAAATTTGTATTTATAAAAAAATTACATAAACAATTATTTTTGATAGTGTACACATTAATGCACAAGATTTTATAATTTTATGTTATCTCTCCTATAAATTAAAAAAATTATTTTATAAATATAAATGATAAATTGCTTATTTAAGGTAAATATTATATTTTAAAGTATGCAATATAACATATTTTTAAAATATTGCTTATTTATGACCAAAAAATAGATAATAAAAATAGAGATAACAATTATGCAAGAGAGATGAAAAGATACATTTGTAAGAGCAAAATAAACAAACGATTAATAAAGGGCATAGATTAGATAACACTTAATAAAGAAAAAACTAAGAGAATATAAAAAAGATTGAGAAAATAAATAAATAAATGATAGATGGAGAAAGTGAAACAAGAAAGCAAAGAAGGATATAAGAGAGGGTCAAAAAATAAAATATAAAGAATAAAGAGGCAAATAGAGAATGATAATAAAAGAGGGAAGAAGATTAGAGAATATGATAGGTATTGAGATAAAAAAAAATATTTAATAAAGTAATTAAAAAAGTTAAATCTTGTTAGTAAACTTATTATAATTATTAAATCTAATTATTTGTCCATATATAATAGTTAATAATAATAAACATAAAACATATTGGAGGTTTATTATTATGCTAGAATATTTTAAATATTTAAAGAATATTTTGATACATAATTTTAAATTATTTTTCTCATGCTTAAAATTTAAATATTTTGTTAATGATAATAAGATCATTATAATATATAATCATTATATGATAAAACATATACAATAATTGTTTGAAATTTTACTCTATTGCCTAAGTGTGCTTAGCTTTCTTGTTCTTATGAGATCTAGTGCTATAATTTTAGTGTGGTCACACATGCAAACAAATGATAAACAATCTCAATGTGTTTTAATAACTTGAAGATAATCATCCATTTTGAATGTTTTTTAAATTATTAAACATGTGTGTTAGATCACCTTTGTATTTACTAGGTGAGGCCTTAACTAATTAGCCATTTATTCTAATTATCTTGTTTAGATTGAAATAAGCTTACAAGTATAGAACATGTTGTGCTTTTTGAATATAATAATTAAGTTGTCTTCAAAGCACCTTGGAGTGTTTAGTAAGCTTCAAAAATTGGAGACATATTTGTTAGCATTGATAAACTGTTATTTCATAATGAAGTAGAATTATAGCTTGTTGACCTTAAGAAAATCTCCATTCTTATTAACTTCAAAACATATTTAGGTATGAAAATTATTTAATCAACTCGTTGAATTAGCAAATGAATAGGATTAAATTTTTAATCTATTAATTCTTTTCTTGGTACTAATCATATTTAAACCATTTGTTGATTTAATATAATTCTATTTTTGAGTGATTTTTCTTTTATTAAATAAAAGTTTTATATTTATTTAAAATTTTATATATGTTGACTACTAAATCTTGATTAAGTTAAAAAATAAATTCTATTAAAATTTTATGAATTAAATAAATAAATGAAATTTATGACACATTCAAAGATGTGTTAAAATGAAAAAGCCATAAGTTGAGCATAGAGTAAGGAAAATAGTCAAATGTAGAATAGGTCAACTCATTAATGTTCAACACAATTTCCTAAACCAGGTGCGAAAAGGCTTATGATTGAGCTATGAAGCATTCAGACTAATTTTTTATATGGAGTAGGTTGAAGCTAGATAAACCAATAAGATATGAGTCTATCTAGCTAGTTAAATCTGGAGAGTACGAATTGGGAGGACAAAAATTTGGATTGCAAATTAAACTCAAGTAAATGCTTATAAAGAGAAAATACCTATTTGCACGTGATATTAATCAATAAACCTTCCATTTGATAATTTGGTCAAACAGATGCTTCTTCATTCGTTATAACTTATAGATCCATGGTGCAGTCGTTATATCATCCAACTTCATTGAATGACTATTTTCTTTTTACTTTTTGGAAGATTCTATCCATGATTTGATGGCACAAATCTCTCTTAATTGATTCCTATGATTCATGTCTAAACCTATTTCTACCAATCATTAATCAAATTATTAGGATCTTATATGATGTCATCAAATAAGACCAATGAAATCTATTTCGATTCGACAAATAAAAACTAATCCATCTTTACAAAATTGAATCCAATCATTCAATTTAATGTTATCTAATTGGTAAGTAACTAGCCATTATTACGCAATTAAAACAAGAATTTTTGAAAAAATATTTTAAGGTCTTTTACGCTATTCGGAAGTTGCTTTTGTAACAGCTCTTTACACACTTTCAAATAGCTATGAAAGACATTTTTCTATAAAAACCTAAATATTTTAAATAAAATGAATAATTAATGTGAAGAAGATTTTAACATCTCAAAGAAAGGTTGCATCTTTTTCTAATGACATAATTTCCTCTAGCAACACTGACCACTGATGACTACTTCAAATTTTGAGTTCTTCCGACTTAGCCTATTTCTTCAAGGCTTTCATTTTAATATATTTAAGCCCTTTGTGCCATTTCATATTCAATAACAATCATTATAAAAGTTTTTTGTTTTTAACAAAAATGTATTTCTTAATGTTTATTTCTTTTCTTGAAGGTTGGGTAGACTAGCATTTGTGAAGGCTAGAGTTTGGTTTGTTCTAGTAAAGTAGTATTAGGGCTGAGCTCATAAAAGCCCAAGTTATTTTTGATCTCATAAAAGCTGGTAGGTTATAGGTAAATAGTAAAGGAAAACAAAAATTTTTAATTCTTTTCCTGAAGGTGTTATTTTTCAATCTTCAATGGAGATGGATAAAAAATCTACCTGAATAGAATAGCCTAAAAATTTTGGTGTCCCATTTAAAATTTTATTTTCAATATAAAAACAATAGATTATTATATTTATAAATCAGAGTTTTAAATGAACATAAATTATTTTTATAATAAATTTTTTAAATTAAATACAATACAAAAATTTCTAAATGTTAGTTTAAACCTGCAATTCAAACATTTTTGTGGGATTGACAAACTTGTTTTCACTTATGCACTTTTAAAAAACTTTTATTCCTATTATATAGGTCGTAATATATTATAATACAAATATTTAATTTTTATAAAATAAATAAAAATTAATCAAATATTTTTTTAAATAACTAAGATATTAATATATAAGTTTTTCATTAATTTAATTAATAAAATATATAATTTTTAGTAAATATAATAACTTAATTTATTTAATAATAATAAAATATAATAAATTATTTATAGTTTATTATTATTTTAAAATTTTTCAAATATTTAAAAAATATTTAAAAATTTTTTATTAATAATTTAATATTATTTTATTTATACCTTAATTAAATAAATTTAATGAAAAAATAGATAATATAATCATTTTATCATACTATTTGTATAAGGTCTAATATATGAAAATGATATCGCTAACATTTAAACTTTAAGTTACAATTTTTAATTTCTAATATTTAACATAAAAAATTATTATATTTAGAAAATCATTTACAAAATATATATTTAAAAAATAAAATTTAAATTTTATTTTTTATTAATTATTTTGCAAAATATTCAACTATTAAAGTTAACTATTTATTATATCATACAGTGTGTCATATTTATTATTTTATAAAATAAACAATAATATTATAAATTTTTTATTAAAAATAAATTTCTTAAATTTTAATCATAATTATCATTCAAAATAATTTAATTTTTTAAAATTAACATATTATTAAATTATATTATCATTCTTTTTAAAAAAATGTTATGTGAAATTTGTGCAATCCTAATAACATAAAAAAAAATTCAATTAAAATTTTGATAATTAGAAAAATTAAAAAAATTACACCACATTCCAAACTATTCTCGAATGCAAAAGTCTTGAAAGAAGCTTAAACACGGGCATCATGTCAAAAAAAATAGTCAAATGTTCATTAGGATAACTAGTTTAGCTCTAAAAAAGATTTCTAAACTTGATTGGTTAAGGTATTACATCAAATGAAAAGGCAATTGAGCCAAAATAAGTATCAATCAAATAGTTCTCAAATAAATTCATTTGTTACAAGTCCACCGAGGTGATTAAATCTGGAGTGCACGAAGGGGAAGCAGTCCTGCATCAGTTTTGCAAGTTTCTCCCGAATGAATACTTATAAAGATCAAATAAGTTTCCTTTCATTTAATGTTAGACTATGCCCCTTGTGACTATCTCAGTCATAAAGTAATAGCACGTAACATGATATGATATTCAATGTTTTGGGATTTTACTATCTAGATCACATTTTTTGTAACAATGTTCTTAATCAATTTAATTGTCCATTTGTTTAGCCAATCTGATTATTACTACTTCCTTTGTTCTAACAAATTGATCCATCCAGTGGTTTTGATCTCATGTAACTTCATCAAAGGGCTACATTTACTTCAACTATGTAAAATAATCTATCAATGATCTAATGACTCATATCTTTTCTATTTGACTCCACAGTCATGATCTAATCACAATTTTATAATTTATTAATTGAATGATCCAGATCTAATATAACTTCATGCAATGGCCCTGATGAAATAAAGTTTTAGCCAACAAATAAGAATGCACCTGGCTCACAACATTTGATCAAACAATTGATATCTCTTATATGTTGTTCCAATTACTCCATCAATCCTATTTAACAATTAAATAACAAGTTGTTAGCACATCATTATGACAACCATTTTGGAACAATATTTTAAAATCTTTTTAGGTTTTTTGGAAGTTGCTTTTACAACATTTTTTGCTCACTTTCTAACAACTATGATAAAAATGTTTTCATAAATACCTAACCATAATGAATTAAATGACTAATAAATGTAAATAAGAAATTAACATTTGAAAGAAGTGCTGCATCATATTCTATTGACATAAATTTTTTAATCTTTTCATTCTTTTGAGCTCTTCAAGCTTTTTTACTTTCATAAAAAAGAGTAAAAATTTTTACATTTTTATCATAAATTTTTTTCTTTTCGTATTTTTTTTCTTTTAGTTTGAGTGGTCCAACATTTGTGAAAGCTTCAGTTTGTTTTTCTCTCATAAAAATTGAGTTAGTGTTGATTTTTTTACGTCACTTGGAGGTGAACATAGGATCTAGTTTTTCAACCAAAGAACAAAAAAATATCGGTGTTCCATTTATACCAATACACTAAAAAAATTATAAAATTATATATTTTTATATAAAAGTTTTGTATAAGGATAAAATTATTTTAAAAATAAATTTTTAAAATAAAATCAATCAAAAAAATTGCAAACATAGTTTCAAACACTAATTCAAGCCCTTTTTCGAGATTGACACCTTTGTTTTCACTTCAATATAAAAATTTCTAAAAGAATATTATGCTTATTATAGTTGTAATAATATATTCTAATATAGATATTGTGTTTATGCAAAGTAAAATAAATTAAATGAACTATTACATTTTATAAGACACATTAATATATAATATTTTCTTTCACTATGTTGTCATTCTTATATATTAAAAATTAAATTATGTAACAAACATAAATAAAAATATATATATATTTATCATAAATGATATATAATAAATTATGTAACATTAAAGGTTTTCCAAATATTATTAATTCACAAATTAGAAGTGAAATAATAGAGATGGAGATAACTATTTCATAAGATAGAAAGATAAAACTTCATAAGAGCAAAGTAGGTAAAAAAATAGTGATAGAAAGAGATGAGAGAAGATTTAATAAATGAAAAAAAAAGTGAGAAATAAAAAGATAGAGAGAAAAAATAAATTAATGAAAGAGAGAGGGAAAATGAAAAATAGGGAAGCTTAAAGGAGAGGAATTAGCAAAAAAATATAAAGAGATAAAGAGTGAAGAGATAAATAGAAAATAATAATAGGGGAGAGATAGAAGTGATGGATTTTGAGAGATAATGATATGATGAGAAAAAATTAAGAAAAATAATTCAATACTCATTAATGTTTTATAATTAAACTAATAATAATTGTTAAATATAACCAGTTAGTAATATATATTTAATAAAAATAAAATATAAAAGTACTTTATATTTATTATTGATTTAGAAAATTTTAAAATTTTAAAAATTTTTTTTAGTATTAATACTATATTATTTTATTTTTTTTTAAATTTAAAATTTTAATTAAAAAATAAATATCATAGTTTTTCTAAAATATTATCTTTATAAGATTTAACATACAATATAAATAAAATAATTATTTAGCATTAATAATATAATTATTTATTTTTTATAATCTATAATGTAGTATTACTATATTCAAAACACTCTACATATAATACATATATACTATTGTTGACATAAATTAATTATAATTTATTTTAATTTACAAAGTTAGTTTGCTTAATATTAGACTATATTGAAGTTATTATTTTATTATATCTTATGATATACTACTTTTATTATTACACAAAATTGATAATAATATTATAAAGTTATTATAAACAACTAATAAGTAAAATGATAATTACAAACTATCCTTTATAACAATTTAATTTTTTATAACTAATGTCTTGTACAGATTAACTATCATTTATTAGAAAATGGATTCTAATTAAAAAATATTTGTAATAAGAGGACCACTTAATAAGTCAACCATCTCAATACCGCTCTTGCTGATCCATGCTTAATTTTGGAATTCTAATAAAATATGGTGTTATAATACTTTGGTCACAGAAGCATACAAAAGATAACAAATCATTTTCTAAAAGTTTCTAAATTTTCATATTTATACACTTTTAAGAAAACTTCATGCTTATGTATATCACATCATGTAATCTAGGAAAAAATGAGGTAAACATTTATTTTTAATGTTATAGACATTAATATGTTAGTTGTTTTCTTATTACACATTAAATTATGTAACACAAAACGTTTTTCTAAAATTATTAATCAATGAGATGAAAAAGAGATAATAAAAATAGAGATAATTATTGTATAAGAGAGAAAAGATACAAATTGAAAAAAGTAAGATACATAAGATAATAGTAATATAGAGAAATACTAGATAATTTAATTAGAGAATAAGAAAGGAAGAATAAAAAGAAAATAAGATTTAAAAAATACAAAATTAAAAAAATAGAGAAATGAAAAATAAGGCGAAGACAGAGGAGAGAAAGGTCAAGAAAAATGTAATACAATGGAGAATGAAGAGTCAAGTAAATAAATGATATTAAGAAAGGCAAGAAATTGAGAGAATTTAATTGACATTGAGATAAAGAGAAAAAATAAACAAAATAATTAAAGAAACGTTAAATAGAGGAAACTATACTTACAATATTTATTTAATATAATAAGTTAATATTATATAATATATAATAATAATAAAATATAAAAATATTTAGTAATTTAATAATATAAGAAATATCTGAGGTTCATGACTATTTTTCAATATTAAAAATATTAAAAAAAATAGTGTCTTTTAATTTAACATTATTTTTTATAACATTACTTAAAGATGTGACTTGACCAATAAAGAATAAATATTAAAATTAATCTAATAAATTAAATTTATATAATTTAATACTCTTAATAAATTATAATAAAATTTAATATCAATAATATAATTTTTAAAGTTTAATAATTAAAACAATATTATTATATGTATAATGGTTTATACACATGTATATTATTGTAAAAATAAACTAACTCTAATTTAATATGAGTTACTCAGGTTAATTTTCTAAATATTAAAATACACTAAATTTACTATTTTATTATGTCAATTATGTGCCATATTAATTATTATGTCAAATTAATAGGAATGTTTTAGGGTTATTAATAATAACAAGTTAGTAAAATTGAAATTATAAACTATAATTTTTAATAATTTACTTTTTTAATATTAACATGTTACTAAAATGTTTTATCATTAATTAGGGAAAGAAAAAATCATAGTTATCTGAATAATATTTTTGAGATAATTAACCATTTCAAAACATTTTTCACGTAAAAGGCATATGAACTTTTAGAAATAATTTTTTTTATCATATATGTCGTAATATATTCTAATCTAATTAATTTATTTATATAAAATTATTAACAAAAATAGATAAACGATAAAGTATTACAATATAGATAATAATATAAAATTTTCTTCAATGATCTTATCATTATTATAAATAAAAAATTATAAAATATATATTTATAATACATATTATATATTAAAATAAATAACATAAGAAATTTGATAATTATTATTAATTATTGACTTAAAAAAGAGATAACACAATTGAGGATAACTATTGTACAAGAGAGAGAGATATTATTGTATATTGATAGAAGTGAAATAAAGAAAAAAAATGAAAGAGAGAGATAAAAGATGATCTAACAAATAGGTCAAAAAGTGAAAGAATAGAGAAGAGATAAAGTGAATACATAAAATAAATTAAATTGATTGAGAAATGAACAAATAGACATGGATAGATAAGAGAGATGCCAAGAAAAATATAAAGAGATAGAGAATTAAGAGGCAAATAAGATAACAATAATAGTAGGAGAAAGAAGGAAGTGAGAATTTAATTGACATTAATATAAAGAAAAAATGTATTAAAAATAGTCAAATGAAAATTAAATCATAATAATTGGAATTATAATATTTTTAATATATAATAATTTGATCATATATACCAATTAACAATGATATAATATAAAAATGTCAATGTTTGCTATTAGTTTTAGGTATAGCAAATATTTTATGAATATTTTGATTATTAATTTAAAATTTTTTAAATCATGCTCAAAATAAAAACGTATAGTTAAATAGTAACTAATATGATGTAACATTTATAATAAATATAAATAATATCTAATTATAATGATATACTTTTAGATTTCTATTATTTATAATATAATATTGATATATTTAAAGAATTCTACACATAATACGTACACATAATTATAATGATATATTAATTCTAGATTATTGTAAATGATAAAATTTATTGTGCTCCATATTAAACTATATAAAATTATTATTTTAATATGTCATTTTATAGGTTATATTTATTATTATGTTATATTTATTATCATTTTATATCAAGTGATGTGCCATATTTATAATTATATAAAATTAATAATAATGTTATGAAGTTATTAATAATTATTATTTTTAAAATAGTAAATTTAAACTATCATTGATAATAATTTTATTTTTTAACATAAGCATGTTCTTAAAATCTTTTATCATTCATTGAAAAAAGGAATGCTATAAAAGAATTAGTAGAACACGAAGACTTTTCAAGTGTAATCAACATAAACACTACTATCACCTAAGCATGCTTACCTTTCATTTTGTAGTGAGATCTAGTGACTTGATATTGGTTTGGTCACAAATGCATACAAATCAAAAAAAATCATAGATATGTTCATATTATCATGAAGATAATGAACCATTTCTAAAGCTTTGAAAATTATTAAGCATTTGAGCTGGATCACCCATGTGCTTGATCGTTCAAGCATTAATTGTTTACCCATTTATTCTAATTTTCTTGTTTGGTGTGAAATAGGCTTACAACTTTTGGATATAATGAACTTTTAGTTTTCAAAGCACCTCAAAGTATTCAACAATCTTCAAAGATTGAAGACAAGCACATCAACTTTGATAAGGTTTTATTATTCTATGAAATAGAATGTGAACTGGTTGATTTTAAGGAACACTCTTTCCATATAAGTGTGGAATCATATTTAGGCATCCAAATTTTTTAATCATCTCCTTGATTTAGAAAATGAATGAGATTCAATTTTTTAATCTCTTAAATCTTTGTTGGTTCTAATCATATTTAAACCATTAATTGATTTATTATAATTCTATTTTTCAGTAATTCTTTCATTAGTTAAATCATATTATTATTTTTTGACCAAATTGTATGTTATGTTGGTTATTAAGTCTTGATTATATCAAAAAAAAACTCAATGAAAATATTCGTAATAAAATAAATAAATAAAATTTATGCCACATCGCAAGATGTGCACAAATGCAAAATTCTCAAGTAGAGCTTATGACCATCCATGGAGTTAAGGAAAATAGTGAAATCTAGATTAGGTGGAACCATTGTAGTTCAAGATGATTCCTTAAACTGGGTGGGGAAAGGCTTATCATCGAGTCAAGAAGAATTCATACTAATTATTAATATGGAATGTGTCAAACCTAGATAAACCCATGAGATACGAGTCCACCCAGCTAATTAAATCCTATGAGCACAAAAAGCAAACCAGCCAAGATTACATTTCCAAGTTACACCCAGGTAGATGCTCTTAAAGAGCAAATAAGTTTCCTCTCCCATAATGTTGGACTATGTCCCTTATGACTGTCTCCATCTGAAACTTTCACAGCTGTCATGATTCGATAAGGTTTTTTTGATATCACAAGGTGGAGATCACCTTCACCTTTAAAAAGGGTTTGTAATCAATACAACCATCCAAAAGATAAGCTAATCAAATGGTTATTGGTTTATTCACTGTAATCGATTTATCTATCTAGGGGTCATTATATTGTCGAACTTCATAAAATGGCCTTCTTTATTTCAACTTTTTGAAAGATTCTATGCTTAGTTTGGTGACCCAAATCACTATTTTTTGAAACCTACGATTTAGATCTAATCCAAATTTTAGTATTGAATACTCAAATGTTCCAAATCTAATATAACCTATTCGAATTATGTTAATGGAATCCATCTCAATGAAATCATCCAGAACTCATCCCACTTTATAGCATTAATTCGATGGTTAAGATATCTTTTGTGTCCATCAAATGGCTCTATTCAATCTTGCCTTTAAGCTAAATAAATTTCCATTATAATGTAGTCACAATAGTAGTTTTGGAAAAATATTTATATACCTTTTAAGTTATTTGGAAGCTTGTTTTGTAATTGTTCTTCACACACTTTCTGTTAGCTATGAACAACATTTTTCTATAAAAACCTAAAAATTTTAAAAAATGACTAATTAATGTGAACAAGATTTTAACATCTCAAAGAAAGGCTGAGTGATATTTTAATGGCATAAATTTTCTTTGGCAACTCCTATGGCACATGATTACTTGAAATATTGAATTCTTCCAATTAAGCAAAATTCTTCTAAGCTTTTATTTTAAAAGTTATCATAATTTTAAGCACTTCGTTCTTTTTTATTCATTAACAAGAATTTTAAAATTTTTATGATTTTATTAAGATTTTTCTTACTATTTTTGTTCTTTTCTTTAAGGTTTGTAGCCCAAGACTTATAAAAGCAAGTGTTTGGTTTCATCTCCTATAAAGTAGTGATAAAGTTTAGAAAGTAAAAGTCCAAGTAATAGTTGAGCATAAAAATCCAATATATTTGACGTAAATCATTATGGAAAATGTCAAGTTGTAATTCTTTTACAGGAGGAGTTTTCTTTCCTTCATTGGGGATGGATTTAGGTTCAACATTGAATAAAATAACATAAAAATTTTAGTTTACAATCTTAAATTTTCTTATCAATCACAAATCATTGTTTTCTATAAACATAAAATTTGTTTATAATAAATTTTCAATAGAAATTCAATAAAAAAGGCAAAAGTAATTTAAAACCATAACTTAGCCCTTTTTGTATGATTAACAAACTGTCCCCACTTATGCACTTTTTAAAAAATTTACTCCTACATTCCAATACCAACATTTTTTATAAAATAAATAAATAATTACATAAACATAATTTTTAATAACTTAGAAAAAAATATTAAAATTTTCTTGAATTATTTTATCATTTTTAAGAACAAAAAATTAAATTATTTTATAAAAAGATAATAAAAAATATATTTTTTAAAAAAATATAAAAACTTTAAAAATATATGCTATTTAATAATAAGAGGACGCAAAAACTATTTAAGGTTTATTATTTTTTGAATGTTACAAATATTTAATGAATATTTTGACTACTGATTTAGTACATTTTTATTCATAGTTAAAAAATTAAAAAAGTTAATGAAAAAGTAATTGATAGAATAATTCGAATATATTCACTTTAATTGATGTAATATAGATAATAAATATAAGTAATAATTAACATCTACAATTTAAATTAAATTTTCTAATGATTTATTATTTAATATTATTGTATTTAAAAAATTATATACACAAGATATATAAAGTATTATAAAGATAAATTAATTCTATGTTACTACAATTATTATAAGTTCTGTTGCACAATATCCAATTATATTAAAGTTGTTATTATTTTATTATATCTTATGTAGTGTAATATCTTTCAAAATTGACAAAAATGTTATTATTAATAATTAATTTATTAAATATAAATGATTAATTATAATTTAACATAATTTAATTTTTTAACATGAACATATTATTAAAATCTATTGTAATTAATTTTAAAAAATAATCTTATAAAAAATAGCTGCAACACGAGGACTTTTTCAAGAGATCGCTAATCTTAACTCAACCTTTACCTAAACATGTTTTCCTTTAGAGATCTAATGAGATGAAGTGTTAAAACTTACGAACTTTTTTAAAAAAATTATGCTTATTATATATTTCACGAAATATTTTATTATGAATATTTTAGTTATTTTACATTAATAAAAAATTAAAAAAACTATTATCTTTTATAATATTGACATTAATAAAAAAATTTCCATTATGTTATCTCTTACTTATAAAGGATTAAATTATAAAAAAATCTAAACGATAGAATATATATTTACCAAATATTATATAGCAAAGTATACAACATAAGTGTGTTTTAAAATATTACTAATTCATGGGCTAAAAAATAGATAATGTAGATGGAGACACTTATTCTATAGGAGCAAGAAAATTTCATTAATTGATAAGAGAAAAATTGAGAGAGAAAAAAATGATATTACTATTCTCGCCCATGCATGTTAAACATTGGAGTTTTAATGAGATCAAGTCTTATAATGCTAGTGCAGCCACACATGCTTATAAATAATAAAGAACCATGTTTATGTGATTATTGTTTTGAAGATAATAAACCATCTCTAAACAATTTTAAATTGTGGAACGTATATATTTGGTCGCACTTGTGTTTGATGACTCAAGTCTAAAATTTTTAGCTTTTTATTGTAATGGACTTTTTTGGTGTGCAATATGTTTATATGTAAAGGAGAAGCTATGCAGTTTGAAAATGGTGAAATAGTCATCTTCAAAGCACTTTAGAGTGTTCGACAAGCTTTAAGGATTTAAGACTTGTTTATCAACATTGATAAGATTTTATTTCAATATGGAATAGAGTATTAGTTTATTAATTTTAAGGCACTTTAACTTCTTATCAATTTCAACTAAATTTTTAGTTAAGTTGTTTAACCATCAAGTTGACTTATCAAATGAATAGAATTAAATTTTTTAACTCTCAATTCTTTTCTTGGTTCAAATAATACTTAAAAGCATTCATTAATTTAACTTAATTATATTTTTTAATCATTCTTTCTTTTGTGAAATAATAATTTTGCATTTTTTTTAAAATTCTATGTCATGTTTATTGTTGAATCTTGATTACATAAAAAATGAATCTATTAAAATTTTCATAATTAAATAAAAAAAATTTATGCCAGATCTGATGCTATGCTTGAATGTAAAAGCATTTCACCAAGCTTGAACATGAGAATGAGATCAAGAAAAATACTCAGATCTACTTCAAGAGCACCAATTCGGGTTCACAAATGATTTCTGAACCTAATGGTGTGGAGCATTGGATCGAACTGGAAAAAATTTAAACAAAATATAAGTATAGGTCAAGTTGATCCCTGATAAATGCATGTGTTATTTATCCACTCAAGAGATTAAATCCTAAGTGCACGAATGAGTAGCCAACTTGTATAGGGTTTGTAAGTTTTAGCTAAACAAATGCTTATACAAATCACATAAGTTTCCATTCCCTTAATGTGGGACTAGTCCACTTACAACTATTTCCATCTAAATCCAATAGCACGCAACACCATTTGATCATGCATTATTGCAATTGTACTATCTTGTTAACTCTTCCTTTAAAAAATGGCCTTAATCAATTAAATATTCTCTTTGAAAAGTCAATTAGATTTTTTTACTTCATCTACTATAACTAATTGATCCATCTGATGTTCTGATCTCATCTTTTACAATTAGGGGACTATTTTGATTTCCCCATTTTGAAACAATATATGCTTGATCATGGCCCAGGACTCCTCTATTTAAATCCAACAATTTTGAGCTAATCCCAATTTCATCTTTTATTAATCAAAAGATATAGATCTCATCTAACTTGATCAAATGGCCTAGATCAAATCTAACTTGAAACAACAACAAAAAAAACTTATCCTCCTTTACAACATTTCATTATTCTATGTCATTCCAATAGCTCCAATAAATCTTACCTAACTACTAAATAACTAGTCATTATTATGTCAGTGTGGTAGCCATTTTGATAAAATATTTTAAAATCTTCGTATGTTGTTTGGAAGACTTTTTTGCAACAACTTTTCACTTGCTTTCTAATGGTTATGACAAAATGGTTTGCATAAATAACTAACCATTGTGAATGAAATGAATAACGATTGTGAACAATATTTTAACTTCTCAAATAATGGCTACATCATATTCAATTGGTATAAAATTCTCAATCATTTCATTTTTTTTGAGCTCTTCGTGCCATTTTACATTCATAATCAGGCATAAAAGAGTTCTACATCTTTGTCATTGATTTTTTTCTTGCTGTACTTTTTCCTTTTGGTTTGGTCAATATACACTTTATAATAGCATTACTATAGTTTAATGTCATAAAGATCAAGTTAGGGTTGAGTTCATAAGAAATTGGGTTATAGTTGAACCTACAAAGGCCAATGTCATATGTGAACCCTTAAGTTAAAAATGTTCTACTAATACAATTTTCATTGCCTCACTTGGGGTTCAATGTAAGTTCTTTTTTTAACCTAACAACATAAAAATATTAATGTTCCATTTATGCTTTTTTCTATTAAAATTATAATTTATTGTGATTTTAAATCAAAGTTTTTTTATAAAAATTAAATTGTTCTTAGAATAAATTTTTGAAAATAAATATAAGAATAACATTTGCAAACATAGTCTAAAACTTATTAAAAAATTTTTGTGAGATTCATACACTTGTTTTCATTTGAATATTAAATTTTTAAGAAAATATTTATGCTTATTATATGTGTAATATTTTTTTTAATATCCTTTTTTTATTTATTTAAAATTAAAAAAAAATCGAATAAACTATTATTTTTTACAACATAAATTATAATACAAAATATTTTCTTTGATTATGTTATCATTCTTACACATGAAAATGAAATTATATAACAAATATAAAAATATAAAGTTATCATAAATAATATTTATTAAACAACACAACTTGAAAGACTTAATAAATATATTAATTGACATCTTCAAAAAAGTTAATAGACATGAAGATAACTATTTTATAAGAGAGAGAAAGAAATAAGTTTATAAGAGGAAAATAGAGAAGAAAATAATAATAAAATAAGCTGGGAGAAAATTTAATGAATATGAAAAGAAAAAAGAGAACATAGAGGAGATAGGGAGAAAATATAAATAAAGAAAAGGGAGAAAATAAAAAATACAAAAGGGTAGAGAAGAGAGATGCAAACAAAAATATAAGGTGATCAAGATTGACAACACAAATAGAGAATGATAATAGTAGAGAAATAAAAGTGAGAGATTATAAGACATAATGATATGAAGAGTAGCAAGAGACAAAAATAATTAAATAAACATTAAATATTAGTAAATATATTTGCAATTTTTATTAAATAGAACAAGTTAGTCATATATAATATTTAGTGAAAAGAAAATACAATTTGTTTTGTGCCATTACCATTTTTTAAATTACTAAAATTATAAACTAATATATTTGTAAATCATAGTATTTTATTAAAATATAAATAAAAATTAAAAAATTTTTAAATATACAAAAAAATTCTAACTTCAATGCAATTTGAAAATAAAATAAATTAATGATATATAATATTTAATAATAATAAAATACAAAAAAATTCTAACTTCAATACTATTGTAAAATATTTCAAAATTTTAAAAATAAAAAAATAATATAATTATAATAATATACTTTTTTAAGAAATTATATAGATAAAAAAATTATATAATGTTTAGCTTTAATGATATAAATTTAAATTTTTTGTATTCCATGAAAAAATTTTATTATTTTTTTAAAATTCAAAAAAATCATATATATTCTATTATAAATAGTAATTAACTCTAACTTTCTATAATTGATATTATAAGTTATTTTATTTAAACTTAAATTACATTATAGTTATTATTTGCATTATATCATAATTTGTCTTATTTATTATTAAATGAAATTGATAATATTGTTACAAATTTTTATTAAAAAATCATTAAAAAATAGGATTTATAGGCTACCATTTTTAATAATTTAATTTTTTAACAATAGCACATTATTAAAGTATGTTGTCATTAGTTATAGAGAGAGCTGTGAGAAAGTTCGAGAATGTAATCACTTCTCAAGAAGTCACAAATCCCATTACCACACTCAACCAAGTAGGCTTAACTTCTGTTTTTCAATACGATCAAGGGCATACGCCTTAGGTGGTCACACATGCATACAATAGGCAAAGGAAATTTTTTTGTGATTGTTATTCATAAAATATTTTACTATTTTTAAAATTTTAAAAAGTTTCATGCATGTACACTTATAGAAAAATATAAGCATACTATAGACATTGTAATATTTTTTAATATTAATATTTTACTATTATAAAAGTAAATAAAATTTTTATAAACTATTATTTTGGATTAAAAAGACATTAATACCTATGATTTACTTTTATTGTATTATGATTTTTATGAAAAAATTAAATTGCAAAATAAATAAAATTAAGATAATATATATTTATCATAAAAATTACATATTAAACCATTCAACGTAATGGTTGACTTGAATTTTGTTAATTTATGATATAATATTTTCAAAAATAAATATTTTTTTATATAAAATAAAAAAAAACGACATAAACTTTTTTTTTGCTAAAATAGATATTAATACAAAATATTTTCTTTATTGTATTATTGTTTTGATAAATTAAAAAATTTATTACATAATTAATAAAAATAAAAAATAACAAGTTTAACAAATATTATATCTTAAATTCCTCCAAATGAGAGTTTACTTAAATACTGTTAATTGATAAGCTAAAAAATAGATAATGGAGAAATAGATAACTATTCCATATATAAAGAGAAAGTTAAAAACTGATTGATAAAAGAAAAATAGTCAAGAAAATAAAAATAAAGTAAGATGAGCTATGATTTATTTAAAAGAAAAGAAAAAAGTGAACATAGAGGAGATCAATAGAATAAATAAAAAAGTGAATGATAAGAATGTAAAAAATGATAGAAGAGAGTTAAAATTTTAATAAAATATAAGATAGACAATGAAGTAAGAATTAAGGGAATGATAATGGCACAGAGTAGGAAGAGAATATTAGAGACATTTAGATAAAGGGTAAAAATTGAAAAAATGATAAAATAAAAGTTATCTCTCAATAAGTAAATATATAATATTTATTAAATATGATAAGTCATTCGTATATTATATTTTGTAGCAATAAAATGGAAAAATAATTTTATTTTTTTAATTATTTCGTAATATTCTAAATATTTATTTAATATTCTAATTATTATTATTATATTACTTTATTAATACTTGAACTTTAAAACATTAATTAAATAATAAATAATATAATTATTCTAATATATAATCCTCACGTGACTAAACATCGATAATAAATATTAAAATTATTTAACATTAATGATATAATTTTAGATTTGTAATAATCTATAACATAATATTCTATTTTCAAAAAATTCTATAAATTGCATATATATACACTTAGAACATAAATTAACCCTAGTTTGCTATAATTGGTACAAGTTATTATGATTAACATTAAATTATATTAAAATATTATTTTATTATATAATATGATATGACACATTTATCATAAAATTACTACCAATAATTAATTACATAAAAAGGAAATTATAAACTACCGTTTATAAAATTTAATTTCTTAACATTAACATGTTAAAATAAATTATTATTCATTAGAAAAATATTATAGACAAATAAATAGGTGCAACATGGGTACTTATTAATAAGTTACTCATCCCAATACATCAGTTACCCTAAGAATGATAAAGGAGAGAGATAGTGGCTAAAAAATTTTGTGGGACCATTTTGATCTTTTTTATCGTTATAAAAAAATATATATTATTATGTTTATAAATTAAAATTTTTTAATAATCATAAAAATAGTTTTATTAAAATGTTTTTAATTAAATATAATCTCAAACTAAAAAATAGTTTAAAATCATAAATAACTTAGTTTTACATGATTCATACACACTCAGTTTTACTTCAATGTGCACTTTTAAAAAAACTTATGCATATTATATATGCCACTAAATGTTCTAATATCAATGTTTTATTTATATAAAATTAATAAAAATGCCACAAACTTATATTTTCTATAACATGGTCAACCATATATAAGATCTTCATCCATTTCAAAATCTCTAATATTTTTTAATATAATATTACTATATCTAAAAATCTCTTTATAAAACATATATATACTATTATAAATATGAAAAATTATAATTTATTGTAGTTGACATAAGTTATTGTTTCTAATAGTAAATAATTTTAAAGTTATTATTTTACTATATCACATGATGTGCCATATTTGTTTTTATGCAGAATTGATATTAATATTATAAAGTTATTATTAAAAATTAATAATTAAAGTGATAATTATAAAATAAAATTTGTAATTACTTAATTTTTGTAAAATTAATAATGTTATTAAAATAAATAGTCATTCATTACAAAAGGAATATATGAAAATATTTGCAACGTTAGGACTTCTTAAAGGGTCACCCATTCCAATACCGCTCTCACCCAAGAAAGTTTAACTTTGGAGTTCTAATGATACCTATCACCATAATGCTCGTGTGGTTGCACATTCCTAAAAACAACAATAATTATGTTGAAGATAATAATCCATTTCTAAAATATTTAGCACATGAATAGGATTCAATTTTTTAAACTCTAATATTTTTACTTGCTTAAAATCCAATTAAAGTCATTTAATGATTTAACAAAATTTTATTTTTAATCATTTTCTTATGTTAAATAACACTTTTGTATTTTTTTCGAATTCTATGTTTGATTGATTATTGATTCTCGATTACATCAAAAAATTAATTTTATTAAAATTTATCCCACATCTAAAGTTGTGCTTAAAGCTAAAGTTTTTGGCCTAGCATAAGCCCTAAGCCAAGACTTTTGTATTTTTTTCAAAAACCATTATTAGATTAATTGTTAAATCTTAATTACATTAAAAAATATTTCAATTAAAATTTTCACAATTAAATAAATAAAAAAATTTATGCCACTTCCCAAGTTATCTTATAATGCAAAGGATTAAGCTGATTAATTCGATAATCTAATCAGATGGTTAGTGCTTCATCCATTATAACCGATTGATTTATTTGATAGTCGTAATCTTATCTAACCTCATCAGTTGGCTATTTTTATTTCTTTTTGAAGTAAGCTATCCTTGATAGGATGATCTAGATCTCTCTTGTTTTAATACTATGATATACATTAATTTTCAATTTTACTGTTGATTAATCAAATGTTCCAGTTGTCATCTAACTTCATCGCTTGGCTATGATCAAATCTAGCTTGATCCAACTTTTCATAACCAATTAACATTTTTAACATTTTTGAAGATCATTGAGATCTCATTAGTGTCGATCTAACGATTTTAATATTTTTTAGCTACTTGAAAGAAATTTTTGTAAAATATTTTCCATCAACTTTTAATGGCTATAACAAAAACATTTTTTATAAATACTAAACAATAGTAAACAAAATGACTAATGAAGGTCAACAAGATTTTAACATCTTTGATAATGGTCATATCGTATTATAGTTTGAATCGATCTACCTTAAAATTTTGACATACCGTTTTATCTTTTTTATTATAAAAATCATAAATTATTGTATTTCTAAAAAAAAGATTTCTATAAAGACAAAATAAATTTTATAAAAAAATCGAACCAATGAATGCATTCCAAAAAAATAGCAAAAATAGTATAAAACAATAATTCATCCTTTTGTGACATTCACATAATCAATTTCAGTTCAATATAAATTTTCAAAAACATCTATGCAAATTCTATATGTCATAACATATTATACTTTATAAATTTTAATTATATAAAATTAACTAACAATTATATAAACTATTATTTTTTTATGACAGACATTAATATATTTGTTTTTTTCTTTTAAGTCCTAATTCTTACAAATAAAACATTAAGTTATGCAACAAATATGAATAACAAAATATACATTTATCATAAACTATATATTAGGCTATGCAACTTGAGAGATTTCGTTAAAAAAAATTAATTGATAGGCCAAAAAAGGGAAAATAAAGATACAGATAAATAATCTATAAAACTACAGAAAAAAAAAATTAAAAGAAGAAAATAGGGAAAGAATAACAAAAAATAAAGATAAGAAAAAAGAAACATAAAAGAGATAGTGAGAATAAATAAATAAATAAAAGATGGAGAAATGAGAAAGTAGAGAAGGATAGAGGAGAGAGAGGTAAATAATATCTTAAAGAAATAAAAAACAAATAAAGAATGTAGTAAGAGAGATATAGAATTAAAAGAATTTTAGATATATTGTTATAAAGTGGAAAAAGTTAAAAAATAATTAAATAATTCCATAAACTTAATAATTAAACTGATATTTTTTATTAAATATAGAAAGTTAACCATATATAATATTTAATAACAATAAAATATAAAAATATTAGTGATTTTTGTGTATTGTAGAATATTTTAGGTATTTAATTTTTTTAATTTTTAATTTATTATTATTTTACTCTTTCTTAAAATTAAAAAATTAATTTAACAATAAATAATATAATTATTTTAAATATTATTTTTATATGATATAATATGTATAATAAACATAAATAATATTTAACATTAATGATATGACTTAAAATTTAAACTATTTTATTTTATAACAATGTTATATTTAAAAGTCTATATATATCATATGCATATTACAATAAATATAAATTAAATTTTTTTATTAAAATCCATATAAGTTTTTTTATTCATTATTAAATTTTATTAAAGATACTATTATACCTTTCATATATTAATAAATATGAATTGGCAAGTGATATAATAAAAAATGACTATAAAATAGTTTAATATTTAACAAAATATCTTATATCAATTATAATAAATTAGAACTATATTATGTATATTAAAGTATATTTATACTCTGTATTGAATTTTATGTATATAGCAATACTATATTATAGATTATTAGAAAATTCGAATTATAACATTATTGTTTAATATTATTTATATTTATTATATTTATTAAATCATATGTAGATATATATAGGAATTATTCTATTATTTATTATTTAATTAGTTTTTTAAAGTATGAATACAATAATATAATGTTAATAGTCAAAATATTCCCCAAATATTTGTAATATTCATGATATAATAGTAATATCAAATAGGTTCTATATTTTGTTAACATAAAATATTATGTATGGTTAAATTGGGTTATTTAATAAATATTATAATTTTCAACATTAAGATTTAACATTTAATTAGATATTCCTTTTTTTCTCTTTATCTCTATGTCTTTTTTTTCACTTATTAATTTCCCCTATTCTTAATCTCTTGTTTGTCTTTTCAATATATGTCTCCCTATTGCATGCAACTCTACATCATATTTTATTTTCTTATTTCTCTTTCTCTTTCACTAATTTATTTATTCTCACTATCTCATTTATATTCTCTCCCATTTTTTTCTCTTATTTAATTATCTCAAATTAATCTTTATTATTATTTTTCTCTATATTTTGCACTTACTAATCTATGACTTTTTCTATTGTATCGCATAGTTATCTTCGTCTTTATTATCTCTTTTTCAACCCATGAATAGATAATATTTAGGAAATCTCATATGTTTAATAGTTTATGTACAATATTTATGATAAATTTATATTTCAATATTTGTATCTGTTACATGATTTATTTTTTAACATATAACAATGATAAAATAATGGAAAAAATCATATATAGTAAAGTCATTGTTATTAAAAATAGTAGTTTATTTAAATTTTAATTAATTTAAAAAAAAAATTAAATATTTTATATTTAAATTTATTATGACATATACAATAAGACTTATTTTCTAAAGTGCATATCAAAATGAAAATGAGTGTACAAATCCCACAAAAATTTATTAATTACTGACTTCAGCCTCCTTACTAATTTTTTTAATGTATTTTTTTCCAAAAATCATTATAAAAATATTTTGTGTTTACAAAAAACATTACTTTACAAATATATACACCTTGTGGTGAAGTTGCATGGGATTACAACTATCAGACAGAACATTCGATTATAGCACGTGAAGCAGTAACCATTTCATCAGCTTATCAAATGGACTATTGGATGAATTAAGATCACTATTTAAAGATAGAGATGTTCTACACCTTGCGATTGTGAAAATACATGATCGAACTACACTAAGAATTACTCGTTTTTTATTGAGATTGTCACTAAAGAAAAAGTCCCAAATTACTGGAGAGGAAAAAACTTGTTTGTTCTTTATAAGGATTCACATGGGAGTAAGTTGCAAACCTAATGTTGGCTTGCTTCTCATTGGTGTGCTCAAGATTTAGTCACTTCATGGACTTATATTTAATGTTATTCAAGTTCAACCTACCCCAAACTTATTATTTTTTTTCAAATGATTCTTGGATCGATCCAATGCATCACATTATCTTGTTCAAGAATTTGTTGTGAAAAGAACTAGTCGACCTGATTGGGATCTGGCTATTTTTCCTGGCCTGATGCTCTGGCAAAAGTTCAACCTATGACCTTTGCATTTTGACATAACTTGGGATGTGGCATAATTTTTTCATGTCATGAAAATTTTAAAAAAATTATTTTTTTGATGTAAATTTTTAATGACCAAACTTACATAAAATTTGGAAAAAAATACAAAGGTATTATTATACAAAGGAAAAATTATTCTTAGATAGAATTATGTTTAATCAATGAATTGTTTAAGTAAGATTTGAACAAAAAAAAAAGAATTGAGATATTAAAAAATTCAATCCAATTCATTGTTTAAATATAAAATTTGATTAAACAATTTAGATGACTAAATATGATTTGATATGATGCAAAAGGAGTGTCTTAAAATCAACAAGCTAACAATCTATTTCCTTGTAAAATAAAACCTTGTCAAAGCTAATGCATATGTCTTAAATCTTTGAAGTATGTTGAAATCTCTAAAGTACTTTAAAGAATTATAGTTTACCATGTTCAAAGTGTATAGCCTGTTCAATTGATGTAAACCTATTTCACATAAGACAAGTTCATTAAAGTAAAATGCTAAAAATATTTTATTATTTTAATGATAATAATGGTAAAAATATGATTCATTATCATTTGTATCAATATGTGACCAAACAAGTATTATAGCATTGTATCTTATTAGAACTGCAAGGTTAAGCATGCATTGGTAAGTGCAACATTGGGATGGGAGAGCTCTTAAAAAGTCCTCACATTCTACTGATGTTTTCGAAAAATTCCTAGTTCAAATGAATGAAAATTTATTTGAATAACATGTTAAAGTTTAAAAACATAAAAGATTATAAATGATTATTTATAATTAGCATTTTAGTATTTAATTATTAATACTAACTTTATAAAAATATTATTAATTTCATATAATAATAAATATGACACATCTTATGATACAGAAAAATAAAAAATTTTAATATAGTTAAATATTAAGCAAAATAAATTATATCAATTCTTAAAATATCGAATTAATTTAAGTTTATAATTATATATAATAATCTATTAAATTTTTTAATTTATGTAGTTTTGGATTATAGAATTTTAGAAGTCAAAATTGATGTCAATAATGATGTATATTATTTATTTTTTTTAATAATACATCATACAAAGATGACATATTAGAATTATTATATTATTTATTGTTTAATTACTTTTTAAATTTGTAAGTTTGAATGAAATAATATTAAACGTATATATGATTAGCTTGTCATACTTTATTAATATTATAAATTTAGTTATTAAGATTTAACATTTATTTAATTATTTCTCTCATTTTTTTCACTTTATCTTAATGTTTGTCATATTCTCCTTCTTCCTGCTATCTCTAATAATCATTGTCTTATATGTCCTTTCATTCTCCATCATTATTTATTCTTCTTGGCCCTCTCTCTCATTTAACCTTTTCAAAATCCTCACTTCACCTTTTTTAATTTTTTTATTTATTCTCCCTATCTGTTTTATGTTCTCTTCTTTTTTTGCTTCATTAACTCATCTCTCATCTCTTTATTTTTCTTGTTTTCTCTATGTTTCTCTTTGAATAATCCATGACTTTCTCTCTCTATTATAGAATAGTTATATCTATTTCTATCATCAATTATTTAGGCCGTGCATTAATAATATTTAAAAATCTCTTACGATTAGAATTTAATAGATAATGTTCCTGATAAATTTGTATTTTATCATTTATATTTATTACATAATTTAATTATTTATTTATAAGAATAGTAATATAATGGAAAAAAATCTTTTATATTAGTCTTATCAAAAAGTTAAAATTCATGTAATATTTTGATTAATTTTAAACAAATAAAAAATTAATATCAGAAAATATTATGACATATACAATAAGCATAAAGTTTTTTTTAAGAATGGATAACCTTGACAATTTCGAAAATTTTACATTAAGTTATTTATCTTCTAGATAACAATGGCATAGTTATGACTTTGTCTTCTTTTATTTGCATATGAAGCCCAACCAACATTATGACACTAGATGTCATTATTGCTTAAAGGTAAGCATGCTTGAGCAAGAGTAGTATTATGATGGCTCACATCTTATGAAGTCCTCGTGTTGCACATATGCATCATAGGATTTGTTTTGGTAATGAATGAAAATTTATTTTAATAGCATATAAATTTTTAAAAATTAATGACAAATTCTGGTAATTAATTATTAATAATAACTTTACAACATAATTATAAATTTCATATAATAATTAATATAATACATCATAGGATATTATAAAATAAAAATTTTAATATAGTTTAATATTATAAAAAACATATATAAATTATTAAAAATTTTAATATTTTTTTATTATAATATTATATATAAGTTATGTATAAAATTTTTTAAATATTGTAATATCATATTATGAAATTTTAGCAACATAAAATGATATCATTATAGCTAAATATTATTTATAAATATTAACTATATTAAATAAAATAAATATATTACATTAGAATAATTATATTACTTTTTATTTAATTAACTTTTAAATTAATTTAAGAGTAAAAAAATAAAATTTATTTTCAAAATATTCTTTAAATTATTTTATAATTTAAGAATAATAAAAAAAGGAAAATATTTTTAATTCTCTTTTATCATTAATACTATGTATAATTAACATAACATATTTATAAATATTTCGAGTTTAGTTTTATAGATCTTTCTATCATTTAAATTTTTTTTCACACTTTTCCTTGTTTAAATGTTGCTCACATTCTTTAACTTTCATCTCCTGTATTTCTCTTTGCCTCTAACTCTCCTTTATTTTTCTCTACTTTTTTATTTGGTTCTCTCTTTTACTTATTTTTTTATTCTACCATTCTTCTATTTATTCAATTTTTTATTTTTTTTAGTTTAATAAATCATCTTTCATCTCTTCCTATTATAAATTCCTTTTTTATTTTTCTTCTATCAATTTTAGACTTTTTCTCTTCTACGAAATAGTTATCTTCATCCTCATTATCTAATTTTTAATAATCAATTTATAATATATGAGAAATCTCTCATGATTCATATTTTAATTTGTAATATTTATGATAAATATATATTTTATTAATTATAAAGGTTACATAATTAAATGTTTTTTAATAAAATATTAAAATAAAAGATGAAAACTTATGTATTAATATCTTCGTTTAAAAAAATAATAATTTAAATTATTTTTTATTATTATATATAAATGAAATATTAGTATTAGATTATATTATTAAAAATGACTAAGCATCATTTTGTTAAATGTGTATGTCCTCTACAATTTAAAAAATTTTACAAAATATTTCATTATCTTAAATGCAATAACCAAACAACTATTGTTTTATCTTTTGGGTACATGTGCAATCATAACAGCATTATAGCCCTAAAAGCTACTAAACTCCTTGCAAGCTTTGGCGAGAGTAACATTTGGATGGGTCTCCTATTTAGAAGTCCTTATTTTGCATATATTGCTTTAGAACAAACCTTTTTGTGATGAATATAATTTAGTTTAATAATATGTTAATGTTAAAAAAGTTACATTATTTTAAATTTAAGTTTATAATACCTTTTTTAAATTAATTTTTATTTAAAATGTTATATATATTTTACGTATAAAATTTTATAGATATCAAAAAAACTATATTATAAATTATTTAAAATAAAAAATTATATTATTAGTAATAAAAATTATTTATTTTTAATATCTGTATTATGTAATCAAAAGATAATATATTATAATAACTTAATTATTTCTTATTTAATTAAATTTATTAATTTATTTATTGATAAAATAATGTTATTTTACTTGCCAAAATAATCTTTAAACACTTTTAACCATCTTAGATAGTTTTAAACCATAAACAAATTATATTAACCTCCAACTCTTGCATGTTGTTGTTGATTTCTCATTTCTCTTTTTCTTTCACTCTTTTGTTTATTCCATCTATCTTCTTTATGGTTTCTCTTTTCTTTTCCTTTTAATTAAATTATTGCCATCTTAATCTATATTATCAATTTACTCTTCATTATACTTTCATCAAACTATGACTTTTCTCCCCCTATAGAAATAGTTACTTTATCAGTATTATCACTTTTTAAGCCCATCAATTAACATTATTTAAGAAATCTATTATGTTGGATTATTTAATATATAATATTTAAATTGAATATATAAATTTTTTTATTTATATTTGTTATGTAGTTTAATTTTTGATTTATTAAAATAAAAATATTATGGAAGAAAATCTTATGTATTGTTGACTAGGTTATAAAAAATAATAGTTTTAAAATTTTAAATAATTTAATATGGATAAAATATTCATATTAGAATATATTATGACACTTATATTAAGCATATTTTTTTAAAAAGAGTGTTTGCTTCATAATATAAAAAAATTTAGAAATTATTCTTTACCTGTAACATAATAATCACAAAACTATAATTTTCTATGCATTGTATGTGTGTGCGACCACATGAGCTTTGCGGCATGAAATCTAATTGGAAGTTTAAAGTTAAGCTTATTTTGGTGATAGTAAAATTTAGATTGGTGACCAGTTGTGAACTTTTCAATTTGTAAACTATTTTATTATTCATTTTTTAAGGAATGATAAATTTTTTAAATAACATGTTAATGTTAAAAAATTAAATTATTATAAATGATAAATTAGCTTTTCTTTTAGTAACTAATTAATAATAACTTAATGATATTGTTATAAAATATATAAAACAGCAAATATGCCACATCATAGAATATAACAAAATAATAACTTTAATCAAGCTAGCATTAAGCAAAATGACACATATAAATTATAATAAATTAGAAATAAATTATGCTTTTAACAGTATATACATGATGTGAATAAAAGTTTTTTAAGTATAGTAATATTATATTATAAAATATTTCAAATTTAAAATTACATAGTAAATATTAAAAAAATATTTATATTTATTATACCTATTTTGTCATATAAAGATAACATATTAGAATAATAATATTATTTTCTATTTAATAAAATTCCTAGATTTTAAGTATAAATAAAATAATAAAAAATTAATAGACAAAATATTCTTTTAATATTTGAAATATTCTAAAATAATTAAAAACATTAAATATTTTTAATAGATTATTTTTATTAAATGTTATATATGATTAACTTGTAATAATTATCAAATACTTTAATTATTAAAATTAAACTTTTATTTAGTTATATCACTTACTTTTTCTCTTTATCTTAGTTTCTCTTTCATTCTTTCACTTCCTTCTCTCTCTTATTATTATTCTCTTATTTATCACTTTGCACTCTTTTATACTCTTCTTAGCCTCTTTCTCTCATTTATCAATATCTATTTTCTTATTTATCCCACTTTTACTTATTGTTTTATACTCTCTATCAATTATGCTTTTTTTTTATTTCCAACTTTATTAAATGATGTCTTATCCATTTTGATTATTTTTTTCAAAACTATCATGGTATTAAAATACATTTTTATTGATTAGAAAAAATATTGTAATGAAAAAATTTGTATAACAATATGATTTCACAAGATGTTAGCCATTCTAATACTACACTCACCTAAGTAAGGATAATTGGTTAATTCTAATAAAATCCAATACTATAATGGTGTGGTAATAGACGAATATAAAAGATAATGAACAGTTTTCTAAATTTTTCTAAATTATCAAGCATATAAACTTTTAAAAGAACTTCATGATTATATATAGATGACATAACATAATCTAATGCCAATTTTTTATTTGTATATAATTAATAAGAAATTAAGTAAAATTTCTATTATATGACAGACATTAATATAGTAGATATTTTCTTAATGAATCATCATTCTTATTAATAAAAAGTTTAATTATGTAACAAATATAAAAAAGAAAACTAAAAGTTTATCATAAATATTTCACATTAAACTATTAAACACAAGTGTTTTTTTAACAATATCATTTCATGGGATGAAAAATACATAAAAAAGTGATAATTATTCTGTGAGAGAGCAAAAAGACAAAAATTGATAAATGAAAAATAAAGAGAAATATTTTAATACAGAGAGCGATATGAGACTATTGAATGATGAGATAAAGGAAAGAGAGAATAAAGAGTAAATAAAGAGAATAAATAAATGTGTAAAAGAAAAATAAGAAAGAAGAGAAGGATAAAAGAGAGAAAGAGGCCAAGAAGATTGCAATGACATAGAGAACAAAGAGATAATTAAATAAGTGATAACAAGAGAGAGAAAAAAGTGAGAGAATGTGAGTGACTTTGAGATAAAAGAAAAAAGTACAACAAATAATCAAACAAAAGCTAAATATTAAAAGCTAAACTTATAATATTTTTTAAATATAATAGATTGAACATATATAGTATTTATAATAATAAAATTTAAAAAATATTTGAGTTATATTTTTATTTAAAAAATTAAAAAGATTGAAAAAAATTTATTTAAAATTAATAAAATTTTCTTATAATATTAATTTAAAAACATTTAATTAAATAATAATAAATTAAACAATATAATTTTCGAAATAAATTTTCAAACCTATATTCTTAAAAATTATAAATAATATATAATAATAAAAAAAATATATTTTTAAATTTAGCTAACATTAAACTATTTTAAAGTTACTTATTTCCATATCATATTATGTGCCAAATTTATTATTATATGAAATTGATTACAATGTTAAAAGTTATTAATAATAATTAATTACTAAAATAATAGTTATAAATCATCATTTATAATAATTTATTTTTTTTATACTAACATATTATTAAAATAAATTATAAAGCGTATGCACCATTAGAAAATTTATACTTACCATATATGCCCTAATCTATTGCAATATAAATATCTTATTTATAAACAATTATTTAAAAATTACATAAACTATAATTGTTTATAGTGTAGATATTAATACATAAGATTTTCTTTCATTATGTTATCATTACTAGAAATAAAAAATTAAATTATATAATTAATAAAAATTAATAATTATATATTTATTGTTGATGTTATATATTAAAATAAGAAGCATTAACGATTTCTTAACTATTATTAAGTGATGGTTGAAAACAAGATATTTGAAATTAAGATAACTATTCTATAACAAATAGATTGTCATGAACTGATAATAGCAAAATAGACATAGATAAAAAAGGATTTAACAAACTTATCAGAACATAAGAGAATATTTAAGAGATAGAGGGAAAAGATAAAAGAGAAAGAAATTTGAAAATGGAAATGGATAGGTAAGAGAGATGCCAAGAAAAATGAAAGAAGTTAAAAAATTAATAGAAAACTTAGAGCATCATAATTGAATGGAGAAGAAAGTGAGAGAATGTTAAAGACTTTGAGATAAAGAAGAAAAAGTAATAAAAATAACAAAATAAAAAATTTAATTTTAATTATTAGAGGTATAATATTTATTAAATATAATAATTTCATTAAATATAACATTTAAAATTTATAAAATATATGGATATTTAAGGTTTACTATAAGTTTTAATATTACAAATATTTCAAGAATATTTTGACTATTAATTTAATATTTTTTAATTGGCACTTAAAATAAAAAAAATTAATTATTTAGTAAATAATATAATTATTATAATAAATTACCTTGATATGTTGTAATAATGATAATAAATATAAATATTTGTCAATTCTATTAATATAATTTTAGACTTCTAGTATTTGTAATACAATTTTACTATGTTTAAAAATTCTATGCACATTTCAAACATATAATTACAAACACTTAAAAATTCTATCTTTTACAATTGCATTAAATTATATTGGAAAACTTTAAACATTTTAAAAATTATTATTTTAATATGTCGTATGATGTTTTATATAAGTTGTTAAGTGATTTTACTACTTTAATCTCCTTTATATTCTATTCCATAAAAGAACTTATAAGCAAAGAAAAAATACACTGCCCTTAGGAATAATGGAATCCATGCTACACATCTTATCCATCCCAAATGTTGATTTTATAATTACAATAATTCCACTATAGCACTTACAACTAATTAATTCATAAGATTACTTACATAGTTTGTAAACAACGAGTCTTTCTAAACAATGTTCTAAAATTTCTTCGTCACAAAAACATTTACCAAACTGAAAATGTGTGCGCCCTCAATCAAGCAAGAACAACTTATAACCCATCCTATAAACACAATGATGAAGAGGTGCATTGTAACCCATTTGCATTTGTAGCTACCCACAACAACAGTCCAATGATGCAACTTCTAAACCTACTTTATATTTATATTAGACCAACAATGTATGTCAGAGTGGCAAATCTTCCCTTTTTTACTAATGATCCTATAGCTTTTCAACTGATTATGTGCATCCATTGTTCTTATATATTCATAGCTATTTCCATTCTTGTTTCTAATTACCAAGAATTCTAAATTTTATCGTAAATGGAAGTTTAATACCAAAATTGAGGTATGTTTTAGTAATTAAATGAATAATTTACTTGCAAACTTGCTTGGCAGTGAGTCCAAATGTAAACATTGGCATTTAGAATAATTCTTTAGTCTTAATAAATAGCCACTAGGTTACCTACTGCAAACTTTTTTGAAATACAAAAAGTAAACCATGCTCACTTCTCCATCAATTCTATCTACTGCTAGACATGTTACCCCCAAACTTTTGAAAAATCTACTCACCGACTTATCATCTCATTGTCCTGTGTCATTAATCCATACACAGCAAAATGAAAACACCAAAAGCTATAGTCAAGTAAACAAAAGCATATATAACTTAGTCTGTACAACTAGTAATAGTTGCACATGTAAATTGATACCTTTCTAATAGCAACTTTAGCATTCTTCAACCAAAACACCAACCACCAATCTCCATCCATACCACTTCTAAAACTTTTTTGTAAAATTCATAATGGCCCTCCATACAAGGCTACTTCTCCAAGCCCAAAGACTGAAGCATCCAATTCACTCTAATTGTAGTTAATTAATACATATGATATCCTTTCGTGCATAATACTTTCCCTAATGGCTTATAATTTGAGATAACTAGAGCATGTTAGATGTTTTGCTAAAAGTTTGTAATACAATATAATTTCTTAATTTAACCCACATAGAATATAACCTTAAGAAATGCTCTTGGTCCTTAATGCCTATCTCAAGCGATTCCTTATTATTAACAAAGTTGAAATTTGCAAAGCTAATTTTAACCATAACCATTACACAAACAATTGTGCAACCTACCTCATCATAGTTGTGGTCATGCTTGAGCCTAGATTGATAAACAACAAGAAAAATAAAAACCAAATAAGTTCTCAAATGCATCCAAATTTTCTAACCTAAAGGCTCCTTGTACGCAACACCAATGTATTAGAAAAATAGACCTCTTTGTCCAAACCTACTCCAGCCATAATACCCACTACCCACATGAAGGTAGAACCAAGAGAAATCCCAAATTTTCTTTTCAATTATTCCTAACAACAACAAAACTATATGGTTATTCTCCAAATTTCATAGAGAGATGAAGCCACTACAAAACACACCACCCGATCCAGTGTTCGCCAACCTTACCACCCTTTTTTGTTTATTTATTTTCTAAATTACTTGTGGGTTTCCCCTCTCTTTTTTCGTTCCTATTTTCATTATTATAATAGAAATCAATCGGTCATGCCTTTTCGCTTCTCTTGGACTACTAACCCCTGCATTCTAATGGTTGAACTTCAAATGCATCAGAGTTCCACCCACTTCTCCAAATTCTATAGTTGAGTATATGCATAACTAGTAGAGCCATCCTCTACTTCTCTATTACTCCATTGACTACTTTTTTAATTACAAATAGGGTGGACCTCTTCCTGACTAAGCTACTTTAATTCCCATTCTACCTTGAGTGATCCTCCTTGGTGCCCCTCTTACCTAATCTAGGACCTTCACCTTTTCATTTCTAGCATCATATTCTCATATTTATATTGCTTTTCCACCTCCTACTAACCATATCATTTCCTTATATAGTCTATAACTACTATGATGGTGTCCTTAGCCTCTTTTTCCTTTGTTGGATTATCAAACAAGGACCTAAACCTTAGTTTTTCTCACGATTTTTTCCTCTTGACCTATTTCATCAAAATAATTTCCTTATTGTTATGCTCTTCTTGTCTGATATATAAAGTACATGAGCTCTTGCATATTACTTAGTGTGTACTTGTTACTAGGTATACGTGATCAAGAAGCAAGACCTACCTTGTAAAATGTGAGGGATATTACAGTTAATATCTCATGGTAAAACCACTGAAACGATCAACCCTAGGGTCCATTAATTCACATTTCTACTCTAAGCAGTTTGGAAAGACCAATTGTGACACACACATTTTTGATGGATCACGTATGCATATCTCTCATCCAACCATCAATCTTTATGTGATCCTTTAAAGCATTGCAATTTGAAATGTATTTTTATGTCCAAATGTACAAGTGGGAGCATAAAAAATGAGTCTAGACTTGACACAAATACTTGTTGAAGTACTATAATTAAATTTAAGTGTTCACATGTCCAACCTAAGTGAAAGTCTAGTAACTTACCATGATACTCCAAACCACACATAATGTTTATATTCTGCCAAATAAAACCTTAAATAGATCTACCAAGTCATCAGGTCTAAGACCCTAAATCTTCTCAAATGGCCGCACCTTCTCTATAATATTTGGCTATCCATTGGAGTGACTAACAAGCACTGTGCACTCAACCCATGATGTCGAACTAGTTGTAGTGAGTACATCATTAATAAGTCAAATTTGATAGTTGAATTTCATCATTAATTATGAAAGAGGTATCCCTAGCTACTAGCATCTTAACATCAAAAATAACTGGACTATCTAATAAGTTAACATGGGGATCTACCATCACATATGAACTAACACTATCCAACCTCGCTTTGGTAAGAGACTCCTTGAAATTGACCTTAACTAAGTCATGTAGTTGACATTTACCATTTCAATTTTTACCTTCCATGATCATTGCTATATTTTTACTATCACCATGTTTGCAACAACAAAAACACATGTAATAAAAACCATTTGGCCAAAGAGGATATTCCTGTGAGGTAATAAAAATTTTAGTACATATAATACAATCATAGTCACTATCTAGTCAATTTAGCTTTTCCTTTCTCTACAGTACTATGTGCAATGTGGCACTTTGTACACTTCAAAAATATTCCGATCACAACAACCAACCTCCTCCAATTGTGACACTTCTATAGAATGAACTTCATTATTTGCTATGCATCACTAAAATTAACTTCAATTTCTAGCAACTTGATTGCATGGACAATTTTTGCATCTTGGATGATCACGATGGAAATATTCAACTCCACATTTCTCTAGCTGAATGTAGAAAGTTTGCATGTTATCTATCATGGGGACATCTATAATAAATTTATTTTTTTCTTTATTGGCTTTCACCACTACTTAATGTGTACTTAGAAGTTTAGGAATTCTAATTTCATTTCTAAAGCAAGGCACATCCAAACTCCATCTACCACTCCCCTATCACTTCCTACCATTGCCAACATCATCGACCAACAAATTGTGTATCAACTTTGCAAATATGACATCATTCGCTGCATAGATAGCACTCATCTATTGAATATCTTCTACCACTGACCTTGGGTTTCTAGAGAAGTAAGTGTGTTCAAAAGTCTTTGTGTTCCATCATAAAGAAAAAGTTAAAGCATGCATCATTCTCTCCTTAAGGAGGTTCACACATAAAATAAAAAAATGGTATCACAAAAGTAGTCTTGGATGGGAAATTACTTAATCCCAAAAAAAATCATACAAATGTGCATGATGCACGACCCAATCGACTGCACAAATTTCATTACTTTTTATGTGGGATAGTCTGAAGGATTGCATACCTTACACATAAGTAATAACACTATGATAAGCACTCTTATTCGTTATAGAAACATGAAATAGGTTCACTTCAGTAATAATTATTGTAGAGTCCAATTAAACACCATAGCTTGGATATTAAGAGTAGGCTTCTAAGGACCTCGATAGCTTCAAGAGCTGTAGTAGGCTTCGTGGTAGAAACTAACCCTAAAATCCAAGGTTTTCCAACAATAAAATAGACATATCTGAGTTATCCTTAAAAGTAATAACAATTCTAGTACATTATGTTGCATAGCTACGTTGCAATTAAGCTTAACCAAACCAATTACAGTAGGTCAATAAGAGTTAAAAAAAAGTACCTAAAGGTCATAAGAACTTCCACTATATGACATTGGAAAAATGAAACAAGTTATAGAAGAAAATTTAATAATTCTTTGTTGTGCAGCTAAATCATGCACCTTGTCCATGCGTGCAAGAAAATTTCTATTGATACAATGGTGAAATAAAATTAAAGTTCCAAATTTAAGTGAATGAGATGTAGTTACAACCCATATGTTCATTGTTATTTGTTAACGAGCTCACTTAAAAGTTTAATACTCTATCAAGCTAGAGATTAGCATTTGTGATGTGTTTGGATCAACATTCCTATGCCTTAAGGCATTCCCATAAGCTATGTTGCACATCCTCCATCACATTACTTCCCCATGGACATACCATTAGTATTCTGATCCCTCTTGCATATGACGGGAAGGAAGTTGGAAGAAATTTTAAGATTAATCTCTATATGAAGATAGAGGCTACAACTCCATGCATCCTCTTCCTTTTTTAAACAATATTATCAATTATTTAAGGTACAATAAAACAAAGTAGCTTGCACATATGTGATGCACAACATGGCATATAAAAACTACTCTTTGCAATTAAATACTTGGATCTAAATATTTGAACCCATAAAAAATCTTCACAAGCCATAACCTACCTACAATGCTTTACTATTTATGTTACTTGTCATGTCCACAAATTATAATTTATGAGTCCTCCACACTCTTAAGGGCATGTTATTTATTTCAAGTAGGCATAATGTGGAGTGTTGCTAACATTACAACTGCTCCACAAGTATCTATGCATCAGTTTCTCCAACTCAACAATAATGCACGTGGAATTAAAGAGTGAGCAAAGTAATAAGTAAGAATATAGTTAACACCAAGTTGATCATGGCAAAATGCACCATCATCAATATTTATCTAATCTTCTACCTTGCCAAAAAGCTTTCAACTTGATCAATATTAAATTTGAAGTATTTTAATGAAGTTTAGTTGTTATAATAGGTATGCTTAGATATTTCAACTTAACAGCTTAAATGATATATAATTTTCTTGATATCATCTTCCTTCACTTTCATTCCATACCATTACAATACAAAGGTCTAGAGTTTTTAAGACTTAGCACTTAATTTGATTGTTACCCATGCTACTCCATAATGTCCCACTTTGTCCTGACTATAACATAATTTATCGATGTATAAATTATGATGTCATTAGCATATAGAAGGTGTGTAATCATTTGCGGAGAAAGTGTCAATCATAATCACAATAGAGGTGGTTTCTCCACCTAGAATTGAATAAACCAAGATATATTTGCATGTATGATGGCAAAAAGGTTTGGTGAAAGTTGACACACCTACCTGAGCCCCTAGCAGTTTCAAAATCACTAAAGGTAGATACCATTAAACATAATAAAAAATCTTGATGCATTAATATAAGCCTCAACAAAATTACACCCAAGATTAATGAACTATAAATTTTTACACATATTTAGCATAAATTTTCAGTTGACCTTATCATAAGTTTAGTCTTTGTCTAACTTTACTTCTACTAAAACTTCTTTAGAAGATGATAAATTCATATGAGCACTCATTTCTTATGCCAAAAAAATATTATCAGATACAGTAAGGCTAGGTACAAAAATAACTTCTTCTGAAGATATAATATTAGGAAACACCATCTTTATTCTACTTACCAAAATTTTGTTCACTACTATGTAGATCGCATTACAAAGATTAGTGAGATAGAATTGTTGTAGTTTAAAAGCTACTTTATCTTTAAGGATAAGAATGACCAGCATGCCTTTCTAAAATTTTGGCAAATAGCTATCTTTAAAGAGTTGTTTCACAATTATGACAATATTCACATTGGTAATATTACAAAAGCCATGCATAAGCTCAATATGAATGTCATCAACTTTATGAGCTTTATTTAGTTAAATAGATAATTTGGCTTTATAATCTCATATTTACTAATTGGAGCACAATAATTGTTGCTTTCTCACTATTGATTGTCCCCAAAGTTTAGAAAGTTTTGAGTGGTTCATATTGCCCAAACTACACTTGATGCTTAAGAGTTGCATGAGAATATCTTTAATCTCCATCAAGAAAGCCAGTAATTCACCACTATCATTTTTTTGGATGATGTATATAATTCCTTCTAAATGTAGAAGTTGTTGGTACCTAAAAAATGTGTCTTTTGATCCCCTAGTGTAGCCCAATAAAGCTTAGCATATTATTGCCACCAACTTTCTTTTAAAGCCATAGCATTGTGATAAGAAGTAATATGTTGTGCCAAAAGATGATGTTTTAACACTACTAATCCATACTCGGATTCCTTATGTTGATGCTTCTGCATCTCCTACTTCAATTGGTGAGGCTTATTAAGAATATCACATAGCATAGCTATAGTTTAATTCAATAATTCTATTAATGCTCTACTAAATTTTGTGGACATACTATCCAAAATGTTTGGTTTGATAAACCTTTTCTAAGCTACCTACACTAAATTTGTTGAATATGGAAATGATAGTGATATGTTTTCAAATTGAGTTCTCATATAAACATTATTCAATGATAGCCGAGTAAATTGAATAAGCAGAGGGTTGTGGTCTTAACTGATATGACGGAGATGTGTCAGATTTATACTCAAGAATGTTTGCATACCATCAATATTCCTAAAAACCATATACACTCTTTTATATATATATTAAGACTCCCTACCTTAATTTGGTGCTAAGTCAATCTTTTTCAAATAAATCCAAAGTCCGTTAGATTTAGATCATGAATGAAGCTGTAAAACCAATATTGATCTTTCCCACTGCTAAATATTTTCTCCCTTTTTTTGTTCTATGCATATAAAGTGTCACTATCCTTTTAAATAATCAATGATCCAGCAAGCTTTGCTAATTCTTGAATTTGGTCCCAGACTGTCCAATGGCTAATATAATCTTTTGATGCATACAATACTACCAGGAATTATTGTTGCTAGATCTCACATAGATAGTGACCACATTTAAGAATGAATCCAAAATATTAAACTTTATCTACTTCTAATTTCTACCCAAAAAGTCAATCCTTCTTATGCCTATTCAAGTTCTCCATCTGAGTTTCAAATAAAGCAACAATGAAGAGCATATTTTCCTTTTGTAAGAACTACAAGTAAATATAAGATTTTATAGCCCTAACCCATTGAAAATTTCATACTACAAATACAACCATGCTTTATTAGCTAAAAAAGAAGCGTTTACGTAGACAACATACCTTTACTCCACTCCCCACCATGCAACATCTACATTTTAATGGCACACTGATCAACAATAGAACGTGGGACTAAAAAACATCATGGCATTCATCCCACTATTAAAAATTAGGTTATTTTCTCAACTTGAGCTTCACATGTTAATTGTCCATAAATCAATTACCAAAAAAATTTACAACCCAGGATATGAAGCTACATCTCTAAACGACAATTTGAGGTTGACTAAAGATTCTTGGACCCAATAATGCTCCTCCTTTTGAAGGTGCCTCCTCTCTCTTAAAAATATAATCATGATTCTATGCTCGTAAAGAGACGCTTAGCCTTATATGCATTCTAATAGAATTCTTCATGGTCTATCCAACAAAGGAGCTTCTCAAATCCAATACATTGTTTCTACTTATTTAGCTCCTAATGTAGTCAACTAATATGGAACTAAGGTGCACAATAAATCTCCTTATGGCTCTTTTTATGTAGCTCGCTCGCTTTGGTAAACTTGTTGACATACCTGAAATGAAATAGGATTTTGCATAAAAACTTTTAGATGAGCTGACTGACCGCTCCTTAGCAAATCTGATGGACATAACTTACAAAACTTCAATGCTTATAATACTCCAAGGATTATAGATTGAGTACATCTCCAATAATTATATAACCTTTAAGTTGCCATTCTAAATCATTCTTTTTTTACAAACACGAGAGAAATTTTCATACCTAATAATCACCATATCTTGAAGAGAAGTTATATTGCTTCTTCCTAGCTCATAGATTTGGGTAAACTTGAGCCAAGCGTGAACTATATCCATCATGATCAAATCCAAACTGGTAACTAAATAACACTAGAATCTTTGCTAAGTGAACTTCATGAGATTAATAGCAATATAGTAATATAAATATCTTATTTGCTTCTATCTGTGATAGTCAAAATACCCTAAATTCATGACAAGGAAAAGCCATGAATAATACCAAGTATAATTTTCAAGTAAGCCTAGTGAAAACAAATCCATATGTACTTCTTTAAAAGTTTTCAGACAGAAGAGGACACTACATTCTTTGGCAAATCTATTGTTCTTCTAAAATAGCACCATTGATTATTTTTTAATTTTCAAAATTTCATGAGATGAACTTTATCATTTTTTATTTTCAATATCATCTCCAAATTTATTCTTTAGCTTCTTTGTGCATTTCCAAAGAAGTGGTGCCATTGTAATGGATGGATTTAGATTGCGTGAGACTTCCATCTATTTTTTCAAATACTACAACATAATCTATGAAGAATCACCACGATCAACATCCACTTCCTTGTAACATCATGGATTTTTCTTTTTATTTGACATAATTAAATTTTCCATCTAAACTCTCTATTTTGATACCCACTTAATCTTAGATGAACCCTAATTATGCCCCTTATTCTTGGTATGGGATCGTCCCCTATGCATAACTTGTGCTATATCTTCAAGATTCTACTACTAACTAGTCTCCAACCAACTCATACCTTTCCATTTATGGCCGTCCTTAATCATCTTGCTATAGACACTCTCTTCTTCTATGTTGCATAACCATCTATGGTTCCAAACCCTTTTTCTTCACATCATGAGCTTCTATACTCACATTTGTGAAAGCCACCATCACATTACTATCCTGATCAAGCCATACCTCTATAGGATAGAAGCTCTAAACCGTAGTAGCATTGTGAACAAGCAAGCTAATTATACATATCCTAGAATCATGTCCCACCTTGTCACAAGTAATGTAGATAAAAAGTAGTCCCTCATACTCATATCTCTAAAATGATTGACCAAATGGCCCACTACACCACTGATCCAATCCTAGTGGCTTTGAATGTTTATTCTTAGACATACCCTAGTAAAGGATAGCATCTACATGTCAACCATTTGAACCTAAATCAAAAAACTCTCACTAATGACTTTGGAAATGTGTAAGATGGAGTGCTCGAATACAAACCCAAACTAGAGAACACAAAATTGTTCTACTAAGCTCAAAACCACATGTCCATATATCCTATCCCAATGTAATGCTCACAACCTTCTAGGGTTCACCCAACCACAAAGACTCTCTTTTTGTTGCAAACTCAATGTGCAAATAAAAACAAACATCTAACAAATCTAGAACTTGGAACCCACTGAAATGACAATTTACATTGGAGTGTTTTAGCCATCCATTGAAAGACCATTGATCACCATTAATTCTAAAATAAAATAATACAAGTGATAAAAATTGTGTAAACAACAAGCCTCATTCAAAATGTGCATTCCAACATTAATTATGAAAGAGGTATCACTTGATGCGATCATCTTCGCATCTAAATTTGTCACCGTTTCCATTAAATTAACAATGGGACCTTCTATGAAAATGTTGTTGTCATTGTTCTTTCTTCGTCATATACAGTCTGGTGACGCTCACCTTACCCAAGCTATTTACCAGATGATTTTCATTCACAGATTTTTCCTCCAACACCATTTCGACATTCCCCTAAACACTTTGTATGCACCTTCATAAATGAACTACTCTATTACCAACTAGACATGCTACAAGCTCATTTAAGGTAGTACATAATTTGTTAGGCATAATTAACTTCAATTCATTATCTAATTTGTTTAATCCTTCAACCTCATTTCCTATATGTTTTATCGTGCTCACTTTCATAGTTATTCCATCATGCATCAGATTCACCCACATCATCCTCAGATGATTTATGATCACAATAGTATTCAACTAACTCTGATACTTCTAGTGATGTCATGACATTATTCCATTGACCTCATTAAAGTCCACCACCAAAATTTATCGAATCATTGATTGTAAGAAAATAAAAAGAAGGATCCTTAACACTATCACTTACTAGGCTAAAAAAATCTTCGATGGCCACCCATGTCGATGATAAAGGCATCCACAAAGTCCTTTTATGTTTTTGTAGTATTTCTATATTTAGAGATTGCCATTTATCACAATCCTCTTAGGTATAAAAGAAATTTCTAATTACACATTCATTTTAGTGTTTTTCAAAACCAGAATGAAGCACATCCCAAAACATGTCTTCCACCAAGCTAACAACTCTAGCCAGAACAAGAATTCAACCAAGCTTCTTCTCTACCTCCCAGTTTTGCTACTTACCTCCACCTACCTTCTACTACAAGGAATATCATCTACCAAGGTGAACATCATATTTTAACTATCCATCCTCCAACACTAACACCAACATCAACAACGTCTCCTTGCACAAACTTATGAGTGTATGGCAACAAGGCTAAAACTTGAAGGAATTGATGGGAGTGCACCACCATGAGTGGAGCCTATAGTACAATTTGACTAAATACTTGGTAGCTTACACAGTTTAAACATTGTAAGGATTGATAGATTGAGAGTTCTTTCTTAATTCTATGGGTGGTGGTGTATGGCCATTCTTAGTTCATGAGCCTTATGGCTAGCATTTTAAAGGGAATATTGGCACCAAAAAAATGAACATTTTAGGAAATAATAGGCCTGTGATACCTTTAGATGTTGTGGGCTACATGCATAATACACTAATATATTCAAAGAGTCCATTACCAAGGATAGAAGTCTTAGGTAATCTTACCAAAATTTCACTTTGATGGAGATGGATCATTTTAATTGTTGGTTCTCAATAAGGAAATCTTAGTAAGCACTAGTCATTTTCTTACATTTACAATGACTCTATGTCTTGTAAAAACTACCCACTGCTTCAATTGATTGAAAGGTATAGTGAAGTGATATCTACAATACAAGTTTACTACATGTGACTTGATGAGAATTTTATAGAATCTTATCATTTAGAACAAGAAGAAGTCATAACAATGTTTTCATTTTTTAATTTGTGAAATGTTCATTGATGAGAGCTATGAATGTTCATGTGATATGTGAAACCATTGGGGTGTGATGACTATTTGATAACAAATTCTTCCATCATAAATGCTCTTTCATGTAGGTGGAGCTCGACGTTGTGTGGAATAAATAATAGACTATGGGCATGGTCATGTACGAATGCAGAGAAAATGTTAAGCTTGTAATAAGTCTGTTATGTGTTACTAAGTCTAATTCTTTTTCGTGATTGAATATCAAAAGACTATTAAGGACAAAAATCTTGGCTTTCATATTGCCGAAGAATGTACAAAAATGTGATATGTCTTGCGAATTATGGAATCTAGTCAGCCATCAAATTTTCTAGTGTAATTTGGACCCAAGGATGCAAGCCAATGGCTTGCCAACATTAGTGTAATATGACAAATTGCTCCTTGTAGAGGCTTGGAATCATTTATTTTCATCCTAACCCTGCTTTAAGCCAATTGATGGTACCCTGTGCCATCGCATGACATATTCAAGTGTTAGGGGATGATCAGTTGTCAAGGTAGTTAGAGGTGGAGACCTTCTAGTATTGAGTCATTAGCCGTTATGAAATGATGTTGTAGCACCACAAGAAAATGCCACTTTGGAATTCAACTCCGTGCCTTATGGAGTGTAATTTTGACCCCTGGTTGGTGAGGATACACATTGAAGTAAGCATATGAATAAGTCAAGGAGAAGGAACCTATGAGAATTCCTTTTGTAATATCAAACCAAATAAGAATAGCTCAATATAAAAATAAGATAGCCTAAAGCCCAAATTGTAATTTAGAGAGAGGTACTCAGTTATGAATCATTATCAAGTGCATCAAAAGAATGTTCGTGGGGGGGGGGGTGAGAGTTCTATTTTGCCAATTCATATTTGCTATATCAATCAGTTATGTTGTTTGGGAATGTAGTCAAAATTAAGTGGTAAATTTAGTCGAAGGCTAAATATTTGTAAGAGACTGATAACAAACAAGTGTTGTGAGGGAAAGATAAAAAGGACTTGGAGAAGTGACTTAAATAATGCTTGAAATTATTGATAAAGAAGCCGATTGTAGTGGATGAGGCCTTGGCTAGGTGTAGAACATTGTCTGATAGTTTATTGCATAGCTCGAGGAGTTGATTGTATTAGGACATCGAGATGATGGGAGGCCAAGAGAATGTTTCCCATGGGGAAATTATCATCATGGCCAGTCACAATGTTTTCACTTTTTAGGCTCACATTGGTGGCATCATGTGAATTGGTGACTGCCAGTCAACTCCCCATCTAGCATGACTTGAAACATGGATAAAGAAGTTGGACATGCTTGCAAGTCTAATGGTGAGCAAGCCAAGAAGGTGCAAGAAAGCTAATTTGTGAGATCCACATTCAAGAGATGATCCAATGAGTGAACCAAATCTTCTGTAAAGGGTTTAGGTGAGAACATGCATATGAAGACAAAAGATTTTTAACTTGGCTAAGTAAGGTGAAGCCTATGGAAACTCCAATGGAGGACTACAAAGTTGCAAACATGCAAATCTATCATCTAACTTGGGTGTGTTGGGGAAAGACTAATTAAACCATCTAGTAGATAGTTTCCTTCAAAGTTTCCCTGAAGATAGCTAAAGCCACAATCAGTGTATAATTGGGTAATAGCAATGAGTAGACGCATTGGTGGTTTTTTTCCTTTTACCAATCGACATACTTTAAATTGATAGAAATGCTCAACTGCTAGTATATATGCTCCAAGTGGGCCATTGTTTGTAAGAATAACTAGCGATGCGGGATGAACTGAAAATTTGGTTACATTGTCCCAATGCATCCTTGCTTGGAGCCCACAAAAGGGTGTTGATCAATTAAGACAGTACAACAGTGGTTGTGGAAGTTGGAATCCACTAATGATGCATCAGAACTCACTTGTCAAATTAATTATTCCCGAAAATAGATTACAATTAAGCATGCGACCCACACCTGGCCATCAGTGCGATGCAACATCTAGAAGAATGGGAGAGTGCAGTAGTCACTACAAAATGTAGAACATGAGCCAACTTGGAGAGCTTGTTGTGTAGACCTTGGTAATAGTAGAAAACATTAAAATGCAAAATTTGATGATTGATGGAGAAAAAGGTTCCTCGTGAATGACACTTGCACTTGGGTTTGATAATCCTAAGAAATGAGGGAAACTAGTCAAGGAGTTACATATGGCATGATCTGCTGAAGGAAGTCGAGTAAAAATTTTAAAGCTATGATGTGGCAATTGATAATGAAAGCAAGTGGTTCAGAGACATAGGTACTTGACTTGGGAGTAGTAAATTTTCTACATAAACCTACTGATCGTAGGAACAACTTAACTTGTTATAGGGCCAAGTAGCATGGGAGATCACCACATGTTTAACAATCTCTTATGTGCTCCTAATTAGCAGTGAAAATCTAAATTGCTAAGTGCCTTTAAAGGCTCATTGTACTCATAACTACACCATATCTCCAAGGTGAATAACCTTTGTTCTGTTGTGAAATGTAAGCAAGAGAAGATGACAAAAGGGATTCATAATTTGGAAAAAGAATTGTCTCTAAGGAATGTGCATGAGTGTCATACTCCCAAACTCATCTTCTCTCGATGTACTACTCAAGCTTCTTGACCACTAAAAGTATGTTGACTTGTGTTGACTTGTAGACAAATTAGGAGTTGCCCTGACTGAGCTCTTCCTTTAACATTGAACAATCAGCTCAAAATTGGCTCAAACATGGGAAATTTGACTATTTAATTACAACAAAGCAATGTGATGGTCTTCGAGGATGCTCATGTAATGTAGTTCCTTCTTTGCGCTGTAAATGTTAAACTAAAGAATTTAAAGCATGCATAGGCAAATGATGAGAGTCACTATGGCTCTACTTGGGTAGCAAAATGTATCATCGTCTTATTTGTGATACACATGATTTGAATAAAGTGATTCCCACTATGTTTTTGGTTATGCAAGAAAGCCATAAGCAAGGTAATGAGCTTGGTATTAGACATCACCCGTGAAGAAATCGTCATCATGGCCTATCACAAATGTCAATCTATCAAGGTTTGGATTGGAGGCACCACATGCATTGGTAATGGTTAGTGGGTTGACCATCTACTTGTGTGTCAAAAGGTAAGCAATCCTATAAGACATAAGGATGTTGATTTAAGGGATCCCCATTCAAGGTGTGAGCCACCAACTAACTCAGATCTTCAATGAAGAATTAAAGTGGGAGTAGGCTTATGAGAACCTAAAAGTTGGTGAACTAAGCCTAAGTAGGGCATAACCTAAGGAAATTCTTGTGGAGGCCCATAGAGATACTAACGCGTAAATCATTCATCTAGCTTTGCTGTACAAGTGAAAGATTACTCGAAGCACCTAGTAGTTGGTTCTCTTCATAATTTCCTTCAAGACAACAGGGCCATTATTTGATTTTTATTTGGCAAAACCATTGATTAGAGGCATCAGGTGCTCAATGTTCTTGAACTCTTCTCATACCTTAAGCTAATAAGAGGGCTAAAAATTCTATGATGAGTTGAGCTAATAAATTGAGGCTCCAAGTGGGACACCATTGATAAGCTTAATTGTCAAAGTTGGATAAACAAAAAAAGCTAGGTTATGATGTCCAACTATCAACTAACTTCGTCTCTTCAAAAAGTGTTGTAAATTAAGATAGCAGGTCATAATCATTGAAATTGAAATCAATTAAAGAGTGCATAACAACTCATTTATTGAATCAATTAGTCCCACAAATGGATTATGGTTAAATGTCACACCCATTCATGGTCATTGGTGCAATGTTATGCCTCAAAGTGTAAGAGAGTACAATAGTCATAAAAAAATGTAGGGTACAAGTCAATGTGGGTTATTTTATGGTGCACATTGTTTTGTTGTAACAAAGAGTCAAATGAGAAATGAGGAGAAATGCTCTATGTGAATGATAGTCCAACATAGGTTAGTTTATCCTAAGAGATGAGGGAAACCAATTAAAGAGTTCCATTTTGCATTAGCTTCTAAAATTAGTTAAGGTGAAGTTATAGAGTTGGGATAAGGAATTGATGGAACAAGTGTTTTTAAGATGTAAGCGGGTGTCTTAGAAAGAGTTAATCTTTTATCTTAATAGCTTTTTGGCTTAGAAAGACACTATTAAGCTTCATTTTAGCCCAACTTTATGAAATGACTTGAGAGGTGCAGCATATGTGAGAGATATCATGTTGACTAAATTAAGATACACTAACTTTATTTTACTAATTATACGAGACAAATATAGGCCTCTTCCTTTCAAATATTGCCGTGTTGGTTGATCCTACAAGAGGAAACTGTTAGGTAAGACATTAATTGTGGTGGAACATTCATTGAAAGAAAACAAAGTGGTCCAAAGATGAGCTTAATGAGAGTAGAAATCTCATGTGAAACAAAAGGGTAAAAACTCGTGTGATTCTAATTTCTAGTATGAATCCAAATAACAAAAGAAAGGCCTATCAATCCATTAGGCATTCAAAATTGTTGCTAAAGGTGTTAGAAAAGTTACCATAATAACAACTGGTTTGTGGTAGCATAGAATTCATCCCAATGTTGCTTTTTGATCCTTTGATGTCAACTCTTCCTATCATTGTGAAGAAGAATTTATCGAGTGTTAGATGATTCATGCACCAATAGTCAACAAGTGCTAGGTATAAACCATTGTGTGAGATGTTAGCTTGACACTATTAATGAATGTGTCATGATAAAAATTCAATCATGTATTGGAAGAACCACTAATTTCCCAATTATTTATCACACTTGAATTAAAAGCTAAGACATGAAGCTATCTTATGTAGGGTTATGACTAAACACCTTTAAGTTAGAATCCATGCATAAATGTGATGCTTAGGCCCATTGTTAATGTGTTGGCCAATAGTAGAGGCTTTCCAACATAGTGTACACAACCACGAGCTCACTTTGTGCCGTGGAAATCTATATGACATGAACACTACAAGAAATGATAGTCTGAACAGTGAGTAGAACCTTTGTAGATGGCTTAAATTTGTGATGAGAGATTATAACTAGTAATGTAACCTTGCTACCATGTTGTTCTAAAATCCTTCTCTTTATTGTAGTAAATTGGTGCCTTCAATGAGTTTGACTAAAAAAGTTTCAAAACACCCTTACTTATTAGCATTCTCACTTGCATACTCACATTCATGACATGCTTCCCTACTCCACTTGCTCTAAATTACTGCAATACTTCATATAGTACTTCATATGGTACTTTAAACAATACTTCAAACATTACTAAAAGATTCACATCACGCCTCCTGGAGCCTTGCCTAGGTGCAATGTTGAAATGCCTCACGTTGCCCATCATAGTGTTAGATGGCATAATATGGGAATTCTAACACTTTACCCTTTCTATAAGTTGTCATGATACACTAACAACGAACCCTATGTCACAGCAAATTGATGGCCATAACCTAAAGATGTCACACAAGATTCAAAAATTTTGCTCTCTTGCTCCCATCCATTATTAAAGAGATACCCATTACAATTCTATATTCAGGCCACAACTTTCACTTTTTGTGCCCTATTCATCACTTGTCATTCCTTGGGTATGGTTGTGGAGTCACTCTATTTGGTGACTTACCTTCTTCCATGGCAGAATTATTGCAAATTGCAAACTAGAAGGGGTAATTTGTAAGGGGAAGTAGCCTTAGCTGAAGCATAAGTTAGATGGTGTAATATGCACTAAGTTTGTGGATGCATGGCTATGGCCCAACCCATAAGTTAAGGAAGCTGTGTTCATGCAACACTATCCTCATGTGTGGTAGCCAATCCAGGTCTATCTTTCCACATCCTTTGCACATGGTTGTTGGTATAATGAAGTGTAACTTTATTTTAGAGGACTTTATGTTGCAAGCTATTGACCTAAGGATAAGATGATTCCATATTTGGAGACATACCTTCTTGGCATAAGTTTTGTAATATGCAATCAACAAGGGGCAATGTGTTGCATGAAGTGGCCCATAATAAAGCCAGAGTTGGATGGTCCAATATGCACTAGAATTTGTGCATGCTAGGATTCCACCGTAATGATGTCTTACCACAGCAAACACGTGAGACAAAGTACCTAGTACACTACAACTTTGTTCATGCAAAATGAAGCTAGTCTACTCATGCCATGGGACAACCGATGACCATGACGAGTAGGGCTCACAATGTGTAACATTTTTTGAATTGTTAGCATTGTGGGTGTTTAGTGCATCGATAAGGTGATGCCCTATTTGGAAGGCTTTTCGTTATTCTTATTTCCCCACTTTAACGCTCTACATTGGGCATTATGATGTGTGATTTTTCCTATGTTGAAGTGAAGCTTTGTGCTACCATGTATGCTCCACAATCTCCTTCCCGTGTATGCCCCCACTCTTCATGGAGTGACACGTGGTCATGCCCCCTTTGCTAGTGTGGAGGATTTCTTCACAATCATCATTTTGTTCCAGAAAAGAATAACCCATTTCAACTATTTTCATCACATAGAACTATTAATGCAGAAATGAGGTGTCTCTCTAATTGGTACTTGACTTCATGTAATGTGGAATTATCAAACATGTCTTGCCACTCTACTTATTTTTTCACGTGGTGTTTGACCAAGCCATAGTGAAACTTCTATCATTGAAAATGCACTCAATCATGCCTTTATTGGGCAACATATGCTTCGTGGTGTTAAGCCTCACAAATATGTTGTCTCCTAATAAGTGTTACTTGTTAATTCTAGTATTTCAAGTTTTTTTAAGTGATTCACATGATGTTTCTTGGTGGTTGGCAAAGTTTTAAGCATGTAGTTTACTTGCTTTCATTTTATTTGTCTTAGGCAAAACATTTTGTAGTTAGATGAGTCATGCTCTGCTTTTCAATTTAAAAGTAGTACTTTTCAACCATTTTAATGGCTTTTTGATCGATGCATGTTGTTTTGGATCATTTCTAAGTCTGAGCCCTTTTTCTAAGTCATGCTGATGCTTACGTCATCTGGGTTCTAGCCATGAGTTTCATACTTAATTAAACCCTTTGTGCTTCTTTTTACACAAGAGATGTTTTTTGTGGTGTTACTCTTATGGCTTTGCCACATCCATGTGTGGTTTGTCATTAAATTATGTGTGGGGCTTTGTCATGTAATTGCACATTCTCAAGCAGGAAGTTCATATAGTCACCATTATCATGTTGGCATGGTCCTAAAAATCACTCATTTTGGTCTTCATTCTTTAGAAAGAATGGTTGTTGTCCAAGAATGGTTTTGTGAAATAAAAACTTTTCAAATCTGAAGGTATGGTATGCCAACTTGGGATATTTTTCACTCCCTTTGTGGAGTATCATTAGTCATGATGAACATGTTAATAGTCACATGGGGTGCCACCTAGCACTTTGTTTTTATATTGCTATCTAGTTGATCATGCCAATAGTCATACTCTTTTCACAAAGATTATGCCATGCATGTGTAAGTACCAAATATTTTAGACTATCAAACTATGAATGGCTAATTAAAATAACTTTTATTTGCTTGATGGTACATGCTGCTCAAATAAATATTTCATTTATTGTGCTAATGCATGCATCGAATCCCAACTTTTTTGAGGGTTGCATTTATCAAATAAAAGGTCAAAGAGGGCCTTCACCTAGCTAATTGACATTTTTGGATAACTTGATGGATCGCATGACTTCGTGCAGATGATACGTTAATAAACATTCATCCATATGAACTTTCGTGTATGTATATGGGCATAGCAAGCTGGAAAAGTGTGGCAGAGAATTAGCATTTTATTTTAGAGGAGTCAGAGAGACAGCTACCACATTTAGTGAAGGTAGAATGGACAAAAATTACCCAATCTTGACAACGGAAGACTAATAATAAAAAACAATATTGAGCTCCACAAGTTTGATAATTAGCTTCATTACATTCTAATGCATTAATGAGGATCCATTACAACGAAAATTTAGTGCTTGTATCCATGATATGTCTAGCTCAAATAGTATATATTTAAGTTGTTGTAGTTAAAAAGGTCATAAATAAACCTTGCTTTCGATCAGTCGATCGGCTCTTTTGGCTGCACCACCTGCCCTAATTGTTTTGTTGATGATGTGGTTAGCCTTAGCTGGCAAGGTCACTATCTTAGCATTGTTACGTTGAAGAACATAGAGCTCAATGCAAGCCCATGCTTTGGATTCATTAGTGTGTGATAACATCATAGGAGTTTTATTTATTGTGTTGGCCATTATGATCATAAGACTGATTTCGAGTGAATGTCATTTGCATTCACATTTGAAGGTTAGAAGTGAAATTCCTAAATATATGAAAGATAAACCAAGATGAAATCATTTTCCAATGATCTTTTTATTAATCAAGAATAAATGGTTTGGGCCTAAAGGCAATAAAATCTCGTCCTTGTGTCCACCATTATGATGCTAACCAAGGATAACTAATAGTTATTGTTTGGATTCTATCATCACCTCATGAGAAATCAAATGCTTTGTTTCCTTCATTAAGTAACAGTCAAAGCCTAAATCATACTCTCCTTAAGGTGGTCCACACATAAGATAATTAAAAACACAAAACTAGAGAGATTTAGGAAGGGCTATTCCTAACTCTCAAACAAAATCACACAAAAGTGTGTGATGAGAAACCTAGTCTATATCACTATTTCTTTAGAACTTTAGGTGGGATAGTTTGAATGGCTTTATACCAAGGACATATGCAATAGCACTATGGTAAGAAGTATTATTTATTTTGAACAAACCTTACTAATTAACTATAATAATAACTATTGTTGAATCTAATTCAAACATTACTATCTGGGCATTAGGAATTAAAATTCTCAATTCTATTGCTTCAAGAATAGTAATAATTTGGTTGATAGAAGCTGACAAGAAAAATAGTTTCTTCAATAATAGTAATAGGTTTACTTATGTCATCCCATGTAATAATACAAATTCTAACATTCAAGTCATCTTGCATAGCTATGTTGCAATTGAACTTAAACTAACTGATTGGAGGAAGACTCTAGTAAGAGGTAATAAATCGCCCACTAAGAACTCCACAACCCTTTCTTGACATGATTGTAGTGTTGTATCAAGTAGTAGCTATAATGCAAATGTTCAATTGTAGTGTAATTAAATGGAATACCTTTTCTATATGTGCGTAAAAAGTCAGCACACTGAAGGAGGATTAATGACAAAGTAGCCTGGTTGGCTACTTCAAAATTTGTAGCCACTCATGCATTCATCGATAACTTAAGGAGCTAAAAAATGTAGCTAACATCCCTATAGTTATCCCCATAAGTTTAGTCCAAGGACAATATAGAATCTAAAATAGCAAATTTGCCAGGAATAATTTTTGAAAAATGTTGTGATCCAAAATCCCATACCCCTTAAGTAGCTTTGCTAAAACTTTTGGATTCTACACATATATTTTAAGATAGGTTGTTCAAGTAACAATAAGAAGCATATGAAGGTAAGTATCCAGCAAAAAGGAAAAACAATTACTCACAACATTCCACCAAACCATATTATTTGTCGTGTAGAGGGTTATAATTTAAGTAACTTACATGTATGAGGTGATCTGTGAAGAAAATAGAAATTATTATTTGTCATTAAGTATTTGTACATGATGGATTGAACCCACGAATAGTCTTCCAAAGAAATAGCTTAACTATAGCTTTTTCTTATCAGCACTGACTACCAGGATGTCCAACTGTGGACATTGAATCCTTTATAATCCTTACATAGAGTTGTCATTTCTTAATAGGCATAACCTATTATGCCATTGTCACTTGAACTACACCACAAGAGATGATTAATAATTTCTTCAACTCTACTATATTGTAGCTAGAAATTAATGTCTAAGCTAAGTAAAAGGAAGGAATAGTAGAAAACATTGAGTTCATCATGACAATATGACCTAGCATAGTGGCCTTATGAACCATCAAGACATAGTGTTCAACATGATTAAAATTGAAATTGAAGCCTTTTTTCTAAAGTTTTATTATTACAATTGCTATTCTTAGATATCTCAATTCAGTAGCTTAAAGTATATGCAGTTTTTCTACAACAATCTTCTTAAACTTGTAGTGCATCACTTTGCTAAATAATACACTTATTTTGTTTAAATTAGTCACCTGATATAAGTGATGCCTATACTACTCCGTTATTTTTTCATTGTAGCACAGGTTACTAGAATTTAAATCATTAATTCATGAAAATACAAGAAATGGGAAATCATAGTGGAAGAAACATCAATCTTAAGCCAAATAAAGGTAGCATGATCAAGCTAACCCTAAATAAGCCATCAGAGGTTCTCTGACAAAATAGTAAACTGGTATGGTGAGAGATGACATCCTTATTTACGACCCTAAGTTGCTTTGATCTATAGTACTTGGATATTATCAAGCATAACCCCAAATCTTGGTGCACTAAAATGGACCTTAATATAATCCCATCAAAGGGTAAGGAACCATAAATGACTAATCATATGACTCACAAATTTCCAGTTTACCCTGTCATAATTCTTATTCATATTGATTTTTAGCTCAATCAAACCTTCTTTGGAGTTAGACTGGTGCAAATGGGTAGTGATTTCCTATTCCAAAAGAATATTATTAGATATACGATGTCTTAGCACAAAATTAATTTGCTCTTAAGTACTGATCTAAGGATGCCCCACCTTTGGTCTAGCCACCAAAATTTTTATCACAACTTTATAAGAAATTGCTCAAGTTTGGATGCTCTTTAAGCCTTAGAGATAAGTATGATTAGTGTGCTTTTCCATCCTTTTGATATAAAGGTACCTTTAAAGAATTATTTTACAGCTATAATAACGCCCGTCTGTGTGATCATTCGATAACCATGCACAAACTCAAATGAAAAGGCGTCCATCTCAAAGCATTTATTTCTTTTGATAGAAATCACCATAAATATGATGCCATCATCACTATTTGGAGACATAAGTGTAGGCACATGTTCATTATTAATAGTCCATAAGGTTGAAAGGGGAGACGATTCTCACATTGCACTAGGCTACACCACTTCGCATTGAAATGCTAAATAAAATTTCTCTAGACTTTGTTGGGGAGGCCATTAGTTCTCTTATATCATTTTTATGTTTGTGGTTATAGATCCTTTTGGAAGAAGAGGTAGATGCCACCTTGAAAAGATAATTGTTTTGATCCCTAAATGGGGCATAATTATGCTTAAGACACTACAACCAGCATGCTTCTTCTAATGCAAAGGATGTGTGATAGGAAGCAATACATTTTACTAAACAATCATGTTTTGAATTAGTTAAGTTATTCACAGGTTATCTAAGTTGAAGTTCCTAGATTTCCTTGTCTTGTTGATAAGGATACTGAGATTGTTATGAATTTTTGTTATAGTCCATTTCTTTAATGTTATCTAAAGTAAAAAACTATGCGCAAATCTCACAACAAGGGAGTGAATTATGGTCTTAAGAATAATATTTATTTTTAAACATACTTTTATTCCCAAAAAAATTATAGGTTTTTAGAAAACTTTCATTATATTTATATATACATTCTTTTTTTAACATGATAAAAAATTAAGATAAAAATTAGAATGATACACAAAAATGTTTAGTTATTAAATCAAATTAAAATATATGTCCACCTCTAATAATGATAAGAAAAATACAATCAGGAAAGGGCTATAACTTGAATTTTTTTCTTAAAGTTCACCTCAACTTACTAGCTTTTGTAGGTTCAACTATAACCATAGATTTCATGTGCTTAATCTTAGACTTTCACAAATTTCAGGCCTCCAAACCTAAGAGAAAAAAAAAATACAGCAAGACGAAAAATATTTGCTAACTTTATAGAATGTTTTATGCTCGTTGATTAATAGAACAAGGCAAAAGCAACTTAAATTTAAGAAGAGAAATGAGATTTTGAAGGTTTAGACATGCAAGGCTTAAATAAAAAATTTTGATTATTTAAGTAGAACTCATAGTTACTGCTAATAGAATTTACACAAGTAGAATATTTAGGAGCCACTTTATTGAGATCTTAGAGATTGATTCGTGCTCATTAGTTATTCCACTTATATTGGCTAAGTATTTATAAAAAACTTCAGATTTTAACTATTAAAAAGTTAATAAGCTATTTGAAGGATGTAGCCAAAGAACAAAGCTTTTACAGACATGTTAAAATAATTTTTTTAAAATGGCTAATGCAATGGTGCAATAATTAACCATTAGGAAATATTCCATAGAAAATATGTTGAGAATATTCCTTCAAATCCATTGCATATTAGAGCTTCTCAAACCAACCACTTTTGTGTATAGCCGTAAGAATTGCATTTCCACTTTATTTCTTATTTAATGCTTATTTCTACTATGAACAATGGAGAAATTTGTAAAGCTATTATTAATGATACCTAGTATAAGGGCCATCTTGTTTTCCCCTCGCAATTTTTGCCATGCTCGAGCCTAGCCTAATCTTTAATCAAAACATAGTCCTGATGTTTCTGATCCAATACATCTAGAAATTTGTGACATGTAATTCTAATGCAACAAGTGCAAAAGAAACATTGCAAAAAAACCTCTCAGTACCTATCTAACCAAGTCACAATTTCCTATTACAAAACCTATCCCTTTGCATTACTTGCATTGTACCCACATATTTGTTTTTTTTTTTTGCACCTACTGCTTACTTTTATCTTTACCTATTACAATCCTTCTCCCTTCTATTGAAGCAATTAGCCTCATTTTCCTTGGTTAAACTACCATTCAAGGTCCAAGTCCTTGTCTCTTATGCTCATATTCCATTGTACCCACTGGTGTAAAGATAGATAGCCCATTTTTATCTTGATTATGTTTTTTTATTTCAAGGGCTTTCTCTTAATGATAGTGGCCATGAGTATTAATTCACTATGTGTATGATCTAGAAGCATGTGCCACCTTGCTATATGTGTTCAAATCATGGATAATCCCTCAATGTCAAATCTCTAAGAAGATCAACCCAAGGGTCCATTAATCAATATTCCTACTCTATATAGTTTTAAAAGTCAATTTTAATAGACTCCTTAGCAAAGAGTGAACATTACATATCAAGTTTCAACCATCAATAAAAAAAGGATCTTGAATATCTTTGGCACTATGTAATAAATTCTCTCTATCTCAATAGAAAAAGAGAATAAGTAAATGAATCCAGATTAAAACACACATAATCACTAGAGTATCAGGTTTAAATTTTGGTCTCCACTTATATAACAATAATTCAAAGCCAGTAACTTACCATGGTACTCAAAACTACACATATTCTCTATCTATAATTGAATATAAGTATAGATAGAAAAACCCAACAATCAACTCCCTAAACCAAATTCCTCTCACATGGCCACGCATTTATTATAACATTTTGTCCAACCATTGACATGGAAAACGAACTTTGTACACTATACGCTCGATGTTGAAGTGGTGGTAGTGAGTTTGTCATTCACATGCCTCGTTTGATAGTTGTATTTCAACATTAGTGTTGAAAGGGTTATCCTTTAAAGCTAACACCTAGGCATCAAAATTACTTGATCACTCTGAGTAATTAATGAGGGGACCTCACAACAGTGTCAAATTAATATTGCTCATTTTCCCTCTATTCATCACCTCTTAAAGCTTACTTAAATTTTGTTAAGTGATTCAAGTTTCTCATCCTAAGAATTGCCTTCCATGATCACTACAATATTTTCACATGAACCTTATGAGTGGATATATAAATTAGATTGTTTATTCCAACCAAGTTCCTTATTTAGTGAAATTAGATTTTTTCTTTTTATCATGTACTTGATTTTGTGTAATTCCACTATTAAAGCACCATGTAACCATAAAAGAAGCACTTGAATCATCCTCAAACATATGCACATTATAATAAGGCTTGTCTAACTATGAGGTTTTCATTAATAGTAATAAATTGTTTCATGTGTTTCCCTAAACTCCATCACCAATGTTCGTTAGAGTTCAAACCACAAAGATAATCCTAGATTCTACAATGTTCACCAAAGGGATTATTAGGCTTAGAGGTATTACCAATTGGACTCTAAACATTATCATTAACCATTCATGATGAGGATATTTGTGCCACACTACTCATTATTTTTTCTTTTTTTTTAAAATCTTGCAAGAGTTTTTTCTAGCCATAGATCGTTGCTCCTCACTATGTACCAAGAGGATTATGAATTCTAGGTCTATCTCAAAATTTGTTGGAACCAGAGTTAAACATTAAGATGTGTAACTATCCATATAGTGAGCTACTAGCATTGGCCAAAAACTAGCTTTACTAATGCTGTCTCCATCCACCATCATTTTTCCCCTCCTTTAGCCACCAATGTCACTGACCAACAAATCGTACATCACATTTTATACATACAACACCATCACTTACATCCATTGCACCAATCCATCACATTTGTATGACTTTGTAAGTTTATGTCATTTGGTTCCTTGATAAAGAAATACTGAAGCCTACATCATGCTTTGTTTAAAGATGTTAAAACATAAAATTTTAAGAAGACCAAGTTGAAGTAGTTTTGGAAGGGGTAATTACAAATTACAAATAAAATAGTACAATAATGCATGATAAGTGACCTAGTTTGTAGAAATGTTGTCTTGGCACTTTTTTGGAGGTAGTTTAAAAAACAACATAAGCTGAACATATGTAATAACATTATGCTAAGAACCTCAACTCTCTTTAGACAAAAGCAACTGGGACACTATATTAATAGCTTTAGTAAGGTCTAATTCAATCATTACTACTTGGATATTAGGAAGTAACATTCTAAGGTGTTCGATTGCCTTAATAATGGCAATCATCTCTATGGCAAAAGTGGTACCTAAAACGAAAGTCTTTCTAAGTCTAACAATAAGCCCACTAATGTCATCCTAACTAATACTACTAATTCCAATAATGGGATCATCTTGCAAAACTATGTAAAAATTTATTTTTAATCCAACTCATGAAAAGAGGAGTACATAAGCTGTAACAAATAGCCAATCAAGGTTGTTGGAGCTCCCATTAGATGAAGTTGGATAGTTAAGGTTAACTTATTTCTCTAAATGGTTTTCTTTGATTATTTTATGATACTATGGAAGTCTAGCTCTCAATACATTTAACCTTTAAGTCTCTTTGATTGAGTTATATTTCGTTGATTCAATTCATCTCAATTTACTTTTAATATAGGTTAACTTAAAATTAATTATATTTAGAGTTTTTAACTTTATTAATTGAGAATAATTTCAAATGAGGTTTAATAAAGACAAAAAAAGTATCACTAGACTCATCTCAATAAGCACAATCCTTTCAGATATTTATTATTAATATTTTTTGTTTTTTCAATTTTTATGAATTTTGTTATGTTTTGCAAGTCTTTTTGAATCATAACTAATTTGGCGATGGAGGATGTTGCACTCAATCTTTGTAATATTTTTGAATGCAATTATCTCAAATAATTTATTTAATTTCTTTAGTTTTTTTGCATGAATTTGGTTATAACACAATTAAAATCATATTATTAAATCATGTGACCCTTACGATACCTTTATTTCATTATGTCATGTTTAATCTATTTGTTTCATTTCAACTTTAATATTTTTTTACTTAATAGTAAAATTATAATGTATTATTATTCATGCTTGTTTATTTTAGTATGTCAAACTAATTCCAAATGATGTCCAATAAGGAGGAAACAAATATCGTTGGACATGTCTCCACGTGCTTTATCCAAATAAAGATTTATTTTAATTTTTCTAAATATTCATTTTTTTTATGGCTTTTGTATTTTTTGTAAGACATTTTTGGTTTTATTTTATTTCATACCAAACGATGTTAGGTTGAAGCTCCTTGTATCTTGAAATTCAACTTTCTTATATAATTTATCTCATTTATTTAACGTTTATGTTTTCGTTTGGATATTTTACTATATAACTCTAAATCTCCACCGAAATGACCTTTAATATATATTTACTTAATATTAAAGTTGTAATGTGTTTTTGCTTATTCTTATTTACTTTTTTTAATTCACCATTATTCTAAACAACATGCAAATGAGACAAAACAAATGATATTAGACTCACTTTAATAACCTCCATCGAAAAAAATACTAATTTTAATATTTTTAAATTTTTTACTTTTTATGATTTTAGCACTCATTACAAGTTATTTTTATTGAAACCTAATTTGCAAACAATATTGTACACTCCATCTCACTAGTATCTTCAAATGCAATTTATCTAAAAACTTTATTTCTTTTGTTGAAAACTTTTATTTTTGTTTGGTTATCTTATTAAGAAATGTAAATTCTACTATTATGTGACCTTTATTTCACTGTAAGTTAATTAAATTAAATTTCTTTAATTTTTCTTATTTTAACTTTAATATATGTTTTTATAATATTAAAATAATAAATTTTTATTATTTATGTGTATTTAACTTTATAGTTCAACGTATATCTAAACCAGGTCTCATCAAGATGAAAAAAATAACATTAAACTCAACCTGATAAGATCCATCAAAATAGTTATTTATTTTCATATTTTTAATATATTTTATTTTATATTATTTTGGAGTTTTTTACAAGATACTTTGATTTGTTCTTGGTTATCGATCAAGGTTCTTAGGCTACATCAGTTTTGTACATTAGAATGCAATTTTGTTGTATAATATATGTCACTTTCTTCAAATTATTTTGTTTAATTTGGTTATATTACAATGTGCTTGTCAACGGACGATTACATGTTTTTTATTTTGTTATATTATATTGTTTCAATTTATCACATCAAAGCTTTGATAATTTTTTATATTAAAATAATAAATTATTCTTATTTACATTATTAAATTGAGTAACTTGTAGTAATTCCAAAAAATATCAATTGAGAAATATTAATGTCATTAGAATCCTATGGAAGATCTCTGTCCAATTAAATATACATTTCTAAATTTTCAAAGAATTCTTCTCTTTTTGTTTGGTAAGCTTTATGAGACATTTTGAATCACACCAGATTAGACAATTGAAAATGTTCCACCCATTCTTCATAGTACCATGGCATTCAACATTCACATTAAATATTTCTTATTAATTAATATTTTTATCTTTGTTTTGATTTATATTACTATATAACTCTAATTCACATGTCCTATGAATAAACTATATTACATTATTTCAAATAATCTCATTTTAGCTTTTAAATAAATTAACTTAATATTAAAATGAAAATTTTTTGATTATTTTTTTATTCAATAATTTTTTTATAATTCCAAAAGAAGTCTAATTGAGTTGAAAAAAAGTAATTGGACTCATCTTTATGACATATATAATTTAATAATTAAAATATTTTGGCTTCTTGGGCCTTTGTAAGCATCACAACAAAATTTAATTTAAGATTGCTTTAATGATTGAAAATTATATACTTGATCTCCTTAGTATCTTTGGGAGTAGTTTTTACATCAAATTTATATTTTTCATTCATAGTTTTTTCTTTAATATGTCATATTACAACCCCACACCAAATCTCCTCTTATTTAACCTTTAGATGTCTTTCATTTTGATATATTACATTGCTTTATTTTATCTTTGTTGAACTTTAACACATGACCACTTAACTTCACAATAATAATTTATTTATATTTAAGATTACTTACTTTTGTGGTTCATTACAATTACAAACGAGTTATGATTCAAAGAAGCAAATGATGTGCTCTCTCCTTAATGAGCTTATTGTAATAAAATTTTTATTTTTATATTTTAAATATTTTTTCTTATCTTTCTTTATAACTTTTGAGACATTTTAATTCATAACTTATTTGATATTTAGGGATATTATACACGAACTCCATAGTGCCTTGGAATGTAACTTTCCAATACAATACATGTCATTTCATTAAAGTTTCCACTTCGATTTATTTATATTGCTTTCTAACACTTAATTTCCTCTTACTTAGCCTATAGAGGTCTTTGATTTTTTTATATTACACAGCTTTAAAATGTCTTATTTCATTTTTAATATTAATGTTATTAATATAAAAAAATCCTTTCTTAATATTGAAGATATTCGTAATTTTTTAATTAATAATAATTCGAAATGGCATTTGATTGTTATGAAAAAATGTCATTCGAATAGACTCTATTAGCACTATCCAATTAAATGTTTATTTTTATATTATTTCTTTCTAAATTATTTTCTATAGCCTTAGCTTACAAGACATTTTGATTTATACCAAATTTGGTGATTAATGATATTATACTCGATCACCTTAAATTCTTGCAATAAAGATTCCCTATGGAATTTATCTTATTCATTGAAATTGTCTATTTTTTTTAGTTATATTGAAATAAAGATCTAATTCTCTTCTCATGTGTCATTTATTACATAGCTTTAGTTTTTTGACATTACATTGATTCAATTTATCTCATTTCTACTTTAATACAAATTTAACTAATATTAAGATAATAAGTTTTTTTGTTGTTTGTTATTTTCTTTGATAGTTCGAGATAATTCCAACCTATGTCTAATAGTGATGAAACCAACATTATTTTATTTTACAAGTGCTCTGTCTAATAAAACATTTATTTTTGTAATTTTATATGCTTAAACTCATAGGACTTTTGCATAGTTCATGAGATATCACTATTTGTCAAACTACGATGGTATGCTCGATCCCCCGATTCTCTTGCAATGCTATAGTAAATCGTTTATCTCATTTCTTTAATGTTTTTTGCTTTGATTCAATTTATTATTATATGGTTCTATATCACAACTTATTCGATAATTATATGCTTTTGATTTGATTATATTATTAATTTTTTCAAATTAGCTCATTCCTACTTTAATATATATTTATTTTAATTAAAATAAATAAATATAAATATTTTTTTACTTTGGTAAAGCAAAATTTTGTAACGAGGTCTAACAGAGAAAACAAAATCTTGTTGGAGTTGTCCTGATAAGGTTTACCAAATTAGATAATTATTTTAAAATATTACACCTTTTCATTTTTTTCCTTTTGATAAGCTTTGTTAGACATTTCAACTTGAACATATTTTGATAAAAAATATGTTTCACTCAATCTTATAGTATATTGGTATAAAACGTTCCCAAATTATTTTTCTCAATTCTTAAATAATTTGCGACATATTTGTTTGTAATACAATGAAACTCTAATTTACTGGTTATTTGATTTTTATATTATTTTGGCTTGGTTATATTAAAATAATTCAATATTCTTATCTTAGACATACTATCTTTTATTTCATATTAAAATAAATAATTACAATTATTTATGTCTAATTAATTTTGTAATTCATAGTAAATTTAAATGAGGAATAACGGAGATAAACAACCATTAGATTAACCTAAATGAGGTTTACCAAAATAAATATTTTGTTTCTAAAATTTTGAATGTTTTTTGAGAGATTCTAAAAGGTTTGTGTCATTTAAATTTATACCTAATTTAATGATATAGAATAATATACTAGATTTCTTTCATATCTTGGAATTAAAATTCTTATAAAAATTAAATGATTTTTCATATTTTTGGCTTTTGTTTAGTTTGTGCTATTGTGTAATAACAAATATCATATAGTGTGATCTCAATAATATTTTGCTTTTTTATGTTACATTGCTCTAATTTACTCATTTCAATTTTATGATATGTTTATTAAAAATTAAAATAATAAATTATATTCATTTAAGCTTATATACTTTTGTGATTCATAGTAATTTCAAACAAGATCTGATTGAGATTAACAACTTCATTAAATTTTTCTTTATCAATTTTATCTCAATAAATTTTTAATATTCTAATTTTAGAACTACTTTGTTATTTTGTTTGTATTCATTAACATATTTTGATTTGTACTTTATTTCATGAATGAGAGTGTCACACTTGAACTATTTTGTATCTTGAAATTCTACTTTCTTATAAAAATAACTACATTTGTTTAATTTTTTCTTTTCAAATGACCATATTATTATGAAACTCTAATTATATTTTTATGTGAAATTTAAAAAAAAATTATTTCAATAAATTACATTGCTTCAATTTATTTCATTTTAACCTTAATATAAATTTGCAAGATTTTAAAATAATAATTTATTATTTTTTATATTTTATTTCTTTTGTAAGTCATAATTATTAAAAATGAAGTACCATCAAGTCGATACAAAAATCATTGACTTCATCTCAATTAGATCTTTTTGATGTAATAGTCTCTTTTTAAAATTAAATTATCTTATTTTCTAAGGTTTTACATGTTTTACAAGGTTTTCTAGCTCATCTTGATTTGATGATTAAGAATGTTAGACTCCATCTACTTGGTACCTTGAATTAATGTTTTTGTATAATTTATTAATTTTTTAACCTTTTTTTCTTTTATTTCATTATATTACTTTGTAATTTTAAACTCTTCAAATGTTTTGCTTTTATTTGTGGAGTTTACATTATCTTAGTTTAGCATCATAATGTGTTTAGTTATAGTTAAAAGTTTTTTTTTATAATTTACTCTAATATAATTTTGTGAATTAAAGTAATTCCAAAAAAGATTCAATCGCGGCAAAAAAGTATTTTTGCACATGACTTAACAAACTCTATAAAATTTATTTATTATTTTTAAATGTTTTGGAACTTTTTTAAATTTTGTTTCACTATGAATTACTATGCATTTTAATTTGTATTTAATTTCATCATCAAGGATGTTGCACCTAACCTCCTTAGTATTTTTGGAGGCAATGTTCTTATGCAAGATATCTCTTTTCATAAAATGTTTTTCTTTAATTTTGTTGTGTGACTATGAAACTCTAATTTTAGTCAAGGAGGTTGCATCTGATCCTCTAAGTATCTTAAATACTTTTTTTTGCATGATTTTTATCATTTCTTAAAATTGTTTATTTTATATGGTTGTATAACAATGAAACACAAATTCCCTTATCATGTAAACTTCATATCACTTTGATATATGTTTGCATAATATTAGAATAAAATTTGATGAACTTCATATCACTTTGATATATGTTTGCATAATTTTAGAATAAATTATTTGTTTGCATAACATATTTTTGCTGCCATGTTTATTGACAAAGTTTGATTTGATCTTGATTTGATGTTCAAGGTTGTTATGCAATGCCTTAATTTGTTAGAATGTAACTACTCTATGCAATTTATCTAATATTATTTAAATTATGTTTTTTAAATTTTGTTATCTTACTATTCAAATTTAATTCAATTATATATTGATTGAATTTAACACATTTAACCTTCAATATATATTTAGCCCTTTTTATTATTTATATGCAATTTTATAATTTTTAGTAATTCCAACATTATCTTATAAAGATGAACAAATTGTCATTGGACTTATTTGGATGAGGATTACCTAATTAAATATTAATTTTAATAATTTTAAATATTTTATTTCTTTAGCTTTTGCTTATTTGTGAGAATTTTAATTAATACCAGATTAGATGAGTGAAGATGTCACACTTGACAATTTTATATTTTGACAATTCAACTTTGTTGTGAAATTTATCTTATTACTTAATTTTTTTCATCTGATTATGTTACTACGTAACTATAAATCTCTTCTAATGTGACCATTACATGTCTTCAATTTTATTATGTGATAATTATTCAATTTATCTCTTTTGAACTTTTATATAAATACACTTAATGTTAAAATAAAAAGTTTTTTATTTATGTTTTTAATTCATTAATTTTTAATAATTCCAAATGAGGACCATTTGAGATAGAAAATGTAGTTACACTCATCATAATGAGCTTTATCTAATTGAATATTAATTATTAAATTTTTAATTATTTTATTTAAGATTTTTATATACTTCATGAGGAAACAAAATCTATACTTAGTTTAGTGATTGAAATTAAAACACTTGATGTTTTTAGCAACTTAGAATGCTAAGTTTATGAAAATTTATCATAATCATTCAAATTGTTTTCTTTGATATTTTATATTAATATGGATTTCCAAATCTCATATTTTTTTTACTTTTTAATGTCCTTGGATTGGTATATTATGTTGCTTCAATTTATCAAATTTGAGCTTTAATATATACTTACTTAATATGAAAATATTAATTTAATTTTGATTATTTCTAATTTCTATGATGATTCATAATAATTTTGAAAAAGCTTTAATTGAGTTGAAACAATTATGGGGTTACCTTAGTGAGCTTTATGTAATAAAATGTTTCACTCTTATATTATTAAATATTTTTTATTTTTTAAGGTTTTTACATGTTTTATGACACATTTAGATTTATAACTCTTTAATTTTTGGTTTAATTTTCTTATATCGCTGTGTAGCTCTAAAGGCCCTCTCCATAACCATTAAATTTTCCTAGATTTGGTTATATTACATAACATCATTTTATCTCATATTAGCTTTATATCACTTTGATTTGGTTTAATTACATTATTTTAAATTATATCTTTTAATTTTTATTATTTAATTAGTTAATATTAATAAATAATTTACTATATTTTTTCTTATTTAATTTGTAGCTAATAATAATTCTAAAAAACATTCAATCTAGATGAAACAAACTTTGTCAGAATTGTCTTGACAATATCGACTCAATTAAATAGCCTTTTAGCATTTTTAAATAATTTACTTTATAGTGTAGAATTTTTTAAGAGATATTTTGATTTATACTAAGTTTAATAGTCAAGGATGGTACACTACCTCACCTTAGAATCATCTAATTAAACTTTTAGATGCAATTTCCAAATTCATCAAAGTTTTTTCTTTGAATTGGTTTCATTTCAATAATTCCATTTCTCCTCTAGTGTGAACCTTACAACATTTAGTTTCAAAGAAATTACTTTCTTTAATTTATCTCATTTCAAGTATATTATTAATTTATTTTTATTTGTGATTATTTAATTTATTTCTTTCTTAGTAGTTCTGAATGTGGACTGATCGAGATGAAAAAAGCATTTTTAAATTTGTCTTCAGTTTGTCCATCAAATTAAATATTTTTTCAAAAAATTCTTTTCTGAGGTTTTTGGATATTTAATAAGATGTTTTGATTCAAAAATTATTTCATGATTGAGTATGTTTTAATTGACCTCCTTAGTATCTTGGAATGTTGCTTTCTTAATTAATTAATCTTATTCATTCAAATTTTCAAATTCATATGGTCATATCAAAATGAGACTTTGATTGTCCTCTTGGGTAACCCTTACAGCACTTCGACTTTGTAATATAATGTTACTTCAATTTATTAAATTTTAACATTAATTAAGCTTACTTAATGTGAATTAATAATTTATAATTGTTTGGTTATTTGTAATAATTAAAAATATGGTTTAATGGAGATGAAATAAATATCTGAGGTTTTTTTTGCTAAGAGAAATATAGAATTAAATATTTATTATTATATATTTTTTATTTTTTAATATCTATATTACATCATGTAGAGATAATTTATTCAAATAATTATAATATTCATTATTCAAATATTTTTAAAATTTTAACTATGAAAAAGTGAAAATTAAAAAAATTAAAAAATTATTTTTTAATTATTTTTAATATTCTATAATAACAATAGACCCAAAAAGTTTTTATATTTTTTTATTTTTTAATATTATATATAACTAACTTGTACAATTCAGTAATATTATAATTTCAATTATTAAGGTATTAGTTTAGTTTAATTTTTTCTAAATTATTTCTCCATATTTTATCCTGTACACTTTAATTAGCCCTACTCTATTATTAATCTTTTCTTTGTGTTTCTCTTTCTTTAATTTTATTTATTTATTATCTCTATCTCTTCTATGTTCGCTCTTTTTTTTTTCTTAAATAAATCTTTTATCATCTCTAGCCATTATTATTTTTCAGTTTATTTTTCTTTTGTTATTAATTCAATACTCTCTTTTAGAAATAGTTATCTCTATCTCCATATTCACATATTTAGCTCATTAATTGACCAAATTTAAGATATCTCTTATGTTTTATAGTTTAATGTATAATAGTTTTTATATAAGTACATTTATTTATATATTTATTATTTTATTTAATTTTTTATTTATAAGCAAGATAACATAATGCGAAAAATTATTAGGTATATGTCGATGTTATGAAAAATGGAAGTTCAGGTAATTTTTCATTTATAAATAAAATGTTGTCATCATAACATATTAAAATATATATATATAAGGCATAAACATTATATAAAAGTGTATATGCTTAATAATTTAAATTTTTTTTGAAATGGTGTAATACTTTTAAAAAAAATAATCAGATATTTTATGTTTTGGACGTATGTGCAACAACACTAGCATTATAGCATACGATATCATTAGAACACCTAAATTAAGCATGTTTAGACAAACGTAGCGCTGGGATGGTCAACTTCCTGAAAAAGTGTTATTATTACTCGTATTTTTTCATAACATTTATTTTTTCAACAAATGATAAATAATTTTTATAACATTAAGACTTAAAAAATAATTATTATAAATCATAATTTATAATTTAATTTAATTAATTAATTTTTTAAAAATGACAATGTAATATTATTTTAAATTAAATATAAAAATAAATATGACACATGATATGAAATAATAAAATATCAACTTTAATTTAGTTTATTATTAACAAACAAATTTGTTAATTATAACAAATTGGAATTAATTAACGTTTATAATAGTAAATGTATGCTATATGATGTATTTTAAAATATAAAAATATTATATTATATAATATTAGGCATTAAAATATTATTTAATTTATATTAAAAATGTTTTAAATAATTATAAATTTCTAAAATAATAAAAAACAAAAATGTTATTTTTAATATTTTATATTATTAAATATTATATGATTTATTTATTATATTTTGTAAATTCTATAGGTTTAATTATTTAGGTTTAACTTTTATTTTATTATTTCACACTTTTTTCTTTTTATCTCAATGTCTCAAGTCACTCTCTTTTTTCTCTCTCCTTTTTTCATTCTCTTATTGGTCACTTTTTCTCTATATTCTCTTTTACTTACTCTTTTCTTTCTCTTTCATTTTTTATTTCTTCTTTTAATCTTTTCTTTGTTCTATCTATTCTTTTTCTCTTTAATCAATCATTTCTCATCTCTATTTATAGTTATTTTTTTCTCTATTTTGCTTTTATTAGTCCTTGACTTTCTCTCTCTAAAAGAGAATAATTATCATCATCTTCATTATCTCCTTTTTTACTCATCAATTACAAATATTTAAAAAATATCTTGTGTTTCATAATCTAATAGATGATATTTTTGATAAATATTTATTTTATTATTTATATTTATTAAGTAGTTTAATTTTTTATTATTTAATTTTTTATCAGACATCTAGAATCTTACATGCCTTTATATCTTGCTTCTACACTTTCATAGTATAACAAAGCATAAGTCTAGCTTCATTAGATGACTTTATTTATTTCTAATTTTTGAAATATTTATCTTTGAATCTTCTAGCTTAAAATTGTCAACTATTAGTCTTATGACTATGATAATTCCTGATTTAATCATTGATTAATGGAAGGATTCAAATGTTAACTAGTTTGATTAATGGGCTCATATCTAAACCTTCTTGATCTAATGTTCTAACTCATCATCTTGCACTATTTTTTATATAATAGTCCAAAGCTTCTCTGATTTAATCTAGTAGATCAAATCCATCCTTCAAAATGATAGATTCCTTAACTACTGTATTAACCATTTATGAAAATTTATTTTAAGCCTTTTAGAGAAGTCATTTAAGGTTTTTAGTAGTAGCTTCCAAAATAGCTAATTAACACCTTCTATTGTCTATACTAAGAATGTTTTTATAAATACCTAACCATTTAAAATAAAATGGCTAATGAATATGAATCAATCTCTGAGATCTTAATAAAGCACAACTCAATATTCTACTAGTATCAATACTATTAAAAGCACGTATGCCCTGTTTTTCTTAAATAATCAAATTGTTTCAACTAAACTTTGCACCTCCAAACTTTAAATTTCTCATCTTCTTCTTTCTTTTAAGCTTGTTGCACCTTATTTCATTAAACATCAAGAATAAAAAATTATGCAAATTTATTAGAATTTTTATCTTTTTTTTCCTTTTCGATTAGCATGGGTGGCCTGGCATTTGTGAAAGTCAAAGTTTAGTTTGATCTCATTAAAAGTTGAGTTAGAGATGAGATTGTAAAAGCTCAGGTTGTAGTTCAACACATAAGAGCTCGTCGATTGATGGTAAATTGTAAGAAAATATCTCAAGTTGTGAACCTTTTTAGTTTTCTTTTTTTCTTACAATAATTGAGGTGGATGTATTTCTAATTTGAATTAAACCACTTAAAAATAATACTGACTCGTTATAATTTTTAACCCCATTTTTAATTATATATAAAGATAAGGCTTTCTATGAACATATTATTAGGTTTAGAAAATCAATGTAATAAAATATTACTTTAAAGTCCACGATTCAATGTCCTCCCCTCATATGGTATCTGCATACCCGTTTTAACTTTAACATCATAGAATAGAGAATAAAATTGACATTACAATATAATGAAATCATTATATGAAATTTGAAGAAGTTATGTAAATTGGGTTGCAAAGATGAGTTCCAAAACATTAAGAGATTGAGTTTAACATCATTTTCTAGGAAATTAGATGAGAATAAAAAAGACTCATGCAATATTCCTATTATAATCAAATAATTAAAAAAATTACAGCAATCGATATTTAATTATAGAGTTTCACTGAGACAAAAATAATGATGTTTGTTTTGTCAAGATAGATCATAATTAGAGTTATCATGAAAAAAAAAATTAAATAAGCATAAATACTAATAAAATAGTATTTTTATAATGAGTAAACACATATCAGTACTAAAATAAGAGAAAATGAAACAATGTAATATAACTAAATCAAAGAAATTAGTAGGTCAAACAAGTACATATTTAGAGTAACATAGTAATACAATCAAATAAAAAAAAGTTTTAAAAAAAGAGACAAATTATGTAAAAAATCACATTTCATGACACTAAAAAGGATATGTGCAACATCATCAATCATAAAATTAGGTAGAAAAGATAAAAGTCTAGTCAAGCACCATTAATGATATAAAATAATAAAAAAATATGAAAATGAATATTTTGGAAAATAGTACACATCTTTCACTATTTTAATGATGATTGTTTTTCTAAATCAAATCTCATTCATATTAACTAAAAATTACTAAATTAAATAAGCATAAATAATAAAAATCACTATTATAATATCAAGTAAATAAATATTTAACCTAAAATGAGGCAAGCTTAAGCTATATAATAAAGGTAAAAAAATATCTAATATGCAAATGATATGAGATTTTTTGTTAAATATCAATATATCCTAATCAAAAAAATATTTAAAGGAATAAGATAAATTATATAAGAGTGTTGCATTCCAAGATAATGAGGAGATTGAGTGTAATACCTTCGATCATCAAATGAAGTACAAATCAATATATCTTGAAAAGCATGCAAAACAACACTTGTTTCATCTCCATCAGACCAAGTAATAGAATGAATAAAAAGTAAATAATAGAAATAATAACAAGATGATATTTATAAATTATGTAAATATATATTAAAGAAAAAAGATAAATTCAAGTAATATAATATGACCAAGTGATAGAAATGTAAAGGTCAAATAAAAAGAAATTAGAGTTTCACCATATAATAACAAAATGAAAATGAGAAACTTTAAGAAATGAGACAAAAGATATATGAAAGTTGCATTCTAGAAACTAAAGAATTCGGGTGTAACACAATCTATTACTAAATTATGTACTAATCCAAATATCTCATAAAATATATCTCATAAAATATATCTAATAAAATAAAATTATAATTTTTTTTATAATTTAATGTTTATTTAAAAAGGGCTCATTCAGATATATCTAATGATATTTATTTTTTCTTAATAAAAGAACATTTGTAATTACGAACAACAAGAAAATAAATAAACATAAATAGTAATAAACTATTATTTTCATATTAAGTAAATAAATATAAATACTAAATCGAGAGAAACCAAAGTAAAATAATATAACTAAATAAAAGAATTATATTAGCCAAATGAGAGGAGATTTAGATATTCATAGTTATATAACTAAATCAATGAAAAACATTTAATGAATGGGGCAAATTAGATAAGAAATATGCATTCTAAAATAGTAAGAAGATTGAGTATAACATCATTTAACATTAATTCTAGTACGAGTTTAAATATCCCACAAAGCATGCCTAATAAAATAAAATAATAAGAAAAGTAAACATTTAAATGGATAGTGTTCATCAAGATTATTCTAACGATACTACTTTCATTATATTGGAGTTGATTTAAAATTAGAATGAACTATAAAAGTCAATAACCATAAGTAGTAATAAATTATTATTATAATATTAAGTAAATAAATATTAAATTTGTTATGAAATTAATCAAACTAATATAGCATAACCAAGTAAAGGAAATTTGAAGAATAAATTACATGAGATTTTGAGTCTCATATTAAAATAAAAAAATGAAAGAAAATAATTTAAAGAAATGACATAAATTGCATAGGACAATTGCATTACTAGAAAATCAAGAAATCGATTGTAACAACCTTAATGAGCAAATATGGTATGAATTGAAATGTCAGGTAAAGATTTATAAGAATACTAAAATGTAAAAAAAACAGAAATATAAAAAAAATTAATTGGGTTTGTGATATGGAGTTAATTAAAATTAAATTGTTTTCATCTCTTTGAAACCTCAGTTAGAACTATTATGAATAATAAAATGAGCAAGAATAAATAAAATTAAATCATTATCATAATTCTAAGTAAACATATATTAAAGCTAAAAGGACATAACTTGAAGCAAAGTAATATAAACCAATTCAAGAATTGTAAAGTCCAAATGAGATGATACTTGGTGAGGCATAGAAAAATAACATATGAAAGAAAAAAAAGTTTATTGAATGAGGTAAATTATGCAAGAAAGTTTCATTCCATGATGCAAAGGATAATTGGACTATTATTTTGAATGATTTAATCAGATATGAATTGAGTTTTCTCATGAACTATCCAAAAACTCTAGAATATAAATTATTTAAAAATACAACAATAAAGATTTTAATTAGATAAAACTCATCGAGACAGCTTTAATGACACTTTTTTTATATTGGTTAGACCCTAGAATTATAGTAAAGCACCAATTAAAAAGAATAAATAAAAGAAAATTATTATTTTTATATTATGGACACTAAGAAAAAAATAAAAAAGAGAAATATTAATTAATGCGATAGTAGATTCAGAGTTATATATTGATACAATCAAACTAAAGAATACATTTTTCTTAATGAGATAAATTATAAATGAATGTTGGATTCCAAGGTATTTAGAAGGTAAAGATTAGCATCGTTATCTATCCTATCTGGCATGAATCAAAATATCTATGCCAAAACTAAAAGAATCAATTTGATAAAATAAAAAAATATAATTCTAATTGGATAGTGCTCATCCAAATAAGCAAAATGATGTTTTATAGTCTCCATTAGATCTCATTCAAAATCACTATTTTTATTGAATTAATATGAACAAATAATAATAATTTAGTATTTCAATAATAAGTTAATATATATTAATATTGAGATGAGACAAATTAAAGTAATAAACAAAACCAAGTCAAAGATACATAACGGTTAAATAAGAAGAGCTTTAGAGTACTATAGTATTATAAGTAAATTAAAATAAAAGTTTGAGGAAGTGAGATGTACTATATAGGAAAATTGAATTTAGGATACTACAAAGGTGCAACATGAAACCCTCAAATGCCAACAAAAACATAAATCAAAATATCCCATAAAAGGTGCAAAAAAACGAAAGTAAAATATTTCAAATAAAAAAATAATATTTAAATGGATGGAGCTCATTAAGATGATCTCATGGCATTTACTCATCACCATCATACCTTGTTTAGATGTACTACGAATTATGGAATAAACTAAGTTAAAATATTATTAAATTATTTTTTGGACATTAAGAAGACATATATTAAAGTTAAAATGAGATAATTTAAAGTAACTTTATTTAAATAAATCAAAGTAATATATGGGTCACATAGGAGGAGCATTTACTTCCATAGTGACATTACAATATCAAATAGAAATATTTGAAGAAATTTGATAAATTGCATGGTGAATTCCTTTCTAAGATCCTAAGGGGATTGAGTGTATCATCATTGATCATCAAATAAGGTATTAATAAAATAACTCATAATGCATGCTAAAAATCTAGAAAGTAAAATACTTCAAATTACTAAAATGAATATTTAGTTAGATGAAGCTCATCGAAATGAGTCTAATGACATATGTTTCATCTGAGTTAAACCTTTTCTACAATTACAACAATTTCTAAAGAAAATAAGAACAGAAAAAAAAATTATCAATTTAATAATAAGTAAATCTAACAGTTAAAAAAAAGCAATATATTGAGCTATATCATATTACCAAATCATAGACATGTAAAGCTCACACATTAGAAAAGTTAGAGTTACAAGCTAACGTAAGAAAATAATATAAATTAAAGCATTGTAATATATCCAAATATGAGCAATGTGTATATTTTGATACAAGAGGATAATTAGATTAACATAATTATATAACTAAGTAAAACAAAAAAATATAAAGAAATGCAACAAATATTATGGGTGATATAGTGTGATATTCTCAATTATCAAATTAGCTACGAATAGCTATTTTTCATAAAACATTCATAATCTTATAAAATAAAAAATTTTAAAATTTTAAAATAATTTTTCTCTTTGATAAAGCTAGTCAGCTCGAGTCTAGTGATGTTTCTATTGTGTTAAGCGCACATTTTTTTGGAGTTAATACAAATTTATGAAGCAAGAAATATAATTAATAATAAATTATCTTTTAAATATTTGGAAAAATCATATTAAAGCAAAAGTAAGATAAACTAAACTAATGTAAATTAACAAATAAAAATAATATAAATGTCATTAGAGAAGGTATAAAATTACATACTAATTTAAAGAAATTAAAATAATAAATTTAAGAAAATGAGATAAATTTTGTGGAAAACTGACATTCAAATATACTAAGGACATCAACTATAACATTCCAAATCATCAGATAAAGTATGAATTGAATTGTCTCTTAATATGTGCTGAAATATTAACATCTTAAAAATCTTAAAATATAAAATATGAATAGTTAATAGGTTAATGATCCTCAAGAACTATCAAATGATGTATGCTTTTTCTCAGTTGAACATTATTTGGAATTCTTAAGACTTTAAAAATTATTAAACATAAATAAAAATAAATTATAATTTTAAAGTTTAGTAAACAATTAAAGTTGAAAGGAGAAAAATTGAATGAATGTAATATAACAAGTGAAAATGATTTTAACGTCACTTTTTGGAAGGTCTAATGCTACGTAGTAAAATAAAAAATGAAATACCAAAAATTTGAAAAAAAACAGTAAATAGTATTCAAAAGTTGCATTCGTAGTTATTTATTGAGGACATCAAGTGAAAAATCCTTTATTGTTAATTCTTTTATTATAGAAAATATATCATAAATTATGCCAAACTATAGAAAAAAATTCATAAAAAATAATTTAATTTATTGGAGTAAGGCAAACGAGATTAGTATGATCTCAATTAGACTTAGATTGCAATTATTGCTTATTACAAAAGAAACTAAATGTATGTAATCATAAAAAAATTATAATCTAATATTAAGAAGGCATACATTAAAGTAGAAATGAGTTAAGTTTTGGCTTATAAAACGAAATAACAATAATATAATTGTCACACAAGATGAGAATTAAAGATCCCTGGTAATATAACAAAATTAAAGCAAACAATTTTACAAAAATAACACAAATTGAATAAGGTAGTTTAAATCTATGGTGCTAAGAAAATCAAGTGCATCATCAATGATCGTCAAATATGATAAAAATTGGCCCTCATTGAAGTGATCACAAATCAAAATATAATTCAATAGAAATAACAATATGTTATTATTTTAAAATTAATAAAAAATAAAATTAATGTCAAAATTTAACACATTAAAGTATAATAATACAACAAGATCAAAGCAATGTGAATGTCAAATCGTGGGAGATTTTAAGTTACATTGTAATATTTCCAATTCAAAGTGAAAAAGTAAACAAAAAGAGAAATTTTATGGGATAGTTGCATTCCAAGATAATAAGGTTATTGAGTTTAATGCCCTAGATCTTAAATTTATTTACAATTTAAAATTTTTTTAAAAAATATAAAATACAAAAAATAAAAAAAATATTAAAAAAAATAAAAATTGAATCTTTAATTGCATAGAGTTTGTTAAGGGGAGTTTATGATGTTTATTTCATCTCAATTGGACCTCAATTATAATTACAACATTTTAACAAAATTATTAAACAAAATATAAATAATTTATTATTTTAATATTAATTAAACAAATATTGAAGTTAACATAAGATAAATCGTTGTAGTATGGCACAACCAAATTAAAGCTATATAATGGACAAACAATAAAAGAATTAGAACTTTTTAATGATATAACTAAATCAAAGTGCAAATTTTTAAGAAATGAGAAAAATTCTATAGGAATGTTGTGTTCAAAACACTGAAGACATCGAGTGTGACTTTCTCTATTATCAAATCACGTATGAATCGAAACTATTTTTAAGATTTTTTTCAAAATTATATAAAAGAAAATTTTTAAAAATATAAAAATTAATATTAAGGATTAGGGGTTTAATTTGATAAAACTCATCAAAATGAATCTAATGACATTTTTTCTTTTCAATTAGAGATCTATCAGATTTTTAACAAAGTAATATAGTAAATATTAACAAATAACGATAAGCAATTATGTTAATATATATTAAATATATATTAATGCAAAAAATGATATAATATGAAGCATTCTAATTTAAGGAAATCAAAAGAAGGTGTAGGTCACATGACAGGAGATTTAGAATAGCAAAAGCAATACAAAAATTAAAATAAAAAATTTGAAGAAGTGAGACAAGTTATATGGGATTACATCATACTAAGATAGTAAAAAAGTCGATTGTAACATCCTCAATTACAAAATTAGATTTAAATCAAAATTTTTATAAAGTTTGTTACAACCCTAATAATACATTTAGAAATGTAAAATTTATATTTAATTAGATAAAACATTTTGAGAAGACTCTAACAATATTTCTTTTGTCTTGATGAAACCTCATTTAGAATTACCACGAACTTATAAAAAACAAACTATTAAAAATGCTAATTTTATTATATTAATAATTAGTAAATTAATATTAAAGATGGAATGAGATAAAGTAAAGTAGTGTAATTCATCCAAGTCAAGTCATATAGAATTCATAAAAGAGATTTAATGTTATATAATTACAAAACTAAATTAATTCAAAAAATTTTAAAATATAATACAATTTGTTTGCTAACATTTTATTCCAAGATACACTACAGATTGAGTGTAACATTCTTGATTATCAAATAATGAATCTAAAAGTCTCATAAAATTCACTAAAATCTTACAAAATAAATTTTTAAAAATAAAAAATAGCAATTAATTGCATTGAACGAATTGAGATCATTGGAAAGACATTTGTTTTGTCTCCATAAGATATCATTTGGAATTACCATGAATTAAATAATTAACATAGTGTAAATAAAATTACTATTGTTTTAATATTTAGCAGACAAATATTAAAGAAAAACGTGATAAACTGAAGGAATGTAAAATAACCAAATTTAAGGTGATTTAAAGGTCACATGAGAAGTGAATTCAAGTAATGTAGTAATGCAAAATAATCAAAGAAAATATAATTAAATTCCTTCCAACAGATCTCATTTTGAATTAATAGTAATTACAAAAATAGTTAAACACAAATAATACATAATTTCTCTTTTAATATTAAGTAAATACATATTAAAGTAGAAATGAGGTAAAATTAAGTATTGTAATATAACGAAAGCATAGAGATGTAAAGGTGACCTGTGAAAAGAATCAGAGTTTCTTAGTAATATAGAATATTAAAATTTTAATTTATGGAAATTAAGGCATAATTCGATAGAGTTCATTAAGATGAGTTAATCGGCATTTTTTTTATCTCTATCAATCATTATTATTAATTTTTGTAAATTATAGAATTAAATAAGCATAAATAGTTAAAAATAATTAATATTAAGTAAACATTTATTAAAGCTAAAATGACACAATTTGAAGTAATTTAATATAAGTAAATCAAATAAAATTAAATGTCACATGATTTGAGTGGTAGTTATTTGTACAAAATAACCAAACCATAGAAAACATAAGTTGAAAAGAGATAAATTATACAAGAACGCTGCATTCCAAGATATAATCATTGTTTGACTCGTGTGAGCTTTATAATCTTTTCATTTAGTTATATTAATTTCTTTAATTTATCATGTTTTTTCAAATGTTTTCCTTTGAGTACAACATATTAGTATACACTCTAATTCATATCTCAAGGAATCTTTAGGTAGTTTGCATTCTATTATCATATATTACTTCATTTTATCTTATTTTAACTTAACATATTTTTAATTAACATTAAAATTATAATTAATATTTTATTGACTTGTAAAACATTCCAAAGTTTTATAAAAAGTATTTATAATTATAAAAGTGAACATTTATATGGATAGAGCTCATTTTTAATAGTCTAAGGTTATCTATTTCATCTCTATGCAACCTTATTTGGGGTTATAGTGAATTAAAAAATGAATTAACAAAAATAATGATGAATTCAAATTTGAATGTTGAGTAGACATATATTAACACTAAAATAAAGTAAATTGAAGCAATGTAATGCAACCTAATCAATGTGATGTTAAAGTCACATGAGAAAAAATTTTGAGTTACAATATAATTCAACCAAATAAAATTAAAATTTTAAAAAATGAGATAAATTGTATCGAAAAGCTGTGTTGCAAGATGTTAAGGAGTTCAAATATAACAACCTCAATCATTATGTCGCATACAAATCAAAATGCTTCACAATGCATACTAAAACACTAGAAAAAAAATATTCTCAAATATTTTAAAGAGCATGTATGAGATAGAACTCATCGAGATAGTTTAACGATGTTTTTCCTTTATCAGACCTCATTTGGAATTATGATAAGTTACATAAGTAAATAAGAGTAAATAATGATAAATAATTATTTTCAAGAAAAAATTTATTAATCTCTAAATGATACAAATCGAAATAATGTAATATATCCAAATTAATAAGATGTGAAATTCACTCGAGAGGAAATTTACAATGACATAGGAAAATTACCACATCAAACTGAAATATTTGAATAAACAAGATAAATTATTCAAGAAAGTTACACTCTTACCTATTAAGGAAATTGAATGTAAAAACTTCAATTTTTAAATTAGAAATAATAAACATATCTTAAAATGCAAGGTAAACCTCCACAAAAAAAACTAAAAATTTAATAGTTAATATTTAAATAAATAGCACTTCCTAAAACAAGCCCAATGGTGTTATTTTCATATCGAATGGAACTCTTTTTTATTTACTATTAATTAAAAATTAAAAAATTAAAAAAACAAGTTAATTCTTAATTTTATATTGAAGAAATATATATTAAATTTCAAATATGATAAACTAAAGCAATGAAATAAAACCAATTCAAAATGAATAAAAGGTTTCACTAGAAAACATTTAAATTCACATGTATAACAAAATTTAGAATAAATAACAATTGAAATATGATAAATTGTAAAGGAACACTACATTCCAAGATTGCAAGAAGATTTAGTGTAAGAGGCTCAATCATCAAAAAAGCTAGAAATTGAAATACCTCATAAAGCATACAAACAATAGAACTAAAAATACTACAAAATATAACAAAGACTATTTAATTGCACAAAGCACTTCTAGTTTTGTTTGTCGATGGTTTCTTTGCTTTTATCATATCATGTATAGAATTACTATGAAATATCAATGTAAGTAACAATAAATAATAATATATTATTACTTAAATATTACGTAAACAAATGTTAAACTTAAAAATGAATGAAATTGAAGTAGTGTACTATAAAAATAAAAGAAATGCAAAATTCACATTGGAGGAGATTTTGAATTACCTAGTAATATAACCAAACAAAAGTTAAAAATTAGAAAAACATTAAATACATTGCATAGGAAAGGTGCATTCCACGAAACGATGGCGATAAAATATCACATCATCAAACATTAAAGAAGGTATAAATCAATCATGCAAACAAAGAATGCCGAAACAAATGGAAATGAAATTTTTAAAAACATAAAAATAAATATTTAATTTTATAGAGTTGACAGAGAATGGTGCAACAACATTTATGTCGACTCCAATAAGCATCATATGGAATTACTACAAATCATCGAATAAATTTAGAAAAATAAATAATAATTTTTTAAATATTATAAAAATATATCTCTAAGATAAAAGCATATTATTTTAAGTAATGCAACAAACCTAAATCAAGGGGATGTAAAATTCATACAAGATGTGAATTAGACTTTCATAGTAATATAATCATGTTAAAGAAATAAAATAAATTATATGGTAGAGTTGAATTTTAGAAAGATATGGAGATCGAGTTAACATCCTCGATCATAGAAGAAAGTAAAAAAGTTTAAATATCCCCTGAAATCTCAATTGGAAAATGAAATATTAAAAAATTTGAAAATAAAATATTAAAAAATATAAAACTTTTCTTAATTGGGCATCACCCTTTGATGTGAAACAAACTATGTTTGTTTGATCATGATTAAATCTCAATATGAGTTAATACAAATTGAAAAATGATTTAAACATAAAAAATAACATATTGTTATTTTAATATTTATTAAATATATATTATAGCTTAAATGTGAAAACATAAGGTTGTGTAATATAGTGCAACCAAAAACATGTGTAGGATACACGAGCGGAGAATTAGAGTTTCAAAGTAATATAATAATATGTACTAAAAAAACTTTTAAGGATTGAGATAAGTAATATGTGAATGTTGCACCTTATGATACTAAGGTTATTGAGGCAGACGTCCTAAATCATCAAATCTTGTATGAATGAAAAATTTTTGCAAAGCTTTCCAAAATAATATAAAAAATTATTTGTAGAATAAAAAATAATTTTATTAAAAAATCTCACCGAGATGAATTAGACGACATTTTATCCTCTTGGTTGCTAATGTAAAAAACTTAAATAGGCATAAATAATAATAAATTTGTAGAATTATTACGAATTACCAAAGTTGATAAGTTTAAATGATACTAAACCATTATTTTAATTTATAGTAATTATTTGATGAAGGTCAAATGTGATAAATTAAAGTATTATAATATAACAAAATTTATGTAATGCGTACTTCATACAAAAAGATTTTAATATTAACATAATTATATAAAGAGGTTTAACTAAAAAATGTAATGAAATGTGGTAAATATTATGGATGATGTAGTGTGACATTGTCAATCATCAAATTACGTACAATAAAATTTTTCACGAAGCATTTGAACACCTTATAAAATAAAAGATTTAAAAATGTTAAAAATATATTAAATTTGATAAAGCTAGCCAACTCAATTGCAGTGTTGTTTCTATTATATCGAGCAAACATTCTTTGTAGTTATTTCAATTTTATGAAGAAAGAAAAATAAATGCTAATAAATTATTTTTTAAATATTTATTCGTAATATAATAAAGATAAAAAAGATAAACTAAACTAATATAATTTAACCAAATCATAATAATATAAAGGTCACATTTGAAAGGATATAAAATTACATAGTAATATAATATCTCAATCAGACATTATTTGGAACACTAATGAATTAAAAAATAACTAAATATCAATAAAAATAAATTACAATTTTAAAGGTAAGTAAACAATTGATGTTGAAATGAGATAAATTAAAAAATGTTATGCAACAAATCGAAATTGAGTTAAGCTCACTAGATGGAAGGTTTACAAGTTGCAAAGTAATATAAAATATCAAATATGAAAATTTAAAAAAAGGTAAATAGCAAGAAAAATTTGTACTCCAAGATATTTATAAAAGAGATGGAGTGAAACATTCTCAGTTGTTAAATCTTTTATTAATCAAAATATATCATAAAATGTACGAAAATTATAAAAAATAAAACTTATAAAAATCAATATTTAATTTGATGGAGTAACTAAGAGTCCAATGATGTTTATTTGATCTCAATCAGACTAGGTTAGCAATTATTGTTTGTATAAAAATAAATAAACGTAAATAATATTAAAAAATTATTATTTAATATTATCAAGACAAAAGTTAAAGTAGAAATAAGATAAATTATAGCATTGTTATATAGTGATATAATGGCCAAATGAGAGGATAATTAATGATTCATAGTAACATAACTAAATCAAAGCAAATAATTTCACAAAAAGAAGATAAATTGAACTAGATACCTGAATTCTTAAGTACTAAGGTGATAAAGTGCATCATCCTTGATATCAAATCAGGTACAAATTAAAATATTTTATGTAGGTGTCAAAACATAAGAAAATAAAACAAATAATGAGTCAAATAATAAGTTATTATTTTAATAATAATTAAAAGTAAATAAAAAAAATAATATGATAAATTAAAGTACAATAATACAACAAAATCAAAGGAATGTAAATGTCCCATGAGGGGACATTTAGACTCAAATAGTAGTACTACCAAATCAGTGTGAAAATCTTAACAAAAAGTGATAAATTTTATGGGATAATTCTTTTTCATGATAATAAGGAGATTACGTAATGTCTTTGATCTTAAAATTATGTTCAAATCAAAATTTCTTATAAAACATACAAGAAATCAAAGAAATAAAATATCAAAAAATAAATTGAATATTTAAGTAGATAAAGCTAATTGAGATGAGTTAATGATATTTGTTTCATCTCAATCACACATTAGTTAGATTTACAATGAATTAACAAAATAATTAAGCATATGTAAAAATAATTTATTATTTTAATATTAATTAAATAAATATTTAAGAAAAAATATAATAAATTAAAGTAATATCGAAAAAAAATAATTGCAATATAATGGACACATTAGAAAAGAATTAGGGTTTTATAATGATATAACCAAACAAAGGCTAATTTTTTAACGAAATGAGATAAATCATATAAGAAAGTTTTGCTGATGATACTAAGGAGATCGAGTATAACCTTTTGTATTATCAAATGAATTATGAATCAAAATATTTTTAAAAATTTTTTAAAAACCTCAAAAAAAATAAAATTATTTAAAATATAAAAAATAATAATGGATTACATATTTAATTTTATAAAACTCATCTAAATGAGTCCAATGACATTTGTTTCACCTCGATCAGACATCTGTCAGAATTTTAAAAAATTAAATAGAGTAAATATACACAAATAAAGATAAGTAATTACATTAATATTAATGCAAAAAAGATATATTTTCAAGAATTATAATTTTAAAAAATAAAAATAATGTGTCCATCACACGATAAGGGATTCAGAATAGAAAAATAATATAAAAATTTAAAATAAAAAATTGAAGAAATGAGATAAATTATATCAGAATTTACTGATCCAAAACAGTATGGAAATCCAATGTGACTTCCTTGATTACAAAATTGTGTTCGAATCTAAATTTTGTACAAAGCACATCAAGACCCTAGAAAATAATACATTTAGAAATGTAAAAAAAATTATATTTTATTAGGTAAACCTCTTTGAGAAGAGTGGAACAAGGTTTCTTTTGTCTTGATCGAATCTAAATTAGAATTACTACAAACTAATGAATAAAGATAACTTTTCAATAATAAATTATTATATTAACATTTAGTAAATAAATCTTAAAGGTGGAATGAGATAACTTAAAATAAATAATATAGCCATGTCAAACTCAAATAGGAGGAGATTTAGGGTTATATCATTACAAAACTAAATTAAAGCAAACAATTTGAAAAATAAGTCAAAATGTTTGGAAAAGTTGCATTCCAAGATACAGAGGAGACTGAGTGTAACATGATTGGTGATTTCGAGTTACGTAGTAAAGTAAAATAGTCAAAGCAAAAACGTTGGTTCTCTCCACCAGATCTCATTTGGAATACTAGTAGTTACCAAAATTGTTAAAGTCAAAAAGTACACAATTTTTCTTTTTATATTAAGTAATTATATATAAAAGTAGAAATGACGTAAAATTAATTAATCTAATACGATGAAAGCATAAAGATGTAATGGTCACATGAAAGGAAAATTTTAGTTCATTGTAATATAACCATTCAAAGTGAATAATTTTAAAACATAAGATAACTTTTATGATAAAGCTACATTCCAACATACTAAAGTGAATGAACATATCTTAAAAAACTATTAAATTAGGCACAAATAAAAAAGACACATAAAACATGTCAAAACTTTAGTATTTTTTTTTAATAAAAACATTAGAATGATAAGCACCATATAGAGTTCATTAAGATAAGTCTAATCACATTTATATCATTACCATTGGACATCATTAGGAATTAGTAGGAATTAAAATGTAAATTAACAAAACTAATAACATAAGTTTTCAATATTAGGCAAATATATATCATAAATCAAATGAGATAAATTAAAGCAACATAATCTATCCAAATCAAAACATATAAAGGTCTTGTGGGAAGAGATTTAGTGTTACAAACTAACATATCCAAATGATGTGTAAGATTTGAGGAAATTAGATATAATGTGTCATAAAGTTGCATTCTAAGATATAAAAAACATCTTCCATTACATCCTCAATATTCAAATTAAATCATGTCATCTACAGTTCAAGTCATGCACATGGGTTGTGTAATATGACATGATCTGAAGGTGATTTGAACAACTGACATGTCCCTATTTCATTGATAATGGAAGAATGATATGTTTAGCCCAATAATACTAAAAAAGAATTGATTGATGGGTAAAAACTTCCTCTTTTCTTTCACTTTATTTAAATACACTCAAGATACTTATCATGAATCATTGAAATGATAGATCTTGGAGGCCACATCACCTATATTAAATCTTTGGATATTTTGTGCGAGGTTGCAAAACCTTAGCATCTATGAGTTAAATTAACAATCATTTTTAAAAGTGAGATAAAAAAAATTTTTGAGGAAGAAGAAATTCCATAAATGGTCACTAGATTTATACATTCAATGATTAGAAATTTTTTTTACATGCAATACACATGGAAGCTACTCAAGTAGTTTTCCACAAAAGTTATGTTTTTAGTTCCTTCATTTGAGATACTTGTATAATAGACACACCCTCAGTCAGATCACCCAGATAAATAGATAGCTTGCTTCATAGAGCACAGAAAATAGATTTATCAAAAAAAATTAAGTATGTCAATCTACTTTGTAATGTTCAGGGCTAATGATGCAAATAATAGAAATTGGTTTCAAAATTGATAAACTCGATGGATGAGTTTCAGTCAATAAACTACGTTTGGATGAAAACCATAACATGGAACGTTGATGCAATATAAAGGTTAGTTAAGCTAATGTTGCAAAGGGATCACTTATATGAAGCTATTAAGTCTTAGTGATAGCAAAAAACTTTGGGGAGGGATCAAAATTAAAGTTTCATTAGAATAGGAATTTGTATAAGAGTCTCTTTAAAATTTTCGAAGAATTAAATTAGTAAATTTATAGCCACATAAAATCTTAAATTAGATGATGACACATCATACTTATGAAAGCTTAGAGTATAAAAAGTCATGTTTCCTTAATGACTAATTTAAAAACTTGATTTAAGAAAGTAAGGTAACAATTGATTTTCAATTGCTTAAAAACTTAAGTGATAAGGTAGAGGATTCAAAAAGTATTTTGGGGCTACTAAAATATAAAGATGAAGTGTTTACCTTTGTCATAAGTAAATGTTCATAAGGGAAACAAAGAAAAGGTTAAGAAAAAGAAAATAGCCTGGATAGTGCCCATAGAAGCAACCAAGCTATTCAAATTATTGATCAAAGAACTATTGAATGGCATCCTTATTTGTAAGACAAACAAGTCATCAAATAAATGCTTAGTGAGCAAGTTAACTTCCCTAGTTAGAACAAAAAGACCATGCTTCTTCCACTAACGAAGCAAATGTTTCATAGGGGAAAAATGTCTCAACTAGCTTTGAATCTAACTTTGACAACCATGCATTCAATATGTCTAAAGAAGACTTGTGTAGTTTGGAAGGAAGATTTAAAGTATAAAATATTAATTGATGAAGAGAAACAAAATGATTTGCAATTAGATAGTTTGCTATGGAATAGATCCACAAATTGAACCTTCATTTATGTTGCGAGCTCAAGTATAGTTGAGGGCATTATAGAATAATCTTATTAACATTACAGAGGTTATAGTTACATTGTACCTTGTTGGAGATGATTTTAAAGATTTACATTTATTAATGAACACAGGTATGATTTTTCCTACAAGATGAAAAGAATGTACTAATTTTTAAATTGCATAAGTCAATGAAGTTTAAAGGAACAATCTTTTTTAGGCCCCATTTTTAGATGGATTCGTAAAATAAAGGGAAGGTGGATATCAAAAATATTGGATAGATTATTACTCAATTAAAAGTAAGAGCTGATGATACCTCATTGCTTCTTCATTCCGTAGAAGTCTCAACTCCTCGATAATTTAGGCTTCAAAAAATGTGCCTAACAAAATAAATATTCATGCAAATTATGAAATGATATTTGTAACTAATATAAATTCTTAGACAATTTGATGATTTCTTTTAAACTAAAAATATTGAAGGATTATCATAATTATTGAAACTAAGATAGGTTTGGAAGTATTTTTGAGACAATTAGACCTACAGAAGACCTAGTAAAAGAGAAAGAAAATGCTACTTCAAAATTGTCATTATAATGAGATATTGCACATGCTAAACAATGCTAATGATTCCCTCTAGATGCAATTGTTAAAAAGGAAATATATTGACAATAAAATGTAACAATTACATGGCTTGAAGACAGTATGAAAAAGTATTCCATCTAATGGGAAAAAATAACAGCAAAAAATTGAAATAGAATTGGATAAAAGACTCCATATAAATTTCATTAACAAAAAGAAAATAAAATGTGTGATATTGTATTTTAAAATATCTAACATTTTTTAACATCTATCAACATTACAAACAATGAGAAGCTACCAAATTGTACTCCTCCCTCTAGTCATAAAGGAATAAAACTTGTGGCCTAAGAAGTAGATCCCAATGGAAAACTTTTGATAGGCTACATTGCAAATGAATAAATAAAGTGCTTCATGATAAGAATGATAAAATGGACAATTATTCACAAGCTAATAAGAAATCATAAAACATAATGTATTGGAAGTTGCTTAAGATTTCCTAAAAGAGACCTCTTTTCTAAATGAATATCAAGTACAAACTTAATCTTAAATCGAAAAAGGAGAGTCCTTAAACATTTAGTCACTTTCAATTTGTTTATTTATGTAATTTTACAAAGAAACTATTCCACAAAATATTGGTAGTAGGTATTACAGTTTTCTCCCAATGCTCAACACTTTTAAAATGAAGTAGGTTTTGTTAATGGAAGAGAAAAAAATGAATTATATTCTATTGGCCTATGAAATATTTTTTTTACTAAAAAACATTATGTTGTCAACTTGGGTCTTAACAGAGCACATTATTATCTTTCATTGGAGATATTATACAATTTTCTTACATGTTTGAACTTTATGGTGCAATTCATTTAGATGGTTTAAGTTGAGCTCGGTAGCATATACATTTTCAATAACAAAAAAGGTCTATCCAATGATTTCTTCAATGTATCATGCTTCTTAAAAAAGAAAAGTTCATCTTAGAAATATTATTTATTCTAACAATGGAAGTCTTCAACTAGGCATTCATCAAGTTCCTTAAGTATGGCAAAGAAGTGCATTATGCTCAATATAGATGATGTACTATTGTTTCTCATCTAACATATTTAGATCACATCATAAATGTTTATAGGACTGATTTGAAAACCATTCATAATACATATATACTGCTTAATAAATTTCAAAAAATTTCTAGTGCCTAAATTAATCATTAAGAAAGCATGTTATTTCTTTAAAGAAAAATGGAAATTAGAATGAGAAAAACATGAGGCCAACAACTAAGGTTTGAAAATGATGAGTTTCCCACTAATGTGCATAAGTTGCCTTCTTTTAACTAAAAGAAAATTTGTGGCTTCGCATCAATGAATAACATAAAAATTGAGAGGAAATTACTAGGTTAGAAGAAGAAAATTTTTACAAAGGGGCAAAGACTAACGCAAATGAACTAAGTTTTGTCTTTAATCATAATGTATTCTTTATTGATGACTGATCTTTCTATCCATAAAGTACACAGAGTTTAAAAGAAGATCATGAGCTTCTTATCGAATGAAATCAAATAATGTGGACAATTTCCATTAAAGTGAAAGTGAATAAATTAGCCATCCAACAAATACAAATGCTTTTGGCCTCCAAATGTTTTAAAACAATATGATTACATTCTAAAAAAAATTGTATGAAAAACTACTACGAAATAATTCACTTATCCTAATAACATAAATAATAAATATGTCATTTTGGAAAGTAAAAGAAATAAATTAGATTCTTTGATCCAACAATGAATTATGCTTTCTTTTGTATGTCGTTAGTATTGAGAGTAATCTAAAGACATATTGAAAAAAACCTTTCTTATGTGGTTTATACTAGATTTCTCCTTCCATTTCTTGAGAAATTAATGAAGTTTATCTTTTAGCTAGTGTTTAAATTTTTTTGCCACTCTAAGGAAGATTAATTTCATCAACTAGTTCTCAATTAGAAGAAGATAAAAGTAAGAGAATGCTAAAAATAAAATTGTTCTACTCAATAGCTTGTGGGAATCAGTCCACTAGCATGATACTTCTAATCCATATCATGATTAAAATCCATCTTTAGATTTTCTTTCACTCATATAGCCTTAAAAGGAACCACCATTAGCTCAGCTCATATTAGTACCCCTTTATTCCTTGAAGAAGTACAATAACTAAAAAGTGATAAGGTAGATCCCCTCACAAACACAAAAAATGGTGGTAAATATAAAAAGTTATATGAATTATAAGATGGAAAACACTAGTTGCAGTGACATTATTAAAAACTATAATGGGAAAATTTTTAATACTACTACTATGTAACAAAAAATAATCAAAATTACAATTAATTAGAATATCTTTAATTTTTGGGCTGAAAAGGTGTAATATTAGCAAAGTCCACTTGATCATAGTTTAATTAAATTTTAATGCAATACTCAAAGTGATACAATTTTGTTGATGATAGCATGGATGATAAAATGGAAGAAGTTATTTAACTTGTATGATAATTCTGAACAATATCACGTTCAAAATCCATCTTTAGATTTTTTTCAGTCATACAACTTTAGGAGGAACCACCATTGGCATAGCTTAGATTAGTACCCCTTTATTCCATGATGAAGTATAGTAACTAAAATGTGATAAAGTAGATCCCATCACAAGCACAAACAATGATGGTAAATATACATGGTTTTACTAACTATAAAATGGAATACAATAGTTGTAGTCCCTTTATTAAAAACCATAATAGGAAAATGTTTTAATCTTATAGTTATGTAACAAACAAAGAATCATAATTACAATTAATTAGAATATCTTTGATGTTCGAGGTGAAAAGGTGTTACATCAGCAAAGTTCGCTTGATCATGATTTAATTGAATTTTAATGTAATGTTCAAAGTGATGCAGGTTTAGTTAAAGATACCATGGATTATAAAATTGAAGAAGTTAGTCAATTGGCATGATACATCTAAACAATAACATGACTAAAATTCATCGTTAGATTTTTTCGCTTAGATAACTTTAGGAGGCCCACCATTGGCTCAGCTCGAATTTGTAACCCTTTATTCCTTGATGAAGTACAACAAATAAAAAGTTATAAAGTAGGTCCCCTCACAAACAAAAACAACAATGGTAAATATACGTGGCTATTAATTATAAAATGGAATTCACTAGTTGTAGTGACATTATTAAAAACTATAATAGGAAAATGCTTTAGTCCTACCATTTTGTAACAAACAAAAAATCACAATTACAATTAATTAGAAAATCATTGATTTTTGGGCTAAAAAGGTGTAACTTTGGCAAAATTCACTTGATCATAGTTTAATTGAATTTTAATGTGATGATCAAAGTGAGAAAATTTTAATTGAAGACAAAGTTGAATATGTCCGACATTTTATAGAAAATTATGAATAAAATCGATTTTCTTATAATTCACTGTTGTAATATTTACAAAGAGAGTAATATTATGGCCAACCATCTCGCAATAGTTATGTAAGGATCTAGTTAAAGTTGATGAAGTTTAAATTGAATACACTACTTATTACAAAATTTCTTCAATTGAAAAATGCTTCTCATCAATAAGTTGATGATGTTAAAATGAGTAACATGCAAAACTATAGCACATAATAATTTAAATTTACCTTAGTTCAACTTTATTATATATTAACTTAACGTAAAAGAAGAATTTAATATTGCTAATTATTATTTATCATGGTAATTTATAGTTATTCTAAACTATATCTAATGAGTCAAAACAAATGTTGTTGGAGCTTTCTCAATGTCATCTATCCAATTAAATATTCCTTTTTTAAATTTTTTAAGCACTTTTTGGTGCTTTTGGCTCACTTTACAAGAAATTGAAATTTTTAGCTACTTTGATGATCAAAAGGATGTTATAGACAATTTCTTTAATATTTTTAAGCACAACTTTTCTATGTAATTTATCTCATTTATTAAACTTTTTCTCTATGATTTTTTTATATTACTATGCTACAATAAATCTTATCTCATATGTCTTGATATAACTTTGATTTTGTTATATTAGTTTGTAGTACCTAATCTTATTTAAACTTTAATATATATTTAAAATAATATTTTTTATTATTTTTCCTTTTTACTTTGGTAATCATAAGAAATTTTAATTGTCGTTAATGGAGATGAAACAAATATCATTAGGCTCAACTCAATAAGCTCTATCCATTTAAATAAATGTTGTCCATTAGTCTTTTCATAACAAACTCTACAAAATGAAATACTCTTTTTATGCTTTTTATGCACTTTGTTTTCTCGAGATTTGTGGCACTTTATGAGACATTTGATTCATAGTTAATTTAACAAATGATAATGTTACATATGATCTCCATAGCATTTTGGAATGCTACTTTCCTTCACAATTCATTTTAGGCCCTAAAAATTTAATGATCAACACTGTTACATTCGAGTATATTTTGTCTGATTAGTTCAAATGCTTTGCATTGAATTAGTTATATCAATATGTAACTCTAAATGTCATCTCATGTGACCCATATTTACCTTGATTTGGTTAAATTATGTTGCTTCAATTTACTTCATTACAGCATATATGTTCCATGACAGTGCGAAAAAATAATTTATTCATATTTATGACCATTTACTTTAGTTATTCGTAGTTATACAAAATTATGAGTCTTTAACAAGCTACGATAGACACCTCTTCTCAAACTCTATCAATATACAATGGAATTTATATATTTTAAACTTTTTTTATTTTTAGGAATTTTGGCACGTTTTATGCAAAATTAAGAGACATACTTTGTTTACAATAAAGGATGTTACACTTCAGCTCTGTAGTATCTTATAATGCATCTTTATCATATAATTTATTTCATTTCTTACAACTTGTCACTTTGACTTTGCTATATAACGCTATAGTTATAAATTTTATCTCAGGTAACAATTACATTGTTATGATTTGGATATATTATATTAATTTAATTTTTCTTATTTTAGTTTTGATATAACTTTACTTAATATTAAAATAATGATTTTATTTTTTTATGTTTATTTTTTTTGGTAATTTTTATTAATTTAAAATTATGGCCTATAGTAATGAAATAAATATTATTGGACTTCTCCCAATGAGCTCTATCTAATTAAAACTTTGTATATGTATTTTTAATTATTTTATCTTGAATAATATGTGAGAGTTTTTTATTAATGACTAATTTAATGATCGAGGACACCATTCTTCATGTTCTTAGAATCTTTGAATTCAATGTTTATGTAAACTTTATCTCATTTGTTCATCTTTTTTCTTTTGAATAGCTGTATTATGAAGAAACTATAATTCTCTACTACTGCGAGCTTTACATTATTTTTAATTTTTTATACTAGATTAATTTAATTTATCTCATTTGAACTATATTATATTTTTGTTGAATATTTAAATAATTTCTTTTTAAATTATACTTATTTTAATAAGTACATCGTAGTAGTTCAAAATGCTATTCAATCAAGGTGAAACAATGTTCGACTAATCTTTTCGAGCTCTATTCAATGAAAAAATTCATTTTATATTTCTAGATAATTACATTTTAAGGTTTTTTCCATGCTTTGTAATATATTTTGATTCATATATAATTTGATGATTAATAATATCACACTTCACTTCTTTAATAGTATGGAATGTAACTTTTAGAAATTACCTTATTTCTTTAAATATTTGGATTTAATGTCCTCTGTGTAATTAAATATTTATTATTATATTTTATTTATTTTACTTTTTAGGATTTTTACATTCTTTGGGAAGGATTTCAATTCATACCTGGTTTGACATTTGTTGATGTTACATTCAACAATCATAGTATCTTTAAATGTAACTTTCATATGTAATTTGTCTCAATAATAATATATATTTACTTAATACAAAAAATATCATTGTTTATGCTTATTTACTATCGCAATTCATAGAAAACCAAATGAGGTTTGATCTAGACGAAGTAAATAAACCTGGACAAATCACAACAGGCTATACACAATTAAATATTAATTTTTTGTTTTTTAAAATATTTTATTTTTATGTTTTCCACACACTTGAAATATTTTCATTCATGTCTAATTTGACGATCCAGAATGTTACCCTAAATTTTCTCAATATTTTTGAAAGCAACATTCCTATGCAATTTATCCCATTTTTTCAATTTTTTTGTTTTGATTTTGTTATATTAATATGAAAGTTTAATTGTCTACTTGTGTGGGCTTTGCTTCTCTCAAAATTATTTACATTATGTTGCTACAATTTATCTCATTTCAGCTTTAATATACATCTAATTTATATTGAAATTTTCTTATTATCAAACTCAATACTTTGGTAATTGATAATAACCTAATCAAGGTCCAATTGAGAGAAAACAAATGTTCTTAGACAAATCTTGCTAAGCCTAATCAGTTAAAGACACATTTTTATATTTTTATATGTTATGTTTTCTTTTTTTATCACCCTGTGGGAGAACATTTTATTTTTACCTAATTTGGTGATCGGTGATATTGTAATAGATCCCCATTGCATCTTGCGAAATGCCTTTTGCCTATAAATTGTCATTTCATTAAATATTTCTCTTTTCTTTGCATATATTACAACGAAACTCTATCTCTACTTTAATGTGACCATTTCAAAGCTTGGACTTGTTTATACTACATTGCTTTCTTATTTGACTTTTAATAAAAATTTATATTAAAAATAATAATTTGTTATTATCTTTATTTAATTTTAAAATTCATAATAATTACATACAAGGTCTGACTGAGACAAAACAAATGGCAGAAGACTTATCTAAATGAGCTCTATCAAATTAAAAATTAATTTTTAAAAAATATTTTTTCTTTTTTTTAAAAGAATTGATAAGATATTTCAATTCATTCCTCTTTTGAGAATCTCAAATGCTACATTTCATCTCCATAACATCATTTAACGTAACTTCCTCTTACCATTTATCATATTTCTTCATTTTTTTCTCTTTTATTTGGTAGTATTTCTTTGTAACTCTAAATCTCTTCTTTTAGAACTTTTGCAAAGCTTTGATTTCGTTGTACTATATTAGCTAACTTTATCTCATTTTTTACTTAATATATATTTAGTTAATATTAAACAATAACTTATAATTATTTAGTTTATTTTAATCTTCTAATTTGGAGTAGTTCCAAATTTAGTCTAATTAAGACGAAACAAAAGTTAAGTTAGACTTCACGAACATTATCCAATTTAATATTTTTTTAATATTTTTAAATATTTTATTTTTTATAGATTTAGTACACTTTATGAGTGATTTAACTTTGGCCCTTATTTGATAATTGAGGATGTTAGACCTGATTTATTTAATCTCTTAAAAAGTGGTATTCTAAAATAATTAAAGTAATTTTTCAATTTTTTTCTCTTTGGTTTACTTATGTTATCTTATAACTCTAAATCGTCTCTCATGGGACCTTTACATTATAATTATTTTGTTATATTACATTACTTTAAATTATCTAGTTTTTCCCTTAATGAATACTATCTTAATATGAATACAATAATTTATTATTAATTATTCTTGTTTATATTGGTAATTTTTAGAAAATCAAAACAATGTCTAATGGAAATGAACAACCATTGTTTGGTTTATCTCCAGAAGCTCTATCTAGTTAAATCTTCATTCTCAAATTTTAAAATATTTGTTCTCAAATATTTTAGTTCATTCTGAGGGATATTTTTATTAGTAACTGATTTTACAATTGAAAAGTTTTTACTAGATCACTATAGTATCTTAGAATGTAACATTTTCATTGAATTAAACACAACATTTTCTAATTTTTTGCTTTGATTTTGTCAAAGTAATATATAAATCTATATCGCATCTCATCCGAGAATTGCATTGCATTAATTTGGCTATATTACATTGTTTGAAATAATAATTTGTTATTATTTATGCATATTTAATATTCTAATTTGTATTAGTTCAATATCAACTCCAATCTAGATGAAAGAAATATCTTGGACACATCATGATGGCCTCTAGCTAATAAAATGTTTTTTTATAATATTTTTGAATATTTTAATTTTTTTATGATCCAGGCATGCTTTAGAACATATTTTGATATGTGCCTAATTTGATGGTCAAGGATATCGTATGAAATGTTTTTATTATCTTTGAATGCAAATTTCTCATTCAATTTATCTAGTTTCTTAAAATATTTTGCTTTCACTAGGTTATATCACTATGTAATTATAAATCTACTCTAGTACAAATATTACTTGGCTTCGATTTTGTTGTATTGTGTAGCCATAATCAATTTTAATTTTTAATATATATATTTACTTAAATCAAAATAACAATTTATTATTTTTTATGGTTATTTATTTTTGTAACTCGTAGTATATTCAAATGATTTTTCATTGATACGAAACAAATATTGTGAGACTCACCTCAATGAGCTTAATCAAATAAGATTTTTGTTTTTATAAATAATTTATTTTATTTTGTTTGAGAATTCTTTAAGAGACATTTCGAGTCATACTTAATTTGATAGTAGAGGATGTTGCCCTCGATGTTCTCTGTATCATGGAATGAATCGCTACTAAACAATTTATTTTATTTCTCAAATTGTTTTTACATTGGTTTTGTTGTATTACTACGAAAGTTTAAAACTACTCCTACGAGATCATTACATTGCTTTGACTTTATTTTGTTAAATTACTTCAATTTATCTCATTTTGAATTTAATTTATGATAAATTAGTATTGATATAATATTTTATTATTATTTATTCTTATTTTCTATCTCAATTTGAAGGAATTGAAAATTGGCACTTCCCAATTAAGTTTTTATTTTTATATATTTATATTTTTTATTTTCTATATTATCTTCGAATATACTTTCTCACATAATTTATGGCATGTCTTAAAATGTTTTGCTTCAATTTGGTTTTTTTAGTATTTGACTCTAAACCTCTCATCATGTGACTGTTAAATATTTTTTATTTGGTTATATTAGATTTCTTCAGCTTTTCTTTTCTTAGCTTTACTACTTAATATAAAAAAAGTAATTTATTATTATTTTGGAAGTCATTATGGTGATTCGTAGTAGTTCTAATTCAAGTTTGATATATAAAGAAATGTTATTAGACTCACCTCAAAAGTCTAAGCAATTTATTATTCTCTTTAAATTTTTTAAAAATTTATTTTGTTCAATTTTTTTTTGTTTTGTAGCTTATTTTTATTTGTTCCAGATTTTATATCTGGGGAGTTTAAACTCACTCTCTGTGGTAATTTTGAACACAACTTTGTTATGCAATTTTTTCATTTTTTTAAAAGCTTTCATTTCTAATTAGCTGTATAATTATGGCATTAAATGTCATATAGTGTGACCTTTGCATTGCTTTGATTTGACTATACTATATTGGTTTCATTTCCCTCTTTTTAGCATTAATATATTTTTGATTAGTTGAAAATATTAATTTTTTAATTTCAACTTATTTTCTTTTGTAATTTATAGTAATTCTAGTAGAAGTTCAGTTGAGATAAAATGAATTCATCTCAATAAGCTTTATCTAACTAAGCATTCATAGTTTTATAATTTCAAATGTTATAATCTCTAGGATCTTTTCTCCCCTTATAAGACTTTTCCATTTGAACATTTTTTCATGATGTAAGATGTTACAATCGATCTACTTAGTATCTTTGAATGCCACTTTGCCAAAACATTTATCTCATTTTCCAAAAGTGTTTATTAATTTTGCTATTTTATAATCTAACCCTAAATGTCCTCTTATGAGGCTATTACAATTCTTAGATTTGGATATAGTATAATTTTTTAATTTATATTAATTTAATTTCTATATATTATTACTTAAAATTAAAAAAATATTTAGTAATTCTTCTTGCCGATTTACTTAGATAATTGATTATTACTATAAAAGAGGTCCACTCGAGCCAAAAAAATATGTCATTCTAATCACCCAATCATGACCTATCCAAATAAATATTCATTTCATAATTTTTAGAAACTTTATTTTCTCTTGTTTTGGTGTGCTTTATGAGATATTTTTAATTGTGCTTATATTATAATCGATCTCCTTAGTAACTAGCATTGTAACTTTTAATTATAATTTACAACATTTTTTTAGATATTTCTTTTGATTTAACTATATTACGTTGCTTCAACTTACACATTTCAACTTTAGTATATATTTAATATTTATATAATAGTAAAACATTGATCATTATTTTTGTTTATTAGCTTTAATAATTATCAGTAATCCCATACCAGGTTTCATTGACACAAAATAAATGCTGTTAGGCACATTTTGAAAAGCTTTATCTAATAAAATAATCATTAGTATATTTTAAACATTTCACTTCACTATGGCTTTAACTTACTTTAGGAGATAGATTTTTTTACTACTTGATTTATTATTTAAGGATGGTGTACTCAATCGACTCAATATCATGGAGGGTAAATTTCGTTTATAATTTATTTCATTTCTTGAAATTTTTTAATTAGATTTTGTTATATTACTATGAAACTCTAATTGCCAATCTATTCAACCTTTACTTCACTTTAATTTTGTTATATTACATTACTTCAATTTGCCTCATTTTAGTTTTAATATATATTTACCTAATAGTAAGAAAATATTTGTCATTATCTATGCTTGTTGAATCTATTAATTGATAATAAATCCCAACAAGGTTTAGCTGAGAGGATATGAACATCATTAGACTCATCTTTATATTCTCTATCCAATTAAAAATTTATATTTATTATTTTAAATATTTTTATTTTCTTAGGTTGTGACACACTTTAGGAGATAATTTGATAGGTGCTTGAATTGACGATCATGGAGGCTACACTTTATATCCTCAGTGTCTACAAATGCAATATGCTCATACAATTTAGTTATTTTGTTTTATTTGGTTATATTACTTTGAATCTCTATATCACCTCTCATGTGTTGTTTACATGGATTTCATTTCGTAAAATTATGTTGTTTCAATGTAAATCAAGTTAAAATTAAAATATGTTTAATTTGAATTATAATAATAATTTTACATTATTTGTGCTTATTTTTCTTTAATTCAAAGTAATTCAAAATGCTGTTCTATCACAATGAAAAAACATCGTTAGACTCATCACGATGAGTTTAAAATTATTTAATATTTTTTTTTGCATTTTAAATATTTTATTTTCTAATGTTATGGCATGCTTTAGGAGACATTTTCCTTTGTACCTTATTTAGATGTTCAATGATTTACACTCGATTTTCTTATTATCTTGGGAGGCCACTTTCTTCCATAATTTATGCATATCTTTAAAGTTTTTCGCTTGACTTGGCTGCACTAATATATGACTCTTAATGACTTTTCTTGTCACTTTTATATTTTTATTCATTTAGTTATATTGCTATAGATAAATTTATTTTAATTCATCTTTAATTTATATTTACCTGATATAAACATAATGATTTATCATTATTTATGGTTATTAACTTTTGCAATTCAATGTAATTCCAAATGAGGTCCAATTGAGACATAACAAACGTCGCTCGACTTGCCTCAATTATCTCTATCCAATTAAATATTAATTTTTATATTTTTAAATAAATTTCTTATTATTGTTTTGGGATGATTTTTGATATGATTTATGAGAAATTTTAATTTGTTCTTAATTTGCTCATTGTGAATGTTACACTCCACCTCGTAAAAATTATGGAACCCAACCTTCATGAACCATTTATCTAATTTATATAAATTTTTCTATTTTATTTAAATTCATCCCTAAATCTTCTCTCTTCTAATTTTATCTTATTTTTATTTGGTTATAGTAAATTACTTTAATATATCTCATTTTTTCCATAATATATATTTATTTAATACTAAAATAATAACATATCATTATTTGTTCTTGTTTAATTTCGTAATTAGGAGTAATTCAAAACAGTGTTCGATCAGGATGAAACAAAGGTTGGACTTGGCTTCATGACTTCTATCATATATAATATCTATTTTCATATTTCTATGCATGTTATATTTTATAGTTTAAGCACATCTTATGAGTCATTTCATTTTTTACCTAACTTGATGGTCCATGTTGTTACACTCAATTTCTTAAGTATTTTTTGAAGCAACATTCTGTTATAATTGATGTCATTTTCCAACTTTTCATCTTTGATTTGTTTATGTTACTATGTTACTCTAAATTTTCTCACAATGGATTTTTAGTTTGCATTGATTTGGATTTATTGTATTACTTCAATTTTTCTAATTTCAACTTTAATAAATATTTTGCTGATATAAAAATAATAATTTAATATTATTTATGCTTCTTACTTTGGTATCCATAAGAAAATCAAAACAATGTCTTATAAGAATGAACAATCACCATTAAGCACATCTCGAAGTGTTCTATCTAATTAAATATTTATTTTCTAAATTTTTAAATATTTGTTCTAGGATTTTTTTTAGGGACATTAAGGTTAATACTTGATTTAAGGATTGAAAATTTTCACTCGATCCCTTTAATACCTTGGAGGGCAACGTCTTCAAATAATTTAACACCTTTCTTCAAATTATTTGCTTTAATTTTGTCTTACTAATATGTTATTCTAAATCTCTTCTCATGTGAGCATTACATTCCAATGTTCTTGCAATATTATATTATTACAATTTTAATATATAATTACAAATGGCTTAAATAATAATTTATGATATTTATTCTTACTTATTATTAAAATTTGTAATAATTTTAAATGAGATCTGTTCTAGATGAAACAAATATCATAAGACTTATCTTCATGGGCTCTAACAAATAATTTATTTATCTTTATATTTTCTAAATATTTTATTTTCTATGGTTTTAATATTCTTTATAAGATTTTTTTATATGCACATGATTTGAAGATCGAGGATGTTACACATGGCCCTTTTAATAAATCTTTGACTGCTTCGTTCCCTTGTAATTTATCTTATTTCTTAAAATGTTTTTGTTTAATTTTGTTTTCCCTATGTAACTATAAATCTACTCTAGTTTGAACCTACTTTGCTTTGATTGTTTTATGTTTTCATAATTATAATTTTTCTATTTTTAGCTTTAATATATATTTATGTAATATTAAAATAACATTTTATTTCTTTTATTATTATTTAATTTAGTAATTTGTACTCAATTGAAAAGACATAAGATCGATTCAAAACAAATGTCATTGGACTCATCTTCATGACCTCGAGCAAATTAAATATTTTTTTTAAAATTTTTAAATATTTTACTTTCTTAGGTTTTTGTATTTTTTAGGTGTCATTTTAATTTATACCCAATTTTATAATAGAAGAAATTACCCTCAATTTTCTTGGAATGATCGAACGCAATTTTCCATCGCAATTTGTCTTATTTCCTCAAATGTTTACTTTGATTTTAATATATTACTATGTAACTACAAATCCACTTTCAAGACCATTACATTATTTTCATTTTATTATATTAATTTAATTCAATTTTTCTTTTATTAGGTTTAATATATATTTACTTAATATGAATATAATATTATATATGGTTTACATTTCTTGTCTCTTTTCATTAAAAGTAATTCAAAATGGGATTTGATCGAGATGAAAAACATCATTGGAACCACTTGAATAAGCATTATCCAATTAATATTTTTTGAAAATTTAGTTTCTATAGTATCTGGGAATAAAACTATCTTATACAATTTACCTAATTTCTTGAAATTGTTTGCTTCAATTTGGCTATATTATTATTTAACTATAATCTTTTATCGTTTAACTTTTAAATTGAATTGATTGGGTTATGTTATATTTATTTAAATTATCTCATCTATGTTTTAATATTTATTTTTTTAGTATCAAAGAAATAATTTGTAATTTTTTATGCTTATTCATTGTCATAATTCATTGTAATTTTAGTCGAAGTCTGATATATTTGAAATAAATGTCATTAGACTCACTTGAACAAGCTCTATGAATGGTTCATCGATTTTTATTTTTTTAAAAACTTTATTTTTTATTTTTAATTATCTTAAAAACTATTTTTATTCATACAAAATTTTATTATTGGAGATTTTACACCCAATGTCCTTAGTTTTTCAAAATGTAATTTTATTATTAAATTTATTTAATTTTTTTTATTTCTTTATTTTTTATTATATTTCTATATAAACGTAAACCACATATCATTTGACTTAAATATAGTTTTGATTTGGTTATACTTTGTTCTTTAAATTTGTCTCATTTTAGCTTTAATATATATTTATTTGTTGAAAATTATATAAGTTTTTATTATCTCCATTAGTAATTTGTAGTATTTCCAATAGAAGATTGATTGACGTGAAACAAATGTCATTGGATTCGTCTCATTAAGCTTTATCTAGTTAAATATTCATAATTTTATAATTTAAATGTTATATTTTCTATCATTTTGGCTCCTCTTATGTGCCTTTTTGAATTGTACAGTATTTTACGATCAAGGATGTTACAATTGATATTTTTAGTACCTTGGAATGAAACGTTCCTATACAATTTATCTTATTTCTTCAAAATTCTATATTGATTTTGATTTATTGATATCTAACTCTATGCCTTCTTTTATAAGATCATTACTTGCATTAGGTTTTGCTATAATCCATTTCATCAAACTATCGAATTTTAATATTAGCCAATTATTACATAAAATTTAAAAATAATTAATTAGAATTTTTCTTCATTAACTAAGGCAATTCACTATTACTCAGAAGAGGTCTGGTCGAAGTCAAAACAAATGCTGTTAGACACGCCCTAACGAGGCTTATTCTAACAATTATTCATTACATATTTTTAAATACTTTAGTTTCTTAAGTTTTGGTGTGTTTTATTAGGGATTTGATTTCTTCTTCCATTGTTAGTCAAGGATATTAGGCTTGATCATTCTATTGATCACAACTTCTTAATACAATATATAGCATTCTTTAAATATTTCTTTTCAATTTGGCTATATTACATTGCTTTAATTTAACACATTTTAGCTTTGGTATATATTTTACTTATATTAAAATAATAATTTGTAATTATTTATATTTTTTTACATTAATAATTATCAATCATACAAAATCATGTTTGATCAAGTTAAAACAAATATTGTTAGACTCTTCTTGATATGCTTTGTCTAATTAAAAAATCATTGTTATATTTTTAAAATATTTACTTCATTAACACATTAGCACACTTTATGAGACATTTTTTCATTTGTGCCTAATATATTTAGTGAGAATCTTGCACTAAATATTCTTGAAATCTTATAGTGCAAATTTTCTATACAATTTATCTAATTTGTTATAATTTTTTATTTTGATTGGGTTATATTACTGTGAAAATCTAATTGCACTATTATGTGATGTTTATTTTTTTTTGTTTCGCTATACTACATTTCTTCAATTTTGCTCATTCTAGATTTACTACATATTTACCCAATACTAAAAAGTATTTATTACATTAAAGCTTATTCAGTTTCATGACTTGTAGTAACTCCGTGACATTTGATTGAGAGGAAATAAAATGGTATGACTCATCTTGATAAGCTTTATCAAATAAAAAATTTATTTTTGCATTTTTAAATATTTTATTTTTTAGGATTATGGCACACCTTGAGGACAATTTGATTTGCACTAAACTTGACAATCAAGGGTGATACACTCAATCATTTTACTACCTTCAAATGCAATATACTAACACAATTTATCATTTTTAATCCATTTACTTTACTTTGAAACTGTAAATCTCCTCTGGTGTGATGTTCACATCGATTTGACTTGGTAATATTACATTGTATTAATTTATCTCATGTTAACCATAATATACATTTAATTAATGTTAACATAATAATTTATTATTATTTATCCATATTTAATTTATAGTAGAAAGTAATTCCAAAAATGGTCCGATAAAGATGAAAAAAACATCATCAGACTTATCATGATGTGATTTACCCAATTTAAATTTTTTTTGTTTTTTTAAATATTTTTTTGTATTGTTATGGCAAGCTTTAAATGGCATTTTCTTTTGTACCTTTTTTTTGTGTCGAAGGATTTATAGTTGATGCTCTTAACTTGGCTTTATTAATGTGCAACTCTAAATCACCTCTTATGTCATGTTTACATTTTACTGATTTAGTTATATTACATTGATTAATTTTATTTTGTATCATCTTTAATATACATTCACTTAATATTAAAATAGTAATTTTATCATTATTTATGCTTATTAACATTTATAATTTATAGTAAATCTAAATAAGATCTAATTGAGACAAGAGATTTTGCTAGACTTATCTCACTTAGTTCTATCAAATTAAATATTCATGTTTATATAATTACTTTATTCAGTAGATTTTGGCATGTTGTAGAGGCTATTTTGTTTCATAGCTAATCCTACAATCAAATTTCACACTAAATCTCATTAATTTCATAAAATGGTTGATTTTGTTTTATTTTTAATAACTTTGGCACTAATGATGAGATATTTTGAGTCCTCCTTTTTGATTATCCAAATTGTGACCATCAACCTCTATAATAGCTTGGAATTAATCATTGTACTACAATTTATCTTATTTTTTCAACATTATTGTTATTATTTGGGCACATTACTATGTTACACAAAATATCTTCTCTTATGAATTTTTCATGCCTTTGATTTGGCTATATTATATTGCTTTCATTTATCTTATATAAGGTTTGATATATATTTTATTAATATTAAAATAGTAATCTATTGCAACAAATGCATTTTTACATTGATAATTGATAATAATTCCAAACAAGGTATGATCGAGATGAAAAATACTTCATTGCTCTCATCTTGACAAACTTTAACAATCTAAATATTCATTCTTATATTTTTCTCGATATTTTGGTTTTAAGGATTTTTCTTTGTTTATAACATATTTTGATTAATACTCAATTGTCGCTCAAGAATGTTACACATGACTTCTGTAGTATCTTAAAAAGTAGTCTTTTCGTGTGATTCATCTTATTTATTAAATTTATTTTAATTTAATTTCACTATATTTCTTTGAAACTCTAGTTCCTCTCTAATGTGACATTTACATGTCTATAACTTTTTTAAAATATATGTTTTCAATTTATCTCTTTTATAATTTATCATATTTTTATTAAATTAAAATAATAATTCATTCTTTTTTATTCTTAAATAAGTTGGTAATTCCTTTTAATTTGAAGTGAGGTTTTATGGAGGCAAAACAGGTGTCATTTGACTCATCCAAATATGCTTTATCTAACTAAATATTTACTTTGATATTATTTGAATTTTAGATTTTTATGTTTTTTGTTTGTTATAAGAGACATTTTGATTCATACATGTATTGATTGTAGAAGATGTCACACTCAATCTTCTAAATATCTTAAAATATACCTTTTCAATAAAATTTGTCTCATTTATTGAAAACATTTTATATAGATTTGGTTATATTATGATGTAACTCTAAATCTCCTCTCTTTTGACCTTTTATGTCTTTATGACTTGGTAATACTATATTATTTTAGTTAATCTTATTTACACTTTAATATATATTTACTTTAAATTAAGTAATACTTTATTACCTTTTTGCATGCTTATTTTTTATAAATCACAGTAATTCAAAATGAGGTATTATTAAGAATAAAACGAAGGTCAATAGATAAATACAAATGATTTATGCATGGCTTATGAGAAATTATGATTTGTACCCCATTTGATGATCAATGATGTCACCATTGATCCACTTATAATCTTGGAATGTGGCCTTCCAACAAATTTTATTTTAATTTTTCAAATGTGTGCCATAATTTGGCCATATTACCCAAAAATGCTGAGTCTCATCTCTTGTGAAGATTACATGCCTTTGATTTAATTCTTTTATAACGTTCCAATTTTTTGCATTTCTACTTTGATAATTATTTACTTAATTTTGAAATGATAATTTTTTATTATGTCCCCTTATATAATTTGGCAAATTATTATAACTACAAATGAGTGGGTATTGAGACGCATCAATTGCATTGGACTTGACAATCTCTATCTAATTAATTATTTAATGTTATAGATTAAAACTTTTTATTTGATTTTTTATAATGATTTACAAGTAATTTTGATACATACATAGTTTGATGACTGATAATGTTCCACTTGATGTCCAAAATATCTTATAATCCAACATTCACAAAACATTTATCTCATTTCTTCAATCATAAGATTTTGATTAGGATGTATTACTATGTAACTCTAAATCTCCTCTAGCTTGATATTACATGCCTTTGATTTGGTTGTATTATATTAATTGAATTTACTTATTTTGAACTAAAATATATATTTACATAATATTTAAGTGATTGTTTGTTTTAATATATGCTTATTTAGAATGATAATTTGTAGAAATTCAAAAGAGATGCTATCGAAATGAAACAAATGTCATTGTACTTATGTCAGCATACTTTGTCCAATTAATTATTCAATCTTATATATTTAAAAATTCTATTTTATACGTTTTACCAAGCTTTATAAGGAATTTCAATTCGTACACTACTTCATAATCGATGGTGTTACAGGTGATCTCCTTAATATCTTAGAATACAACTTTTTCCAAAAATTTTACTAACTCCCTAAAACATTTTCTTTGACTTTGATATATTACAATGTTACTTTTGATCTATTCTAGAGAGAACTTTGCATTGCTTTTAATTTGTAATATTATAATTCTTCAATTTCTCTCATTTGATTTGGAATATTTTTGTAATATATTCAAATAATAATTTATTATTATATATGCTTATTTAATTTGTTAATTCATAGAAATTTTAAACAATGTTTCTATTGAGATGAAATAACTTTCTTTGTGGTAAGTTTCGTAGGGTTTGGATATGTCTTATGAGAAATTTTGATTCGTACCTTATTCGATGATCTAAGATGTTACACTCGATCTCTTTTTACCTTTGAATGAAATATTCTCAATCAATTTAGCTCATATCTTAAAATTTTTTATTTTGATTTGATTATATTACTATGTAACTCCAAATCTCTGATCATGAAATGAATTCTTTGCTTTGATATTGTTATACTATATTTGTTTCTAGTTATCTCTGTTTAGCTTCAGTATATTTTTACTAAATATTGAAATGAAAATTTATTATTTTTTATTCTTATTTACTTTATAAATTCATAATGATTATAGAGTAGGTCTAGTGAAGATGAAACAAATATTGTTGGACTTGTCTCAACAAGCTCTATAAAATTATATAGTAATTTTTTTATTTTAAATATTTTACTTGATAATGGTTTTGACATGATTTGATAGACAATTTTACTCATGAAAAATTTAATGATCAAGGATGTTACACTCCATCATTTTAATATCTTGGAATTCAACTTTGTTATATAATATGTCATTTGTTTGATGTTTTACCTTTGATTTTGTTATATTACTATGAAAATCTAATACTCTCCTTATGTAACACTTACATCATTTTGATTTGATAGTATTATATTTTCTCAATTTATGTCATTTCAACTTTAATATATATTTACTTAATTAAAAAAATACTTTATTATTATTTGTAAATATTTACTTTAGTAATTCATAGTAACTCCAAATGAGTTATGACCATGCTAAAGCATAAATCATTAAACTCATGTACACATGTAGAACTAGCTAAATATTACTTTTTAATATCTTTTTTTAATCATTTTTTATTCCTTGGTAGATATTTTGATTTATATCTGATTTGATAGTCAATGATGTCATACTTTATCTCTTTATCATCTAGGAATTCAACTTTCTCCTACAATTTATATCATTTCGTTAAATGTTTTGATCAATCTTATTCTATAGCTTTGTAAAACATTACATTCCATTAGTTTATCTTATTTCAACTTTGATATGTACATTTACTTAAAATTAAAATAGTAATTAATCATATATATGCTTATTCATTTATGTATTTCTCAGTAATTCTAAATAGCATGTTATAGAGTCAAAACAAACCTTGTTGGTATCATTTCAACGTATGCTAACAAATTAAAATATTTTTTATATTTTTAAAATATTTTTTATATTTTTAAAATATTTTTATTTTCTAGGGATATGACATGTTTTCTTAGACTTTTTAATTCAAACCTAATATAATGATCAAGGATGTTGCACTTGTTCTTGTTATTATCTTAGAATGTTACTTTCTTACAAATTTATCCAATTTAATCAAATGTTTTGCCTTTAACTTCTCATATTTGTTGTAAAACTCTAATTATCCTATTATGTGACCTTTACAATACTCTGATTTTTTTATATTATCACTTCAATTTATCCTACATTAGCTTCACTATATATTTAATTAATCTTAAAAAATCATTTATTTATTCATTATGCTTATTTACATTAAAAGGTTGTGATAATTAAAATTAAGGTCTAATCAACAACAACAAATGTTGTTAGCCTTTCGTAAACTAGCTCCGATCAATTATCTATTCAATTTGAAAGTTTTATATTTTTTTAGGATTTTGGCATGCTTTAGTAGACATTTTTAATTTGACCCTGATTTAATGGTCCAACATGTTACCCTTTATCTCAAAATATTGGAATACAACATTCTTATATCATTTATCTCATTTCTTCAAGGTTTTCTCTTTCGTTTGGCTATATTATTTTGTAAAGCTAAGTTTCCTTTCAAGTGATTTTTATCACTTTAATTTGGCTACATTACAATGCTACAATTAATAACATTTCCATTTACTCATTATTAAAATGATATTTTTTTATGCGTACTTACTTTGGTAATCCATAATGTATCCAAACAATGTTTGAATGAGATGAAAAATGATTTGTAGGCCTTGTCTCAATGTTATCTATCCACTATGTATTTAATTTCAAGTTTTTATGTATTTTGATTTCTATAATTTTGGCACACCTTATGAAACATTCTTATTCATTCCATACCTGATGAATAAGGATGTTGCATATTATCTTAGAGTTGCATTATTACCACTTAGAGTTTGTTCCTTATTTAACGATAAAAAATCTTAACAATTTATAATAAATTTGGTTAAGTGAAATTTCAAATTTTAGAGGGTTGGAGCTTGAATTAATAGGCGAACGTAAAGAAACAAAAGTAGCAGTGACAAATTCCTGTAATGATCATCTTGGTTTATGTGTTAAAGCATTAAAATAAAAATTTTTAATTTAATTTTTCCTATTTTAATTTTATTTTTTTAGAATGTTAACTTGACTAAACTTTTCAAAACATGGAACCCAAAAAACATAAAATTAGTCATATTAAAAAAATTATTGATTTTTAATATCTATAATCTATCTTAAATAAGAAATGTGTTAGATCAATTATCACTCCCAAATCTAAAACTAAATTTTAAAGAGTTACTAGTATCACATGCAATCACTTCTCGAGTGAACTAGTAGGCCACTAAACAAAAATCAAGTCACCTTTATAGCTCAAAAAAGATCTTATAAGATAACAAAAGAATAAAAAATACGAAAAAATTTTGGCTTAAGAGAAGGCCATGTTAGCATGTGGCAAACTTTCAAATTCTACAGCACCTAGAAATATTTGATCAGACTATTTAGCAATTGAACAATCATAATCACCTACACATTTTTATAATACTAGATTATATCCTCCATTTGATCACACCATTTTGTGATTGCATGATCCATATACAATCTATTTTTAAAATCTAAATATCATTAATAGATTTGGATTCACATCTAATCCTCCATTTCAAATATTATTTCTAAATAGTCCTAATCAAATCTCAAACATCAGTTGAAGAAGCTTTTGAGATTAAAAAATATGGATCATTCTGATCGAACGGCTACTATGTAATGGCTGTTTTAGCCATATTTCAAGAAAATAGAATATTTTATTTAAATAATAATTTTTAATTAAAAAAGTTTTCATAGTCGTAGGAAATATTTTGCATGCTTGGTAAATGCTTAAAGCTATTGGAAAATATTTTGATATAGTAGAATTATTGCATGAAATGAATTGAACTTTAATTATCGCCTAACACAAAGAAGATGTTTCTTTAATTTTTTTTCATATTACATTGCTTCAATTTCTCTTTTTTAAGCTTTTATGCCTTTTTTCTCAATATTAAAAAATTATTTATTTACTTCTGTTTTTTAAATTTAAGTATTACTAAATAAGATTCTATCAAGGATAGACAAACATCATTGGACTCATCTCAATTTGTTTTATCCAATTTCATATTTATTTACATATATTTAAATAATTTATTATCTATGGCTTTAACAAGCTTTTCTTGAAATTTAGATTGATAACTTATTTGATTATCCACAAAGTGACATTCAAATTCCTTAGCATCCATGACGCTCTAATTGTCCTCTTGTTAGATTTTTAAAATGCCTTGATTCTGGTTTTTATTTTATTTCATTATATCTCATTTCATTTTTAGTATATATTTACATAACATTAAAACTATAATTTATTATTATTTATTAAAATTTACTTTGGAGCATCTAATATTTCAAAAAAAATAACGTTCGAGATAAAACTACCAGTAGCAGAGTTGTGTCAACCAGCTAAAATGTTTTTTAAAATATTTATAAATATTTTATTTTTTAGGGTTTTGGCATGCTTTATGAGATAACTCAATTCATGTCGCATCTAAAGATCAACGATGTCACATAATCTCCTCAGTATCCTTCATTGTAAACTTCCCACTCTATTAATTAACCTCATTTCTTAAAATTTTTTATTTGATTTTTTTATGTTAATATATGACTCTAAATCATGTCTCATGTGATTCTAGCATTCTTTGTATTTAATAATAGTTCATTGCTTTAAAGTTTTTACATTTTAGTAATTATATATATATATATACTTATGATTGAAATAATAATTTTTTGTTATTTATGCTTATGTTTTTTTGTAATTTGTTATTCTTCGAAAAGTTTGTTTGATATAGACAAAACAAACATCAACAAAGTCACCTCAATGAACTTTATATAAATAAATATTCATTTTTATGCATTTATATAAGTTATTTTCTATGTATTTGTACATTTAATGAGTCATTTTGATTCTTACATGATTTAAGGATAGAAAATTTTACACTAAATCTCTTCAACAACTTTGCAAGAAACTTTCTAACATAATTTATCTCAATTTTTCAAAATTTTATTTTGTTGTATTATTATGTAATTATAAATGCCCCCTCACGTAACCATTACATCAATTACATTTAAAAATAATTCATTGCATTAATTTATCTCATCTCTACTTTAATATAAAATTACTTATTATTAAAATAAATTTTGTTCTTTTTTTATTTTTTTATAATTCACATAAATTTTAAATGAGAAATGATCAAGATGAAACAATGTCATTGGACTCATCTTGGTCGGCATTATTAAATAAAATAATTGTTTTTAAATTTGAAATATTTTGTTCTTGAAGAATCTGGCACATATTATGAGACATTTTTTATTATACTTAATTTAAATATCCACGTTGTTACACTTCATTTCCTTTGTATCCTTGAATATAAATGTCGTGTATAATTCATCTCATCTATTCAAAGTTTTCACATTGATTTTGTTATATTAATTCTTGCATCACTTTGACTTGCTTAAATTACATTGCTTCAATTTATTAAATATAAGCTTCAACATATTTTTTGTTAATGATAATGTAATAGAGCATTATTAATTATTTTTATTTAGTTTTATAATACAAAGTAATTCCAAACGAGGTCTTATTATGAATATTGAATATTGATGAACTCATTTTGATGAGCTCTATTAAATTAAATATTCAATTATATATTCTTAATTTTTCTACTTTCTACACTTCTTTCAGGCTTTATGAAATTTTTTGAATCAAACATACTTGATGATTGAGGATGTTAGACTTAGTGTCCTTAATATTTTTGAATGTAACTTTCTTATACAACTTAGTTGATTTCCAAAAATATTTTACTTTCATTAATTAAATAATAATGGGAGTTTAACTCCCCTCTTCTATCAAGTTTGCATTGCTTTGATTTGATCATATAACATCACTTTAATTTATCTCATCTTATTATTAATATAGATTTACTTAATAATAAAAAAAGTTATTTTTATTGATGCTTGTTTACTTTGGTGATTCATAATATTAGAAAAGAGGTCTCATTGAGATGAAAAAATGTCATTAAACTTATCCTGCCGAGCTCTCTTTATTTAAATATCCATTTAAGATATTTTTAAATCTTTTTATTTTCCAAAAGTTTTAAATGCTCTTAGAGGCATTTAGCTTTGAACCACAATTGGCTAACCTAGCCTTTACACTTGATCTCTATAGTGTCATTAAATGAAACTTTCTTATATAATTGATTTAATTTTCTTTCTTTTGCTTGGTTATATTATTTGCTTCAATTCAATACGTTTTAGCTTTAATATAGATTTACTTAATATAGAAATTGTAATTTGTTTTTGTGTATGATTATATATTTTGGTAATTCATAGTCATTCTAAACAAGTCAGATAAATACACAAAAAATATCATAGGACACATCTCGATGACCACCATTGAATTGAATATTCATTCTTATAATTTAAATATATATATTTTTAAAATTATTACATAATTTATAAGACATTTTGATTCATGCCTAGTTTAACCACAATAATATAAAACTCAACCTCCTGAGTAATTTGATTTTTAACCTTAATATGAAATTTTTCTCATTTCATCAAAATTATTGCTTTTATTTGGTTATATTACTATGTAACTAAATATCATCTCACACATGGCATTTAAATCACCTTGATTTGACTATATTTTATTGCTTCAATTTATCTCTTATAAGTTTCCATATTTATTTACTTAAATAAAAATAATATTTTGTTATTATTTATTATTATTTATGATGGTGATTCACATTGCTTCCAAATCAAGTCTAATGTTGGTGAAACAAATGATCTTTAACTCATCATGAAGAGCCATTTTTAATTAAATAATAATATTTAAATTTCAAAAGAATTTATTTTCAAAGATTTTGACATGTGTTATGATACAATTCCATTCATACTAAATTTGAAAGTTGAAGATCTTACACTCGATCTCCTTACTGGGTTGGAGTGCGACGTTCATAAATTTTATTTCATTTATTGAAATGTTCTGCTTTGACTTGGTAATATTATTATGAAGATGTAATTCTTATTTCATCTACTCTTTACATTGTTTTTGTTTTCATAAATTTATCTTGTTTAAGCTTTATTATAAGTTTACTTCATATTAAAATAATAATTTATAGTCATTTTATTTTATTTATTTTATAAATTGCTGTAATTTTAAATGAGTTTCAATCTAGAAGAACAAAAATCTTTGGATGCATCTCAATGAATTATACACCAATACTTATTCATTTTTTTATTTTTTAAATATTTTATTTTATAAGATTTTGGCACTCTTTATAGTATTATTCTACTAATACCATTTTAATGATTGAAGATATTATACCAAATCTCCTAAGTATGTCAATTGTAACTTAGTCATATAATTTATCTCTTTTTTAAAAATGTTTTTCTTTGATTCGGTTACATTAGTACAAAACATTAATTCTACTTTAATGTGAACTTCAATCACTTTGATTCAACTATATTACGTTGATTCAATTTATCTCATTTTAATATTAATATTATTTTTTCTTAGTACTAAAATAATACTTTATTATTATTTATCGTCATTACTCTAGTAATTCATTGTAATTCTAAATAATTTCGAATTGAGACAAAACAAATGTTTTTGACTCATCTTAATGACAATTATCTAACTAAATAATTAACTTTATACTTAAATTTTTTTAAGGGATTTAATAAGTTTTACAAGACCTTTCAATTCACGTCAAATTTGACAAATGTGGATTTTCCACTTCATTTCCTAGTATCTTGGAATAAAACTTTCATTTATCATTTATCTAATTTCTTGAAATGCTTTCTTTGACATTATTATATTACTATGTTACTCTTAATCTCCTCTCGTGCAACCTTAACACAGCTTTGAAAATGTTATATTACAATACAACAATTGAACTCCTTTCGGCTTTAACATATATTTACCAAAGACTAAAATGAAAATTTCTTAGTATTTATTCTTACTTTACTTTGGAAATTTGTAATTACTCCTATCATGGTCTGAACAAAATGAAATAAATATTCAATGACTTATCTCGATGTGCTTATCCAATTAAATATTCTTCATATATTTTAAAATATTTAAATTTTTCTTAATATTTTAACATTTTCCCAGACTTCTTTATTAAGACTTTTTTGCTAGATGTCCTTGATATCTCGAAATCATGAACAATTTTAATCATTTCTTTAAATATTTTGCTTTGATTTTATTTTATTACTATGAAGTTATAATTCTCTATTAAGTTGTCTTTTACATCACTTTCGTCTAGTTATATAAGATTTTTTCAATTTTTCTCATTTCAACTATAATTTCTATTTAAGAAATATTAAAATAATAATTTTGTTTTATTTTATTTGTTGTCCTATAATAATTCTAAACAAGTTCTACTCATGGTGAAACAAATGTCGTTGGACTCGTCTTTGCAAGCTCTATGCGATTAAATAAACATCTCTTAATTTTTAAATATTATTTTTTTATGCTTTGTGAGATATTATGATTCATACATAGTTTGATGATCAAATATTTTATACTCAATCTTCTTAGTATCATGGAGTACAACTTTTGCTATATAATTTATCCTAATTTCTTTAAAGTTTTTGTTTGATTTGGTTATTTTATTTTGAAATGTTCAGTCTTCATTATTATGTCAGCTTGATTTGCTTATATTTCATGATGTCAACTTGCTTCATTTTAGCTTAACTGGATATTTAATTAATACTAAAATAATAATTTATTAATATTTATGCTTATTTACTTTGGTTATTGGCATTTACTTCAAGCTAAACCTGATTACGGCCAAACAAAGATTGTTGGACCCATCTCAAAAATCCCCACGCAATTATATATTCATTTCTAAATTACTAAAAATTAAATTTTTCTAAGATTTCTATAAACTTTACAAGCTATTTCAATTCATATATAATTTATGTCATTTGTTAAAACTTTTTCTTTATTTATACTATAACATTGTGAGACTCTTAAGTCTCATATCATTTCATTAATACTTTCTTTGATTTTGTTATAATACATTTATTTAATTTAACTTAATTCAACTTCAATACATGTTTACTTAATATAAAAATATAAAATTAAGAATAATTATTGCGCGTTTATTTAAGTACATTGTAGCAATTCAAAGAAATGTTTGATTAAGAAAAAAAATCATTTGGCTAGCTAAATGACTTTTATATAACAAAATATTCAATTTGTGATATTGAATTTTTTGATTTCTATGGTATTTACATTTTTCATAAGATAATTTAATTCTTACCTTATTTGGTGATCAAGGACGTTACAATCTATTACCTTGGAAACTTGGAATGAAAAGTTTTCAAACAATTTAGCTCTTCACTTCACAATTTTTGCTTTGATTTTGTTATATAACTACAAAGCTCTAGGTCTGATCTCTTATCACCCTTATATTTCTTTGATTTGGTTACATTGCATTGCTTTAATATATCTAATTTTTGCTTTAATAAACATTTTGTTAGTAATTAATAATAATTTATTTTTTAATGCTCATTTACTTTGGTAATTTATAATATTTGCGAATGGCGTTCGATCGAGATGAAACAAATGTTATTGGACTTGTCTTGATGAGATGTATCACACTATATGTTATTTGTTATGTTTCTAAATATTATGTTTAGGTTTATTGTACATTATATGAGATGTCTTGGCACCTAATTTAATGATTAATGATGTTACACTCAATTCTCCTTAGCATCTTGGAAAACAATCTTCCCAAATAATAAATCTTATTTTTTCAAAGTTCTAGCTTTGGTTTGATTATATTACTTTATTACTTCAAATTTTTTATTGTGTGCCATTTTCCTAAGTTTGATTTAGTTATACAACATTTTTTAACTTTAGTGCAATGCAAGTTTAATTTATATTTAATAAATATATAAATAAAACCTTATTATTGTTTGAACTTATTTAAATTATTAATTTTTAGAAATTTCGATAAGGGTATGATATCTATAAAAATGTCGTTAGACTAGACTTGATAAGCTTATTCAACTTAAATATCTATTTTTATATTTTGAAATATTTTATTTTTTTTATTTTTGTATTCTTTACAAGGCATTTTAATAGTTCCATTACTAACAATTGAAAATGTTATACTTAAGCTTGTTAGCCTCTCAAAAAAAAACTTTCTTAATTATTTATCTCATTTCTTCCAATTTTCTCTATGATTTGTTCATATTACTTTGTAACTATAAATCAATACTAATGTGACCTTTATATTTGTTTGATTTTGTTAAACTACATTACTTTAATTTATCTCATTTTAAATTTAATATATATTCAAATAATATTACAAAAATAATTTATTATTATTTATGACTACTTACTATGGTAATTCACATAAATTCCAAACAATTTTTGATTGAGATGAAATAAATGTCATTAGACACTCATTGAGGAGCTCTCTTTAATTAAAAATTGAATTAAAAAGATTACATTTTTTTGTTTTCTATGATTTTGGCATGTTCTATAAGATTTTCTATTCTAACGTTATTGACTATCAAGTATGTCACACTCGACCTCCATTGTATGTTAGAATTCAACTTTAAGTACAATTTATCTTATTTATTCAATTATTTTAGTTTAATTTTGTTATATTACAATTAAACACTAATTCTCCAATACTGTGACCGTTACATCACTTTTATTTTTTGAATTTCATTTCTTTAATTTGTTTACATGGATTTGGTTTTATTATTATTATGTCACTACAAATCTTCTCATTAATGATCTTACAAATATTTGTTTAACATTAGTTTAATTTATCTTATTTCAAGTTTAAAATATATTTAATATTAAAATTGTAATTTGTTATTACTTGCATTTTTTATATTGTATTAAAATTTTCACTTCAATTTAGTGATATAACATCACTATTTTATTTTCTAGAGTTTTTACATGATTAATGAGGCATTCTAATTTGTACCTAGTCCAATGATTGATAATATTATAGTTGATCTATTTAATATCTTGGAATGCAATTTTCTTATGTTAGTTATTTCATTCTTTAATGTTTGTCTTGATGTTGGTTATTTGAATTGAAGCAATAATTCTTTTTCCAAATAAACTTTACTTTGTTTTGGTCCTTCTTATATTAAATGGCTTCCATTAAACACACGCTAGTTTTATAATATTTATTTTATGTATAAATAATATTTTCCTTTTATTTATGTTTATTTATTTTTGAAATTCATTAAATCTTAATAAGGTTTGATTGAGATAAAACAAATGTCATTGGAATCGACTTGCCAAGCTTTATATAATTAGATATTTATTTTCATATTTTTTAAAATAATTTTCCTAAATTTTTTTATTCTTTATGAGATATTTTGATTTATATTTCATTTTATGAGCATTGAAGCTACTCTCAATCTCCTTAGTTTTTTAGAATCAACTTTTGCCATAATATTTATCTCATTTCTAGAAATGTTCTGCTTTAATGTCATTATATTAATATGTAACTCAAAATGTTATCTAATGTGACCTCCACATTGATTTTATTTAGTTATATTTCATTACACTAATTTTTCTCATATCAACTTTATTACACAATCAACAAATATTATATTATTAATTTAGTATTTTTATGCCAATTTTGTTAGTAATTCATAATAATTACAAAAAATGTCCAATCAAGATTAAATAGCTGTTGTTGGAGTTATCTTGACTAGTGCTATCTAATAAAATATTCTTTTATAGGTTTTCAAAATATTTCATTTTCTATGAATTTGACAGGCCGTACGTGAAATTATAATTTGTAATATATTAGATAATATTCTTTTATAGGTTTTTAAATATTTCTTTTTTAAGGGATGTGACTTCCATACAATATATATATTTCCTCCGAAATGTATGTTTCGATTTGGTTATATTGCTATGTAACTATAGCTTCTCTCTCATTTAACTTTTGCATTACCTTAATTTGATATTGTAACTTTAGTTTGTTGTTTCTCATTTAAACTATAATATATATTTACTTAATTTTAAAATAGTAGTTTATTATTGTTTATCTTATTTAATAAAATAATTTATAGCAACTTCAAAGAAGTTTTAACAGAGAAGAAACAATCATCATTCGAGCTGTCTCAATTAGCATTATTTAATTAAATATTTATTTTTATTTGTTTAAATATTTTTATGGCTTTGCCATATTGTATGAGATATTTTTATTTATATCTAATATGATAATTGAGCATATTATATTAGACTTCTTAATATCTTGTAACGCAGCTTTCTCTTACAATTTATCTCATTTCTAAAAAAAATTATTTTTGAAATCGTTATATTACTACAACAAACTAAATTTTATCTATTGACATTTACATCTCTTTTATTTGTTCATAATAAATTACTTCAATTTAGCATGTTTCAACTTTACTATAAATGGTTACTTAAAATAAAAGTTAGAGATTTTTAATATCTATGCTTATTCACTTTTGTAATTCGTAGTAATTCCTAACAAGGATTGATCGAGCTGAAATAAACAAATTTGAGGCATCTTGAGGGGCTATATACCAATAAATAATGTATATTTTTGTTCTTTAGAAAAACAGTTTTTGTTATTGTAACTAGCTATATGAGGCATTTTTATTTAATTTGTTTGACTATTGAAGATTTTATATTTGATATCCCTTGTATTGTGGAAGACAATTTTATCATACAATTTGTCTCTTTTCAAGAAATTTTTTATTTTGAATTTTTTTTATTTTAGTATGTGTTTCTAGTTTTTTTTTGGTGACCTTTACATCATTTTGGTTTGGTTATATTTTGTTATTTCAAATTATCTTGTTTTAGCTTTATTATACATTTAGATAACATCAAAAAAATAATTTATTATTATCACAGTTATTTTATTTTGGTAATTTATAGTAATTCCAAGTCAGACATTTCACAAGATTTTTTGAATCATATATGATTTCTCATTGGTTTGATTATATTATTATGAAATAGTAATTATTGTGTTGTCTTACTATTACATTGCATTCATTTTATTATATTACATTACTTCAATTAATGTCATTTTAAATTTAACATATATTTACTTAATACAAAATTAAAAAATTATTATTATTTATATATATTTACTTTGTAATTACCATTCATTTGAAAAGTGGTAAGATTAATATGTATCAAATGTTGCCAAGGAAGACTTGATTAGCTTAATCTAATTAAATATTACTTAAAATATTTTATCTTCTAAGATTTTTATATGCATTCTGAGGCATTTTAATTGAAAAATGTTTGACAATAAAGGTTATTATACTCAATCTCCATAATACCATAGAATGCAAATTTCTCATACAATTTATCTCAATTATTAAATTTTTTGCTTTCATTTTGTTGTATTTCTATGTAAACCTAAATCACATTTTGTGTGCAAACAAACCACCTTGTTTTCTTTATAATATATTTCCTTCATTTTATCTCATTTTTAATTTAATATATATATATATATATATATATATATATATATATATATATATATATATATATATATATATATATATATATATATATTTTAAAATAATAATATACTATTATTTAAATATATTTAATTTAAAAATTCATAAAAACTTCAAGAGATTTGATTAAGATGAAAAAGACATTGTTACACTCTTTACGAGATATTTTGATTCATTCTTGATTGCAGTTACAGGATGTTATCCATGATCTCTTTAGTATAATTGAATGCAATTTTTTTATTTTTACCTTGTTGCATCAAGTGTATTGCTTTGATTTGGTTAAATTACTATGAAGCTCAAAGTCTCCGTTCATGTGACCTTTACCTAATTTTTATTTTGTTATGTTAAATTTCTATAATTTTCTCCACTTTAGCTTTATTATAAATTTGTTTAACATTGAAATACTATTTAATTGTTATTAATACTTATTCAGTTTTTAAATAATAGCCTCATTAAGATCTAATCAAGTCTAATGAAGCATTTTTCGAGTATTCTCAATAATCTTTTTGCAATTATTTATTCATTTGCATATTTTGAAATATTTTGTTTTTTATAGCTTTGCCACACATTACTAGATATTTGAATTCATATCTTATTTTGTGATTAGATATGTTTCACTCGATTTCATCAGGACCATGGAATCTTACTTTATTATGCAATTTACCACATTTCTTTAATTTTTATACTTCAATTAGGTTATTTTACTACATAACTCTATATATTTTATAATTTGTATTTGACATCTATTTCATTTGGTTATAACCAATTTCTTGAAATTACATCTTCTAAGTTTTATTTTATATCTAGTTAATATTGAATTAAAAATTTATTACTATTTATGTATATTTATTTTTTCAATTTACAGTAACTTAAAACATGGTTCAATCAGGACAAAGTAAGTGTAGTTAGACTAGTCAACACCTATGACTATTATATGACTTTGCTTTAATTATATTATATTTCTTCAATTTATCTCAATTTTTTAATATATATTTACTTAATGATAGAATAATAATTTGTTATTATTTACACTTATTTACATCCTCCAAGCAAGCGAAAGTTTTTTTCCGGGGTCGAACGAGCAACCGAAAGGATTTTGGAGCACGATTCAAAGTAATTCCAAATCAAGTAAAATTGAGATGAACAAACACCGTTGGATTGGTATCAATAAGCTTTATAACAATAAATCTTCATTTATGTATTTTTAGCTATATTTCTTGTATTGGCTTGAGCATATTTAATGTGGTAATTTCATTCATACATGATTCAATGATGGTGCATGTAACACTCAATCTTTTTCATATCTTGGAATTAAATTTTTTTTGTGTTAGTTATCTCATTTCTTAAAATGTTTTCTTTTGATTTGATTATATTACTATCAAACATTAATTCTTCTCTTATGTTTCCTTTAAATTAATTTTATTCTGTTATATTAAAAGGCTTTAATTTACCTCATTTTGGTTATAATATATTTACCTTGTATTAAAATAATAATTTATTTTATTTTATGCTTATTTACATTGATAGTTTAAAGTATTTCAAAATGAAGTTTGAATGGTACCAAACAAATGTTGTTAGACATGTTTTGATGATTTTTTTATATTAAATATTTATCATTATATTTTTAAATATTTATTTTTCTAAACTTTTGGCAAGAGTTTTGGGACATTATGATTCTTATCTTACTTGATGATCAAAGATATTACATATAATCTTTTATTAACATGGAATGCAATAATCTTATACAATTTTTTGCATTTTATCAAATGTTATGTTTTGATTTTGTTATATTACTATTCAACTATAAATCTCATATCAAGTAGCCATTTAATAAATTTTTATTTTGTTATATTTTGTTGCTTCTACCTCTGTCATATCAGCATCAATATATATTTACTGAACATTAAATTAGTAATTTATTTATATTTATTCTTATTAGCTCTATTAGCTCTTAGTAATTCTAAATGAAGTATGAAAGAGATTAAATAAACATTGTTGGATTCCTTTCAATGAGATCTATACATTTAAATACTAAGTTTTATATTTTTAAAAAATTTTTTATGTTTTGATATAATTGATGAGACATTTTGATTCACACATTATTTTAAGGTTAAGAATGTTTCTCTTAATCTCCTTAGATTCAAGGAGTACTCATTTCCAATAAAATTTATTTAATTTCTTCCATTTTTTTATTTGTTTATTTTAATATGTAATATTACATCTCCACTTATGTTACATTTACATTTTCTTAATTCAGACATAAACATTGTTATTTAATCTTTCTTATTTTTGTACTTAACAAAAATTCGAGGGGAGGTCCCTCAAGATGGAACAAACATCATTGGCCTTGTCTTGGTGAGTTGTATCTAATTAAATATTTTTTTCTTTATTCTTTGATATTTTATTTTCTAAAGCTTTTGTATGGTTTAGAAGATATTTTCATTCATACCTTATTTTAAGATTGAAGGTGTCACACTTAGTCTTCTTTGTATCTTAGAATGCAATAAGTCCACAAAATTTATCTCAAAAACTCAAAATCTTTTCTCTTATTAATTTTATGTCACTTTTATTTTGGTATATTATAATGCCTCAATTTTTTTAGTTCAACTTTAATACTAACATTCTTATTATCAAAATAATTATTATTTTTATTTATGCTTACTTATTTTTGTAATTAATAATAATCACGAATGAGATCTAATAAGAGCAAATCAAATGTCATAAGCCATATCTCTATGATCCCTATCCAATTAAATATTCATTTCTCCATTTTAAAATAATTTACTTTTAAGATTTTGGCACACTATGAGACATTTCGATTGGTATCTCATTTGGCTAGAAATAATGTTACACTCAATCTCCTTGGCACTTGGAATGAAACTTTCCAACACAATTTCTCTAATTTCTACAAAGTTTTTGCATTGAATTGGTTATATTAATATGAAACTACAATTGTCATCTAGTTTCAGTCTATCACTTTGATTTGGTTATAATATATTACTTCAATTTAACTCACAAAATGTTTTATATATACTTTTTTGAAATTAAAATAATAATTTATTATTATTATGTTTCTTTATTTTGATAATTCATAATCATTCATGATGTAATGCTAACAAGACAAAACAAACTTCATTGGACTCAACTTGTTCACTTCTATCAAATTAAATATTCATTTTTATGATTTTGAATATTTTTTTAAGATTTTGCAAGCTTTATATGATATTTGGATTCTACTGAGTATCTTAGAATCCAACTATTCTAAACAATTTATCTCATTTCATTAAAACTTTTAAGCTGATTTTGTTATATTACTACTAAACTCTAACTCTCCTTTCGACTTGCATTTTCATGGTATTGATTTTGTTATATTAAATTTCTTAAAATTATCTCATTTTTTCTTTAATTTGTGCATATATATATATATATATATATATATATATTATATATATATATATATATATATATATATATATATATATATATATATATATATATATATATATATATATATATATATATATATGTATGTATGTATGTATATATATATATACATACATACATACATACATACATACAATCATATATAGAGACGAGGTAAATATCGATGAACTTGTCATAATGTGTTCTACATAATTAAATATCATTTTACTTTCAAAATGATAACTTTTTTTAGATTTTTGCATGCTTTATTTTTTTGTATGTTTAAATATCTTCTCATTTAATCTTTACATTAACTTTATTTGTCTATATTACATTGCTTCAATTTGTCTTTTTCCGCTCTAATATACATTTAAGTAACATTAAAAAATTTGCTTTATTACTTATTCTTATGCACTTTATTAGTATGTAGTAATTCCAAACATGGCTCGATAAGGATAAATCAAATGTCATTAGACTTGCCTCAATGAGCTCTAACTTTTTAAAATATTTTTTGAAGATATTTTAATTTATTTTGGCATACTTTATGATTTATTTTGATTCTTTGTTTGATGATCATGGATGTTAAAAACAATCTCCTTAGTATCTTGGATAAGAACTATCCCTTATAGTTTGCCTTATTTCTTGAAAGTTTTTACTTTGAATTGATTATTATATTCTATAACTCTAAATATCTTCTAATATTATGTTTACCTTACCATCATTTTTTCAACTATATTACTTCAATTTATCTTTTTTAGCTTTAATAGATAACTCTATAACATAAACATAATAATTTATTTTTATTTGTGCTTATTTCATGTGGTAATTCATAGAAATTTTAATATGATCTAACCAAGTTGTTACAAATATCATTGGACTCATGTTGACAAGCTCTATCCAATTAAATATTTGTTTACATATTTGTCAGTATTTATATTTGAGGGTTATGGCATCAATTATGTGTCATATTTATTCAAAACGTGCTTGACAATCAAGCTTGTTACACTTGTTTTCTTTAGTATGTTGGAGTGGAACTTTCTCATAAACTGTATCTTATTTATTCAAAACTTTCTCTTTCAATGTGATATATTACTATGTAACACTAAATCTTTTTCAATGTGATCTTTACATTTCTTTTATTTTGTAACTCATGATTATTTTAATTTATTTCATTTTTATTTTAATAAATATAACTTAATATTACAATGATAATTTTCTTTCGAATTTTATTTTGGAAATTCTTAATGATTCCAAGCGAGATTAAATTGAAATGAACAACCATCATTCGATATGTTTCAATAAGATGTATCTAATTAAATATTTAATTTTATATTTTCTTAAACATTTTATTTTCTAGTGTCTTTGAATGTGATGAGATAGGCACCTTTTTAGTCATCTCAATGATATCTACCTTATTACATGTTTATTTCTATATTTTAAATTTTTTTCTATAGCATCAGTTTAGTATTTAGATATTTTATTTTCCATGTTTTTTGGCATGTTTTATGAGATATTTCGATTTGTAGGTAATTTGACAATCATGGTTGGTACCCCTAATCTTTTTTGTATGTCCAACTACAATATTCTCAAAAAAATTATCTAATTTGTCCAAAATTTTCACTTTGGTTTAGCAATATTACAATGAAACTCTAATACTTATCTTATTGACCAGAACATCTTTTGATTTTGTCATGTAACAATAGCTCAATTTGCCTCATTTCAGCTTTAATACATATTTGATAATAATAAATACTATATAATTATTACTTACGTTTATTTAATTTTGTTATTCATGTTTTCAAACATGGTCTAATTGAGACAACAAAAATGTTGGGCTCAACTTCATGAGCTCTATTCTATAAAATATTATTTTTCAAATTTCTAAATATTTCTTTTACGTGTATAGAAAGTTCTAATAAAAATTTTATTTTTTTTACCAAATTTGAATGTTGAGGATGTTGCATATGATCTCTTGGTATGTTGGAATGAACTTTTTTAAAGTTATTTGTTAACTTTTGTTAGAATTTTTACTTTAATTTCCTTATTTTGCTAATTAATTTTGAATGACTTCTCTTGTGAAGTTTACATCATTTTATTTTGGTAATATTACTTTTCTTCAACTCATTTTATTTTAGCATTAATATATATTTACTTCATATAAAAATAAAAATTATTATTTATTATTCTTATTATTGTAATTTATAGTAAATCTTATTGAAGTTTGATTATGATGAAATGAATGTCAATGGTCTCCTCTCAATGATCTTAATCTAATAAAATATTTATTTTTATACTAAAAAATTAATTTTCTATTATTTACGGCACATTTTATTAGATATTTCAATTCATTTCCAATTTGATAGTTAAAGCTTTTACACTTAATCTCCTTTACGCTTTTCACTTTAATATTTTGAAGTGCTCCAGATGATGTCGCGTAGAGTCAAAAAAGTCGTTGGGCTCATCTTAAGGAACTCCATTCACTAAAATTTATTTTTTTAAATATTTAAGTAATTTATTTTCTTACGTTCTAGGATGCTTCTTAGGAATTTTAATTTGTATTACATTTAATAATGCAGGATGTTATATTCAATCTCCTTAGTCTTTTTGAATGCATCTTTCTCATACAACTTATCATATTTCTTCAATTATTTTAGTTTGATTTTATTATTTTATAATATAGCTAAAAAAGCTCTTATCTGACCTTTACAACACTTTGATTTAGTTATTTTATATTTCTTAAAATTTTCATAATTCAGCTTTAATGTGTTTAATTAATTTTAAAGTAATAATTTATTATTATTTATGTTTTTCACATTCGTACCCCATAGTATTTCAAAGAAATGTTAGATTGAGGTGAAAAAAACTTCAATGGACTCTTCTCAATTTGGTCTATCTAATTAAATATTTATTTTTATATTTTTAAATTTTTTATTTTCAAGTGTTTAGGCTTACTTTGTAAGATATATTAATTCATATCTAATTTTATGATCAATAATATTAGAGTTGATCTCCTTATAACCTTGGAATACAATATTTCCTTACCAATATCTCATTTCTAAAAATGCTTCCCATTCACATATCATCGTGCCATTCTTTACAATGTGTTTTGATTTGTACCTAATTTGATGATGGAGTATGTTACTCTCGATCATCTTAGTATCTCTGAATATAGCTTTTATTTTAAAATTTATCTAATTTCATTAATATTTTCACTTAAAATTAGTTATTTTCCTTGTTACTATAAAAATCTTGTCATTTCATTATATTACATTACTATCATTTAACAAGATTTAACTTTAAAATATATTTACTTAATTTTAAAAAATAATTTATTTGTTATTTAGGCATGTTTACTTCTTTAATGCATGGTAATGTTTAACAACTGTATTTTGATAAGGAAAAAACATCATTACATTTGTTTCACATTTTACCAGTCATTATGAGTTGTACATATTAAATGGCCAATGATGTAATCTTGACTACCTTAGTATCATAGAATTAAACTTTTCTGTATAATTAACCTGATTTCTTAAAAGTTTTTACTTAGATTTGATTATATTATTTTTTTAAATTTCAAAGTTTTATATATTTTTTCTTAATATCTAAATAATATTTTTCTATTATTTATGCTTCTTTAATTTTTTAATCTGTAATATTTCAAAACAGGGTATGATGGATAGAATCAAATGTCATCAAACCATCTAAATCATAGGATTGAAATACGAATTTTATTTTTTAAAATTTTTAACTATTTTATTTTCTTTTGATTTAAGTTGCTTTTCAAAACTTTTGAATTACACCTAATTTTTCAATAGATGATATTACTCTTAATCTCCTAGATATCTTAGAATACACAATTTGAGTATACACATGCACTCACTCACACACACATATAGACAAACATGCACATGCAAACACACACACTCCTACGTTAACTCGCATTAACTTACATGCAACAACACACACGCAATAACACATAAGCACACACACTCACACAGCATGCATGTAGATTTGTGTGAGCATGTGTGTATATGTGGGCATGTGTGGTTGTGCGTGTGATATTTTGTGTACATGTTCTTGTTCCTATGCTTGGGTGCATGCGTGTTTGATTTTATGTATGTGTTCATGCATGTGATTATGGTTTTGTGTGGGTATGTTGGGTGTGGTTGTGTGTGTGCACATGCATGTAGGTGTGTGTGGGTGCATGTGTGTGTTTGTGTGTGTGTGTGAGCACTTATCTACGTGTACGTGTGTGTATATGAGTTTGTGTGCATTTGTGCATGTGTGCTTTTGTGTGTGTTTGTGCATGCCCAAGTGTGTTCCATTGTGTGTTTGAGAGAGAGAGAGTGGTTACTCACATGTGTGTGCATTTGTGTGTATGCATGTAAGTGCTTGCATGTGGGTTTGTATTTTAATTTTTGTGCTTATCTTCATGTGTGCATGTGTCTATGTTGGGTGTATGTATCCATAGGTGCGAGCACCAACATATTGGTGTGTGTGTGTGTGTGAGTGCATCTTCATGTGCGCACATGTGTGTGTGGGTGCATTTGTGTGTTTATCTACTTTGGTGAATGGGTTTGTGTGGTGTGTGTTTTTGTGCATGAGTGTATATCTATGTGTGCTTGCTTGTTTGTGCCTAACAAAAATGTGTGTGTGTGTGTGTATGTGTGTTCATGTGTGTGTACATGTGTGCATGTGCTTGTTTGTGATTGAGCATGTGTGCCTACATGCATGAGCTTGCATGTGTGCTTTTGTGAGTGTATGTGTGTGCACTTATTCATGTTCATGTGTATCATATTTTGCATATGCATGTATGTCTACACATACATTTGTGTGCATATGTGCATGTTTGTATATGTATAACTATGTGTGTATGTGTGTGTGTGTGTGTGCACATGCATATGTTTATGTGTGTGTTTTTATGCATATATGTGTATGTGTGCGTAAGTTTGTGCTTATGTTAGTGTGTAGGTGCTTGTGTGCTTGTGCATGTAGTGTATGTGCTATTGTGTTTGCATGGGTTAGTAGGTGTGTGTGTTTGGGTGTATTGATGCATGTGTGAATGTGCGTGTGTGTTTGTGCATGTGTATGCATGCATGTGTGTGTGTAGGTGCATGTTTGGTTGTGTGTGTGCATGTATGTGTATGTTTGAGTATGTGGTGTATGTGTGCAAGTGTGTGTGTGTGTGTGTGTCTGTGCTTATGTGTGTGCATATATGCATGTGTGTACATGTGTGCATGTGCATGCATATATATATGTTTGTGTGTGTTCATGCGCTAGTGTGTGTCTGCATATGGGTGTGCATGTGATTATATTCATGTCTTTGAATTTGAGTTTTTGTTTGTGTATGTGTGTCCATGCGTGCATGTGTGTGCATGTGTGTCTTTGTAAGCATATACATATGTGCATGTGGGTATATGTGTGTGTGGGTAGGTGTGCATGCTTGCATATATATGAGCATGTACTTATGCATGTGTGTGTACCTAGTCCTATGTGTGTGTTGTGTATACATGTTTATGGGTTTGAATGTATATGTGTGTCGGTGTGAGTGTGTGCATGTTTGAGAGCCTGTGTGCGTCTGTGCGCATGTTTGTCAGCTTGTGTTTGTGTGTGCATTTGCATGTGTGTGTGCATGCAGGTGCATTTGGAAGTGTGTTAATCTGCATGGGCGTATGTGTGAAGGATGTGTGAGATTATGTATGTTTCTTTGTGTGTGTGTGTGTGTACACTTATGTGCTTATGTGCTCTTGTGTGTGTGTGAATGTCGTGCAAGTGTGCAAGCAGGCATGCACATGCATGTGTGTAAGTGAGTTTGTGCATTCGTGGGTGCAAATATGTGTGCCTATATGTATATGTATGTTTACTTGTTTGTGCACATATGTTTGTGTGCAAGGATGTGGGTTTGTGTGTGCATATGTTGGTGTATCTTTTTGTGTTTCTGCACTTGCATGCGTGTGTGCATGTCCATGTGTGTTTGTGTGCATGCATCCTTATGGGTGCACATGTGTGTGTGTGTGTGTGCATGTACATTCATGCATATGTACTAACATGCATGTGTTCTTGTGACTGTAAAGTGCATGTATGTTTTTGCATGTCTACATGCATTTATGTGCATGTTGGTGCATATGAGTGTGTCTAAGTGTTCGTTTGTTTGCAAGTGTGTGTGGATTTATGCATGTCTACCTATAATCATGTGTGCATGTGTGCTTGTGTTTTATGTATGTGTGTCCATGAGCATTTGTGTGCCTGTGTATGTGTGCATGTGTATATGCATGCATGTGTGCATGGTTGTCTATGCTTGTAGGAGTGTGTGCTTGTGTTAAAATTTGTATGCATGTGTTTGTTTGTTAATGTGTGTGGGTGTGTGTGTGTATATGTATATGTTTATGTGTGTGGTGAGTGTGTGTGTGTGTGCACTTAGATTTGTACTTATGTGCACGTGGGTCTAGTGTGCGAGTGCATGTGTGTGCATGTTTGTTTTTGTTTGTTTGTGTGTGTGCCTAGGTGCACATGTGTGCACGTGGGTGTGTCGACAAGTGCATGTGTGTGCTTTTGTGTTTGTTTACACATGTGTTTTCCTATGTGTGCGTGCTTGTGCATGAGTGTGTTTGTTTATGCCTATGTGTCCATGTGTGTTTTTGTGTTACTATGCACATTCATGTGTTATGTTTGTGTGTATGTGTGTGACTAAATGTGCATGTCAATGTGTGTGAGTATGTGTATGTGTATGTGTGTGTGTGTTTTGTGTGTGTGCATGTACATGTGTGATTATGTGTCGTATGTGTGTGGGAGTATTTGTTTGTGTATGTGTGTGTGAACATGTGTGGGCATTTACATATGTTTGAGGGTCTATAGGCATCTGCACACTTGCAAAAATGTGAGTGTGCCTGTGTGTGTGTGCTTGTGTGTGGGTGTTTGTGTGTATGTATTTCTGTGTGTGTGTATTTTTGTTCATGTAGATTTACATGTGTGCAAGTACATGCATGTGATTATTCATGCATGTGTGCATTTATTTGTGTGTGTGTGCAACTATGTGTGCATGTCCCTCTGTGTGTGCACACGTACATGCATTTGTGTTTACTTAAGTCTACACATTTGGGTGTGCATATTAGTGTGCTGATTCATGTACATGTATGTTTGTGCATGTATGCATGTTTGTATGTATGTGTTTATGTACGTGTGTGCATATGCATGTGTATGTTTGTGCATGTGTATTCATGTTCATGTGTGTGTATCTACATGTGTCTGTATGTGTGAGTTTTTAAGCATGTGGGTGTGCTTTTGTGTATACCTATGTGATTGTGTGTGTGTACAAATGCACATGTAAATGCTTGGGTATATGCATATGTGTGAGTGCATGAGTGAGAGTGTTTGTATGTAGATGTGCAATTGTGTGTGCCTACGTGTGTCTATGTGTGTGTGTGTGTATGTTTGAGTATGTGCTTGTGTGGGTGTGTTTGTGTGTGTGCATGCATAGGTGTGTACATATTTGTGTGTGTGTGCATGTGCATATGTGTATGCATATGGGTATGAGTACAAGTCTATGAGTTTGTATGTGCATGCATGTGTGTGCGTGTGTGTGCAAGTTTGTGCATGTGTGTTTGCATGTGTCTGTGTGTCGATGAGGGTCCACTTGCATGTGTATTTGTTTGTGTCCAATTGTGTGTATGTGCATGTGTTTCTCTATCTATGGCATTTGTGTGCATGTGTGTGATCATGAGTGTGTGTGTATGTGTGTTTGTGAATTTGTATTTGTGTTTGTACTTGTGTGCAAGCTTACGTGCATGTTTGTGCATATGGGTGCATGTTTTTCTATGTGGGTGCCTATATTTTTTCAATTGATTATGTTAATATACATTTGGGTGCATGTGTATTTGATTACATGGATTTTTGTGTGTGCATGTTTCTTTGCTTGTGCAAGTGTGGATGCGGGTGTGTGTGTGTGTAGGTGTGTCTGCACTTCTATGAGCTATGCCTATGCATGTGAGTGTGTGTTCTTTTGTGTACATGTGAGTTGGTTCATATGCATATGAGCATGTAAGTCTACACGTGCATGGGTGTGTGTGTGTGCGTGTGTGTGACCATGACTCTCTATGTGTTTGTGTATCTGTGTGCATATGAGCGTATGAATGTGCAAGTGTGCATTTGTGCTTGGGTACATGTGTGCGTATGCAAGTGTGCGTGCATGTGTGTCTATTTTTTGTCTGTGTCTATGGGAATGTGTGTGTGCTGTGAGTGCATGTATGCATGCATGTGCTTGGATGTGTTTTTATGTGTGTAAGGAAGTGTGTCTATGTCTACCTATGTATGTATGCTTGTTCATCGTTGTAAGTGTGCTATGTGTGCATAAGAATGTCCATGCATGTTGCTATGGGTGTGTGTGTGTGTGTGAGTGAGCATGTGCATGTGCGTAGGTGCACGAGTGTGCGACTATGTGTGGTTGTGCATGTGCATGTATATATGTCTATGTATGAGGGTGTGTGACAACGTGCTTGTGCACATGTGCATGCATTTCTCTTTGTGTGTTTGTGTATGCGTGCAAGCTTATGTGGGTTTGTGTGTTTGTGCATTGTGCTTGTGTGTGTGAGCGTGCATGTATATCTTAGTATGTGTAAGTGTGTTTATCAGTGGTATGGGTGTGTATGTGTGTGTACGTGCATGCGTGCATTTGTGTGCACGCTTGCACTTGGGAGCGTGCATGCATGTGTGTGTGTGTCTGTCTATGTGTGCCAATGTTCATGTGAATGCGTGCTTGTGTGTGTATGTGTGTGTGCATGATTGTGTTCACGTGTGCATACGTATGTGAATGTGTGTATGTGTGAGCATTTGTAAGACTATGGGTGCATGTGGGTATGCTTTTTTGTGTGAACGTGAGTGTGCACGTGTATCTGCTTATGCAAGTGCTTGTGAATGTGAGTGTTCATGTGGGTATGCTTGTTTGTGTGCATTTGCATGTATCTGTGTGCATGCACCCACATGTGAGTGAGTGTGTGTGCTCGCATTTGCGCTTGTGTGGGCAAATGTGCATGTATATGTGTGTGTGTACATGTGTGGATGTGTGTTCTTGTGTATGTATTTAAGTGCATGCATGTGTGCATGTCATATGCGTGTGCAAGCACGCATGCATCTATGTGTGTGTATGTGTGTGAGTGTTTGTTGGTGTGTATGCATGTGCATATGTTTGAGTGCGTGGGTGTGCATGTGTTCGTGTGTACGTATGGATGCTTAAGTTTCTTTGCATGTTTGTATGTTGTGTGTGCTGTGAGAGTTTTGTGTGCCTTTGTTTGCCTGTATGCATGTTTGTAGGTGTGGTTATTCATGTGTGTGTGTGCATATGCAGGTATGTGTATTCATGTGTGTGAGTATGTGTGAGTGTATGTGCATGTGTGTTACTGTGAGTATGTGCATGCACATATGTACATGTTTGTATGTGCATGTGTAGATGCACACATGTGCCTGCATATACAGATGTGTTCTTGCTCATGCACCACTATGTGTGCACGTTTGTGTGCTTGTGTATTCCTGTACATGAGTGTGTCAAATTGTATATGTGTGTGTATGTGTGCTTGTGTGTGTAGATGGGTTTGTGCATGCACATATGTGCATGTGGGTGAATGTGAGTGTGTTTGGGTATACAAGTCTTTGCCAATGCAAATGATTTGTGCTAGTTTGTCCATGTCTATGTGACTTTGTCTATATTTTATGTGTGTGGGTGGGGTGTATGTGCTTGTGAGTGTGCATGGGTGAGTACATGTTTGCTTATGTGTGTCTTGTTGTGTGTATGTGTGTGTGGGTGGTTGTGTGAGCATGTGTAAGATCGTATGTGTGTATATGTACGTGCACATGTGCATAAGTGTGTGTGTGTGTATGTGTGTGTGTGCATTTGTGTAGGTGTTTGTGAGTATTTGTGCATGAGCATACATATCTATGTTAGTGTGAATATGTTGGTATTTGTGTGTGCTTAAGTTTTTGATTGCATGAACATGTTTGTGCATGTTGTGTGAGTTTTGTTGTATTGTGTGTGTGTGTGTTTGTGCATTTGTTTTGGCACATGTGTTTTTGTATTCACATGCATTTGTGAGTGCATCTGTAGGTTTGTGTGTGTGTTTTTGTTTATGTGTGTGTGGGTTTACATGTGTGTACCTATACAAGTGTGTGATTGTGTTCATGTGTATGTGCTTATGCAAGTGTAGGTATGTGTGTGTATATGCATGTTTGCTTGTGCATGGGTGTGTGTACCTGAGCACATGCATGTGTTTGAGTGCATGTGCATGTGCACATATGTATGTGTGGATGCATGTCTGTATGTTTTCATTTCTGTATGTGTGTGTGTTTGTGTGTGAGTATGCATATGTGCATGTGTGTGTGTGTAAGTGAGCAAATGTGTGTGCATGGATGCATGTGTGTGTTCATGTGTATCTGCATGTGCAAGTTTGTGATTATGCATATATGCTACGTGTGTACACACATGTAACTAAATTCATGTGTATGCATGTTTGTTCTTGTGCATGTGTTTGCGATTGTGTTTGCTTATGTTTGTGTGTGCTTGTGTGTCTGCATGTTTGTGTGTGTATGTGCTAGTGGATGTGCATGCAAGTGTGTGCATGTGTTAGTCCATGAGTGTTGGCATGGCTTGTGTGTGTGTTTGTTTGTGTGTGTTTGTGAGTGTGTGCATATATGAGTTTTTGTGCATGTGACTATGTATTTTTGTGTGTATGCACATAGGTCAATATGTGGGTCTGTGCATTTGCATATGCATGTAAATGTGCAAATGTATGTGTGCATGTTTGACTATATAGATATGATGGTGAAGCAAATTTTGTGTGTGTGTGTATGTGCATGTTTTCTTATGTGTGTGTGTACTTGTGTGTTCATGTGTGAGTGTGTGAGAGAGTGTGTACTTTTGTCTATGCATGTTTGTTTGCATGTGTGTACAAGTTTTGAGTATTTGTAAGCATATGTGTGTGTTTATGTATGCATGAGCATGTTCATGTGTGTGCATGTGTTTATTTTTATGCATTTGTGTGTGTGTAATGTGTGCACCTTGCTGTTTTTGTTCATGTGTGCTGATTCTTCTACATGCATGTGGGCATGCATCCAAGTTTGTGTGTGTGTGTGTGTGTCTTTGTGTATATGTGTTTGTGCATGTGCATTTGTATATGTGCTTGTGTGTTCATGTTGGTGTGTGGCTGTGTGTGCTTGTGTGTGCATGTGTATGTGTCTGTGGTCATGTGTGTGTATGTATGTTTATGTGCATGAATGTGCATGTATGTGTATGTGTTTGTGTGCGCTTGTGCGTGCATGTGCATGTGTGTATGTCTGTGTGTCTCTGCTTGCATGTGTGTGTTTTTGTATGTGTGTGTGCATATGTGTATGTGTATGTGAGTGCACTTGTGTGTGGTTGTGTGTGTACATACATTGTGTGCATGCGGGTGCATGTATGTAGGTGTGGTTATATGTTTGTTTTTATGTGCATGTGCTTTTATTCATGTATATCCATGTACATGTTTTTCTACATGTGTTTTATGTGTGTCTATTCATTAGCCTATGTGTACATGTGTATGTGTGTGTTTGCATGTGCCATTATGTGTGTATGTGTGTATCTGTGCTTGTGTGTGTAAGTGCATACATATGAGCAAGTGTGTGTGAGTGAGTGGTAGTGTTTGGGTGTTTGTGTGTGGGTGTGCCTATGCTTGTTTGTGTTTACATTTGCACATGAGATTTGGTGAGCATGTGCATTCATGTTCCTATGTGTGAGTATGCGTGCATATGCATGTGCTTGTGTGTTTGGGTACATTTGTGTGCATGTGTGTGTGCATGCTTTTGTGCATGTGTGTGTATGTGTGTGCATCCGTGTGTGCAAGTATGCATATGTGGGTGGGTGAGTGTGTTTGTGCATGTGCCTGTGCAAGTGCATATGCATGTTTGTGCATCCATGTGTGCATGCACATAGATGAATATGCATGTGTGTGTGTGTGTGTTTGTGTGCATATCTATGTGCATGTGCCAGTACATGTGTGTGTGTATGTGCACTTACATGTGCAGGTGTGTATGTGCATGTGTCTGTGAATGTGCATGAGGATGAAGTGTGTGTGTGTATGTATTGGTATGTATGAGTGCATGTGTGCGTATATGTGTGTGCATGTGTGCATGTGTAAAGGCATGTGGATATCTATGTGCTTGTGTGTGTGGGTGTGTGTGCAAATGTGTGTGCATGCTTACAAGCCTTTGTGTATGTGTGTATGCCTATGCATGTGAGTGTGCATGTATATTTTTGTTGATGCAAGAACATTTTTATTCTTATGCATGTACATGTGTGCATACAAGTGCTTATCTATACCAGTTTGTGCATGCATGCATCATTATGTGTGTCTGAATGTGTACATGTTAGTGTCGATGCATAGGCATCTATGTCTACCTGTGCATGGGTGTATGCATGTGTGTGTGTGCATGCATTCACTTGTGGTGTGTGAGTGTGTTCATGTGTGTGTATGCATATAGGTGTGTGTATTTGTGTGTGTTCCTATGTACATGTTTGTGTGCTTGCATGTGCAAGTCTATGAGCTTGTGTGTGTGTATTTCTATGCATATAAGTGTGCTTGCATATGCATGTGCATATGCATTTGTATTAATGCCCATGTATGTTCATTTGTGTTCACATTACTGTGTGTGCGTGTGTGTGTCTATACTTGGTTTCTTGTATGTGTGTGTGTACATATGCATTAGCATCGTATTTATATGTGCATTTCCATCTTTGCAGATGTGTTCGTGTGTTTGCATATGAGTCCATGTGCTATGTGGTTAAGGGTGTGTGTGTGTTTATGTATGGACATGTGTGTGTTCCTGTGTGTTGGCGTTTATGTGTGTGCACGCATTTGGATATGTGTGTGTGCATGCATCTTTGTGTTCGTGTTCATGTGTGTATGCAGGTGTATTAATATGTCAATTTGTATATGTATGCGTGTGTGTTTGTGTCCATGTGGCTATGTGGTATGTGTGCTTGTGTGTGTGTATTAGTTGTTCATGTGTGAGTGCATGTGTGTCTATGTGCATGTTTATGCATCTACAATTGTGCATGTATATGCCTGTGACTATAAATGTGCACAAGTATGTAAGTCTATGTTTGTATTTCTGTTCCTATACATATGTGTGTGTAATAATATGCTTGTACTTGTGCATGCATGTGTGTCTATTTGTGTGTGCATGATCATGTGCATGTGTGCAAGTGTGTGTGGATATGTGTGTGTGTGTGTGTTTATGCACATTGGCTTGTGAGTGTATGCATGCATGCATATGTCAAAGTGTGTATATGCAAGTGTGTGCATCTGTGTGCACTTATGTACTTGTCTGTGTGTGAGTATAGGTGCATGCATGTGTGCTTGTCATGTAAGTGTACAAGCATGTGCATCCATATATATGTGGGTGGCGGGTGTGTGTGATTGCATGTGTGTACGTGTGTACATATGAGTGTGACTATAGGTGTTTGCATGTGCATGGGTGTCTATATTTGTGTGTGTGCATGTTGTGCTCATATGTCTATATGCAGATGTGTGCATGCGCATGTGTGTATGTGTGTGGGTATATGCATATAGATGTGTGTGTGTGTGTCTATGTGTGTGGGTATACCTCTATTTTGGGATGCGTGTTCATGTGTGTGCATGTGCATGTGTTCATGTGAGCATACAGTGTGTGTGTGCGCATACATGTATGTGTGTCCTTGATGTGTGTGTATGTATGCATGTGTTTTTGTGTGTGTATGTGTATGTGTGTGTAGTTGTGTGTTCATGCATTTGTGTTCATGTGGGTGCATGCAAAAGTGTGTAGGTGTGTATTTGTTTGCATGTACATGTGCTATCATGCATTTCTATCTATGCACGTGGGTTTGTGCAAGTGTTTTATGTGTGTGTGTGTGTGTGCATGGGCTTGTGTATGCATGTGTGTGTGTGTGTGTGTGCATATGAGTGTGTGGTTCACATATGTGTGTGCACGTGTGCTTGTGTTTTTTTAAGGGATCATACAAGTGTGCGACTGTGTTTGCATGAGTGAGTGGCTGTATGTGGGTGTATTTTTGCATGTGCATGAGTGTGTGTGTGCTTGTATGATTTGCTTATATGGATGTGTGTGAGTGAGCTTGTATATGCTTGTTCTTGTATGTGAGTGTTTATGCTTGCATGTTCAAGTGTGTGTTTAGGAGCATTTGTGTCATGTTTTTTTTCTGTGTGTGTGTGTGTATATTTGAGTGTTTGTGCATCTACATGTGTGTGTGGGGGGGTGTATGTGAGAATGTTAGTTTGAGTGCACATGTCTTTTTGTGCATATATGCATGCACTTGCATAGATGTATGTGTATGCATGTGTGTGCATGTGTAGCATTATGCACATATATGTGCGCACATGTTATTCTATGTGTCTATGCATGTTAGTGTGTGCGTGTGTGTGTGTGCATATTTATGTGTGTTATGTGTGTGTGTACTTTGTGTGGGTGCATTAATTGGTTTGTGTGAGTGTTCATGTGTGTGTGTACTTGCATGTGCATGTTAGTGTGCACGTGATTGTGCAAGTGTACATTTAAGTTGGTGAGCCTTTGCATATTTATGTGTTCCTATGTATATGATTGTGCATTTTTGTGCATGAGCATATGTGTTTGTTTGGATGTGCATGTGTGCATGGGTGGATGCATGTTTGTGTGCATGAGCAGGTGTGCGTGCATGCATGTTTGTGTGTGCATGTGCTTTTATGTGCATGTGCAACTGTGCATGTGTTTATAAGTGAGTGTGTGCATATGGTGTCCATGCATGTATGTTTATTTGTGCTTATGCATAGGCATGGGTTTGTGTTGGTTTGTTCATACATGTTTGGTCGGTGAGTGTCTTCATGTCTGTGCACATTTGTATTCACGTATGTAGTTTTATCCATTTG